>CM030185.1:7096899-7140482 GCA_017639675.1 Aplochiton taeniatus | reverse complement strand
GAAGTTACCTCTAATATAAAACATGCTTGGTGCCCGAGTTCACGCCACCGTGTACGGTGGTCACCACCTCCAGCTGTGGAAAGCCGCAGGCTTGGTCATTTGGAGACACCTATGCGGAAAGTGAGCAGGGTAGGGATTTTGGGTGTGGCAGGAACCACAGGTAATAAAAATAAATGGGAGAGAATCAAATACATAAGCGTGCTGTAGACTGTAGAACATTAATTCAATGAAAAGGGTCCATTGTGCTACTGGCTGTCCTTATGGCTGTGGTAGGTTGCCACATATTTAGCATTTGTTTAAAACAGAAATGCCAGCAGTAAAAGTGCATACCCCTCGCTCTCTTTCTACCCCTGTCCCACCCTCACCCCTCTCCCTTCCTCCCTTCTCCACCACTCACCCTATATCCCCCCTCTTACATTACTCTAAAGTTATCTCTCTTTTCTCCAACTTTTTTCCACTACTACTACAACAGCAGAGCTATACACTTCAAGGGAATACTTGTGATTCATGTGAACATGTTTCATTCATTTATTGTGGCCCACCTGCATTACCACTGCGGCCTACCAGAGGGCCGCGGACCAGTTTGGGATCCGACGCACAATGTGACATACAGTTGTTTAAAAACGCAAAACCAGCAGTGAAAGTACCTACCCCTTGCTCTCTCTCTACCCCTCCCTCTCCCCCCTCTATATATGTGTCTGTCTGTCTGTCTGTCTGTCTGTCTGTCTGTCTGTCTGTCTGTCTGTCTGTCTGTCTGTCTGTCTGTCTGTCTGTCTGTCTGTCTGTCTGTCTGTCTGTCTACCTATCCATCCCCCCCCCGCCCCCCATCTCTTTGTTTTGTTGAATAATCCATTTTATACGACAATCGAAATACATTTGTTTAAAGCATTAATACCAGCAGTTAAAGTGAATGTACCCACCCCTCTTTCTCTCTCCCCCCTCTCTTTGCGGCTTCTGCCTCTCTCTTTCCCTCTACCTCTCAAGTTTAATTCAATGGTGCTTTATATGCATGGCAGTACAAAGTCAATATTGCTAAAGCACACAATTATGGTCTCTGCTCCCTCTCCCCATCTCTCCCTCTCTCTCTCTGCACACATCTGTCTGTCAATTTATCGATCTATCTAGGGGGACTTAGAAAAGTCTTCCTGCGGATAGGGTAGAGTCACTAAAGGATGGCCTTTGGCTGCTGTCAGTGGGCTTTGCGCCGTCGGCTGTGAAAGTGGAACAGGGCAGAGTGTTTAGGATTTGAGAAGTTACCTTAATATAAAACATGCTTTGGTGCCCGATTTCACGTCATCGTGTACGGTGGTCACCACCTCCAGCTGTGGAAAGCCGCAGGCTTGGTCATTTGGAGACACCTATGCGGAAAGTGAGCAGGGTAGGGTTTTGGGTGTGGCAGGAACCACAGGTACCGCTATGCCTGGGTCACTTGGGTACCTTATTAGTTATAGGCCTTGTTGTGTATCATCTGGTTGTTTGCTAATGGAGCTCTGGATTAATGTTTGTATATATTGTGGAATAATTGCAATGCATTGCCCTCTCCCTCTCTCTGCCCCCCTTCTCTCCTTCTTCACTCTCTTAATTAGGATAACTGTCTGTCTGTCTGTCTGTCTGTCTGTCTGTCTGTCTGTCTGTCTGTCTGTCTGTCTGTCTGTCTGTCTGTCTGTCTGTCTGTCTGTCTGTCTGTCTGTCTGTCTGTCTTCCTCCTCTGCCCAGCCTGCCTATCTATCCATCCCCCCCCCGCCCCCCATCTCTGTGTGTTGTTGAATAATCCATTTTATACGATAATCGAAATACATTTGTTTAATGCAGCAATACCAGAAGTTAAAGTGAATGTACCCACCCCTATTTCTCCCCCCCCCCCCCCTCTCTCTTTCCGGACCCTCCCTCTCTCTTTCCCTCTCCCTCTCTCTCTCCCTCTCAAGTTTAATTCAATGGTGCTTTATATGAACGACAGTACAAAGTAAATATTGCCAAAGCACATGATTATGCTCTCTTCTCCCTCTACACATCTCTCCCTCTCTCTCTGCACACATCTGTCTATCAATTTAGCAATCTATCTGTCCGTCTGTCGGTCTATCTGTCTATATCCGTCTGTCCCCCTTTCTCTCTTACTGTGTGTTGTAGAACACTCATGTTTTTTTTTGCTTTATAGCAAGATATTACATCTTAGACCTGCCATCTTGGCACACTCACTAACTACCCCGAGAAGGTACAGACGTTTTTGTATATCTGCACTATCATCCCCTCCAACCTTCCTCTCTCTCTCTCTCTCTCTCTCTCTCTCTGAAAACCATAAAAAGAAAACAAACATGGCCATTTACAATATAGGCTATCTACTATAAACGGATAATCTATTTCTATGCTCATGGTTGAGTGGTTTAGAAAGAGAAGTTTATATATTTGTTTTGCAAATTCTATTTTAAATTTGAGCATGACCTTAGAAACTGTTTTTTTAAATGTGTGTTTTAAAACCAAATTAAGGAACCCCTCTATTACTATTTCACTGAGACTCCCCGTCCTCCATACGCAAGCAACACACACGTCTGACACAGCTACTACACCCTCTACAATGTTGTATAGATTCAGTCGGCCTCTCGTCATAGTTGGGGGCGTGGTAAGGGGCGGAGTCGGCGTGGGGGAAAACAATCCTTTCTCCCAGCCTAGATAACCTAGGAAAGCGCGGTTTTTAAACTAGTAAACTAACTTCATCAAGGTGTCATGTCTTATATAGAGTCATTACGGCCACTTGCAAAAGAACGCTACATTAAAAAATGAAATCGAATCGTCTCGGATCATGGCCCATATCCTATTAAAAACTGGACGAGTGATCCATCCAACCACCAATTGGCCCGAAGTGTCATTCCCAGACATCTTCTGCTATCTGGTTGAGTCGCCTGGTGAGACACTTACACCAATATTACATTTACTTTATATATAAACGTACCATAATATCAGTACCATAGAACAGCCCCACGTAGTCCTACGCTAGTATAGTACAAACCTGGACTGACTCGAAATGTACCGGACATTAATAATTGTATGTATGTATGTGTATGCTTGTGTGTGTGTATATATATATATATATATATATATATATATATATATATATATATATATATATATATATATATATATATATATATATATATATATATATATATATATATATATATATATATATATATATATATATATATATATATATATATGTGTATATATGTATGTATATATATATATACACACACATACACATAGGCGGCGGAAGAGAAGAAAATGAAAACTTAAAATAAAATGTTATTGCTGTTGCCGATCATCCCATGCTAATACATGTATCACAATTGCAGCCTTTGTACATCATGCATCAGCAATACCGTTTTATATAATTCCATGTTTCATTTTGTAGTCATAATCATTGGTCACATTTTACAGCAGGTTTACCGCAAGAAAATAGTCTACGTTTGAGAAGCTACACACAAAACTGGCTCTTGCACTGCAAGCTTGTTTGCTTTTCATATTACCGAAGTAGTGGTATTGTTAGCTGTATTGCCTACTCTTGCTGCAGTGGCTACGAAGCCTTTTTGGACTGCAGTGCTTTGTGAGCGACGTGATTTAATGATAGAAGCTTTTCAAAAACGAGTGATTTAAAAATGTGTTTTGTGCACTTGGCGCAGCAACCCACTTGCCTGATTTAATTTGCACGAGCTCTTTCGCTTATTTAGGGACTGTCTGCAATCAATAGAATCTATGTGTGTCTCACATTTCTCAAAGAAGGAATAGAAGCCATTGGATTTAACACTATTGCAGTAGTGGGAAAAGCATCCGATGAGGCTAGCTTTATGGTGTCTGCGGTCACAAACGGACTCCAGAGGCAAATTTGGAAAGATAGCCTGCTTGTTTAGCCTACTATTGGAACAGTGCAGGAGCAAAAGTCAATGCCTTCTATGCCAAACAAGAGAAAGCGCTCTTGAATATTCAATCAATTGGCAATAGGTACAGAATTAAATCGGGATGTATTTTTGTTTGTTTGACGTGCAGAAAGCCACACGGCAAATCTTTGGCATTGTGGCGAGTGCCTTGTTTCCCCCTACGGGGCAAACGGAAGTGACGTTTTGTGGGCCTTCCCATGCTTGCCGGCTGTAGCTGTACTGCTACTTTCGCGGGGGCAAAGCGCTCGAGCGAGTGTCGTTCGATGACTAGGTAACAATGATGCATAGGACACTATTTTCGCGCCTAGTTGTCATTCTTTGTCAAATATTGTATTATGCTTAAAGTAATATCGGAGGCTTCACATTCAATAACAGGCAACAAATGTATAGGATCTACCTCAGTGTTTCGCGCCTAGCGCTCTATTATGTCGGAGGCTTCAAAAACAAGAACAATCTGACAGGTGGTGAGTAGGCCATTACTACTGCTGGTCCATGTTGTGGGGAACTGTGCGGGGAGTCGGGGATTTTGTCGAACACCTAGGCTCATAATGGATATATTGTATTCTGATATTAGTTAATTATTTGTGTTTGTCTCTTGTAAGAAAGTTACATGGTGTCCATGGTTTTTAATTTGTCCACAAAATGTGCTGTATTGTCGACACACAGCGCTGATTAGCCAACGTCATGCATATTGAGAGTTAAAGAGAGAGCCTACCTGAAGCCTAAAGCATTCGGGTGGAAAACGTTAAACAAAAACAGGTGTTCACAATTAACTAGAGCAGGCGGCAATGAAATAGGCACAAATGTGTATGTCACGTGACATCATTGATATATTAGCATGACCTATACGCCTATGCCAAATGGAAATGCTAAAGTTATACCGCTGAGTGAAGCCCGTATTTTTTGTTTTGTACTGTGGGATAACGCGATTGTAGCCTGCTTGCAGTTACACATCTTGTTTACCTTATCAACACTTCGATATAATTGAAAATAGGACCAAATATGCTTGGCACGCACGCAGACGCACTCACACGTGGCATATTTAGACAATGTCTAATTTACATATTTAAATATCAAATTTCAGAAAACTTGTCATACAAAAAGAACAACACTAATGTCTTAACGTAAGTAATCAACTGAGGAAGTTTCATGGTGATATCTATTAGTTCGCTTTTTTTTTAATTATCCTATTCACCTGTAGTCTGGCCTTAAATTTGACAACTGGAAGTTTTTCCACTATGCAATGGTTTTCCGTACCTTCTGGTTTAGACAACAAGCAACTACGTCATCACGCACTGCATTCTGGGCAGTGGTCGCCATATTGTTTACATTGCCGTGCGCTAGGATACACGTCTTTTTTACATTCATTACATTGATTACATTCAAGAATGGACCGGGTAAAGAACAAGCGCAAGGTTCCTTACAGAGAGCAGCTGAACAAAGAAGCAAAGGAGCGCTACTTAGGCCTACATAAAATTAAGGAAATGAACCGGCTCGATCCACACGAACACAAACTTTGGTCGGGTGATCTCAACGGGCTAACGTTGCCACGAGTTACATTTCCAGACGTGTTTTCCCACCTAGTTTGTGGTGTGAGCGCTTACAAGTTAGAGCATTTACGAAATTGTCAATCTCTCGTTAGCAGTGTAGTAACAAGCAACACAGCTTGGCTACCCTACGGATGCAGAGCTAGCGGTAACCCCATAACAGTTAAATGTGTTATTATTATAACTTACCGGTGTCGAAATGCTGTGAGCACACGTACATGTGTTGGGAAATGTTGATGTTTTATTCGTCTTAGTTACAGCTGCTACCCATGACATGCGACGCCTCTTAGTGTTTGGGTTCCAAGCAAGAATGTTGAAAATCCGCACTTCATTAGCATTCCGTTTCCCACGCCGATCATGAGAACGGTTATGGCAGTTTATAATACAGCAAGTGTTGACCATTTTAAGCTGTATATGATACCCAGGTATACAGGCAATGGGTCCAGCATGAGCAGGTTTAAGGCACTTCCGCATAGGCTTCATTTTTCAGAGCCGGAACTACACCCTCTGTCCGAGCCACAGAGATAATTTCCCCAACGGAAGTTCAGAACGCTTGATAGTCACGTGATTCAAGTAGCCTTCCGGAAGTTCTTACCGGCCATTTGAATACGTTACTAAAGAGAGACAGAACTGCGATTTTTGGTCATGAGAAGTCAATAAACGCATTCATTTACAATATGCATATAGTTTATGTACTGACATGTGTAGTAGTTACATCAAAATGTTTTTTAAGTGAAATTCGCAAATATTTGAGGATTAGTGTGAACAGCGAGTGTTAACAGAATCATCATTTTAAATGAACCCTCTTGTGATATTGTGTGCATATGCATTGCAGCCGAGATTGCTAGGCAAGTTGCCTTTTTCCCCTTGAAAGCACAGATGTAGTACTCATTGGACACGATCACATGACTATATCACCCTTGAAAGCCTAACAGTGAAAACAGCACTTAGCTAAGTTGAATAGTGTCTTTGTTTTTGCTGAAACTGAAATATTTTACCGTTTTTGTACACGTTCCACGTTATTTAATGTTTGCTTTTAATGATTGTTATTTTCTTAATGTTTGCTTTGTTGTTTTAATTTATATACCGTATATATTCTGCCTTTAAACAAACAATATATATAAATACCTGCCTTGTTGACATGTTTTAGGCCAGCGGTTGCCAAACTATTGTGGGCCGCCAAATCATTGACAAAATTGCTATAATTATTTAGTTACATAATAAAATGTAGATAGTATCAAACGTTTGACGTCTGTTTATCCATACGTGTGGTGGGCCGCAAACATTTTCAACATGTCTTAATTGGACCCGCCAGTTGAAAACGTTTGGGAACCGCTTTCTCAGGCTAACATTACTGTGCTGTCCTGGCATATAGTCAGCACTATGGTGTACTGTGCTCCATGTATGGTGACCAGATCCCCACAAACCAAATGTGGGACACAGAGTATGTTTATGTGGGACACCTTACCAATGCTAAGAGGTAGTCTGACATTGTGATGTCTATCAAAGACAGGCTATCTAAGTAACCTGTATTCTTTGCCCTCTTGTTAATTTAGTAGCGCACTGGTTTACAAATATTTTTATTTGAATGCAACTTTGCATATTTTTCAATGAAATAGAATTGAACTGTATGATTTTCCTGCTCTTATTCTTTAAGCGACCCTTCCTATATTTTCTCCAACAGCAGAGATATAAACACATGGCATGATTGGACCTTCCAAACGCCATAATATTAAAAGTATTCACTTTTCTAGTGACCCATACTGACCCATGTAGAACCATACTTTACCACAGGCATGGTTCACTTTCAGTCTTGGAAGTCATCCTCCAAATCCAACTACTGCATTTCATAAAAAACTTGGTTCAACATAATATATGGGATCAAATAAAACCAGATTGATACTTTGTGAGCAATCTTACTATCACTACAACAGCAAAAAAAAGCGTGAGCTAATCTTATTCAAACACTGAATTTGCAGTTTTTCACAAAGACCACATCCAAGGGAAGTTTCATGTTTAGGTTATTAAAAATGAGGACCAAGGAAAGGCTTGCAAAACACATGTTGTTAAGACGTAGGGTACGTTCTTCATTGCAGAGTCCTCAGGCTCCATTGTGGTTCTTGTGCTGAAAGAGTGGGAGAGGGAGAAAAAGACAGGAGAAAGGGTTAGACACACCTCTCAACATTTTGAGGCAGGCCAGTTTACATAGACCAAAAAGGGCAAAACTAAGCTGAGAACAGATGCTATTCTAATTTTGGCCATACAGGAGGAGATGCTGACAAGAGGACGCAGGTTTGCGTTACCATCAAGGTTCACACAAAACTGCCTTGTAAATTCCTCCAGCTGTAAAAATCCTGTCCCAACTCCAGTGGAATTCCATCATAGCTCCTCCACCTGCTAGCACCCAGCCAACATCCAGCACCCAGCCAACATCTCTGCTCCTCCACCTACCAGCACCAGGGCCTTAGCCAGGGTTTAGAGATTAGTGAGGGATAGTTGAAAGATTTAGCTATTAAGTCAGTGCATTAGAAAATGTTAAAGGACAGGCACATACTTGTATCTCTAGCTTGTGTGTGTGTGTGTGTGTGTGTGTGTGTGTGTGTGCGCGTGTGCGTGTGTATGTGTAGACACACATACAACTTCATTTGAGAAAACCATCTCAGCCTGGCCTCTTACTTTGTCGCTAGCTAGGCACCTTATCAAATATTGTTAGAGAACTTTGTGTTTTGTGCCATTGCTTCAGCAAAGCATCTCTCGTTCCTGGTCAGTAAGCCCCCCAACTACCTCCCCCTTTCCCCCTCTGTCCCCCCTCTCTCCGTGCCCCTCCCTTTCTCTTTCCCTATCCCTCTCTCCCTCAATTTAAAATCAGCATTCCTATAATAACAATATTGATAATTACACAAATTATTACAACAACAAATGACCATCTTGTTAAAGTAATCATATATTTCCGTATTATGATTTGCATTATTAGTGTTTATTGATTGCCATATCACTTATTACAGTGAGGTAATCATATTACATATGTTCTAAGAATACAGCTACCACCATGTCTGGTCAGTGGATAAAACTGTTACTGTTTCACCTAATTCTTTTATCGCCTATTTATACTAAGCCAGGATCGTGTTGCTCTTGCCAGGGAATAAGTATTCTTTGAATGTCCTTTGAATGTCCCTCTACACCTGTGAACCACTCTCATCGGGTAGTGTTGTTCATAGGAGGGCCCGTGGACAAACCAGTCATATTTCCGTTGTCCATAATTGTGTTATGATTTAACGCTGCATAAATTCTTACAACCTGATACTAAAATAACCTCAAGACTCTGTTATCTTCTTTAGTTTTGGCTACGAGATGACGAGATCACAAGAGGCTGCTGGACATTTGACCTGTGGGACTTCTCTTAACTTCAGGACAAAGCAGAAGGCGCTTTAAATAAAAGGTAAGGGGCTATTACTTTTATATTCTGCTTTGTGCTGAGGAGAGAGAATCCTGGTGGTCAGGGTGTAGCTAACGTGATCCTTGTATGTATTGTTACATGCTTTGACTGTAGGAGACATTCAGTTATTTGTGTTTAGGGGGACTTAGAAAAGTCTTCCTGTGGATAGGGTTGAGTCACTCAAGGATGGCCTTTGGCCGCTGTCATTGGGCTTTGCGCCTTGGCTGTGAAAGTGGAACAGGGCAGAGTGTTTAGATTTGAGAAGTTACCTCTAATATAAAACATGCTTGGTGCCCGAGTTCACGCCACCGTGTACGGTGGTCACCACCTCCAGCTGTGGAAAGCCGCAGGCTTGGTCATTTGGAGACACCTATGCGGAAAGTGAGCAGGGTAGGGATTTTGGGTGTGGCAGGAACCACAGGTAATAAAAATAAATGGGAGAGAATCAAATACATAAGCGTGCTGTAGACTGTAGAACATTAATTCAATGAAAAGGGTCCATTGTGCTACTGGCTGTCCTTATGGCTGTGGTAGGTTGCCACATATTTAGCATTTGTTTAAAACAGAAATGCCAGCAGTAAAAGTGCATACCCCTCGCTCTCTTTCTACCCCTGTCCCACCCTCACCCCTCTCCCTTCCTCCCTTCTCCACCACTCACCCTATATCCCCCCTCTTACATTACTCTAAAGTTATCTCTCTTTTCTCCAACTTTTTTCCACTACTACTACAACAGCAGAGCTATACACTTCAAGGGAATACTTGTGATTCATGTGGACATGTTTCTTTCTTTTCTTGTGGCCCAACTGCATTACCACTGCAACCCACCAGAGGGCCGCGGCCCAGTTTGGGATCCGAAGCACAATGTGACATACAGTTGTTTAAACAGCAAAACCAGCCGTGAAAGTGCATACCCCTTGCTCTCTCTCTACACCTCCCTCTCCCCCCTCTATATATTTATTCGTCTGTCTGTCTGTCTGTCTGTCTGTCTGTCTGTCTGTCTGTCTGTCTGTCTGTCTGTCTGTCTGTCTGTCTGTCTGTCTGTCTGTCTGTCTGTCTAACTATCCATCAACCCCCCCCCCCCCCATCTCTTTGTGTTGTTGAATAATCCATTTTATACGACAATCGAAATACATTTGTTTAAAGCATTAATACCAGCAGTTAAAGTGAATGTACCCACCCCTCTTTCTCTCTCCCCCCTCTCTTTGCGGCCCCTGCCTCTCTCTTTCCCTCTACCTCTCAAGTTTAATTCAATGGTGCTTTATATGCATGGCAGTACAAAGTCAATATTGCTAAAGCACACAATTATGGTCTCTGCTCCCTCTCCCCATCTCTCCCTCTCTCTCTCTGCGCACATCTGTCTGTCAATTTATCGATCTATCTAGGGGGACTTAGAAAAGTCTTCCTGCGGATAGGGTAGAGTCACTAAAGGATGGCCTTGGGCCGCTGTCAGTGGGCTTTGCGCCTCGGCTGTGAAAGTGGAACAGGGCAGAGTGTTTAGATTTGAGAAGTTACCTCTAATATAAAACATGCATGGTGCCCGATTTCACGCCACCGTGTACGGTGGTCACCACCTCCAGCTGTGGAAAGCCGCAGGCTTGGTCATTTGGAGACACCTATGCTGAAAGTGAGCAGGGTAGGGTTTTGGGTGTGGCAGGAACCACAGGTACCGCTATGCCTGGGTCACTTGGGTACCTTATTAGTTATAGGCCTTGTTGTGTATCATCTGGTTGTTTGCTAATGGAGCTCTGGATTAATGTTTGTATATATTGTGGAATAATTGCAATGCATTGCCCTCTCCCTCTCTCTGCCCCCCTTCTCTCCTTCTTCACTCTCTTAATTAGGATAACTGTCTGTCTGTCTGTCTGTCTGTCTGTCTGTCTGTCTGTCTGTCTGTCTGTCTGTCTGTCTGTCTGTCTGTCTGTCTGTCTGTCTTCCTCCTCTGCCCAGCCTGCCTATCTATCCATCCCCCCCCGCCCCCCATCTCTGTGTGTTGTTGAATAATCCATTTTATACGATAATCGAAATACATTTGTTTAATGCAGCAATACCAGAAGTTAAAGTGAATGTACCCACCCCTATTTCTCCCCCCCCCCCCTCTCTCTTTCCGGACCCTCCCTCTCTCTTTCCCTCTCCCTCTCTCTCTCCCTCTCAAGTTTAATTCAATGGTGCTTTATATGAACGACAGTACAAAGTAAATATTGCCAAAGCACATGATTATGCTCTCTGCTCCCTCTACACATCTCTCCCTCTCTCTCTGCACACATCTGTCTATCAATTTAGCAATCTATCTGTCCGTCTGTCGGTCTATCTGTCTATATCCGTCTGTCCCCCTTTCTCTCTTACTGTGTGTTGTAGAACACTCATGTTTTTTTTTGCTTTATAGCAAGATATTACATCTTAGACCTGCCATCTTGGCACACTCACTAACTACCCCGAGAAGGTACAGACGTTTTTGTATATCTGCACTATCATCCCCTCCAACTCCTCTCTCTCTCTCTCTCTCTCTCTCTCTCTCTCTCTCTCTCTCTCTCTCTCTCTCTCTCTCTCTCTCTCTCTCTCTCTCTCTCTCTCTCTCTGAAAACCATAAAAAAGAAAACAAACATGGCCATTTACAATATAGGCTATCTACTATAAACGGATAATCTATTTCTATGCTCATGGTTGAGTGGTTTAGAAAGAGAAGTTTATATATTTGTTTTGCAAATTCTATTTTAAATTTGAGCATGACCTTAGAAACTGTTTTTTTAAATGTGTGTTTTAAAACCAAATTAAGGAACCCCTCTATTACTATTTCACTGAGACTCCCCGTCCTCCATACGCAAGCAACACACACGTCTGACACAGCTACTACACCCTCTACAATGTTGTATAGATTCAGTCGGCCTCTCGTCATAGTTGGGGGCGTGGTAAGGGGCGGAGTCGGCGTGGGGGAAAACAATCCTTTCTCCCAGCCTAGATAACCTAGGAAAGCGCGGTTTTTAAACTAGTAAACTAACTTCATCAAGGTGTCATGTCTTATATAGAGTCATTACGGCCACTTGCAAAAGAACGCTACATTAAAAAATGAAATCGAATCGTCTCGGATCATGGCCCATATCCTATTAAAAACTGGACGAGTGATCCATCCAACCACCAATTGGCCCGAAGTGTCATTCCCAGACATCTTCTGCTATCTGGTTGAGTCGCCTGGTGAGACACGTACACCAATATTACATTTACTTTATATATAAACGTACCATAATATCAGTACCATAGAACAGCCCCACGTAGTCCTACGCTAGTATAGTACAAACCTGGACTGACTCGAAATGTACCGGACATTAATAATTGTATGTATGTATGTGTATGCTTGTGTGTGTGTGTGTGTGTATATATATATATATATATATATATATATATATATATATATATATATATATATATATATGTGTATATATGTATGTATATATATATATATACACACACATACACATAGGCGGCGGAAGAGAAGAAAATGAAAACTTAAAATAAAATGTTATTGCTGTTGCCGATCATCCCATGCTAATACATGTATCACAATTGCAGCCTTTGTACATCATGCATCAGCAATACCGTTTTATATAATTCCATGTTTCATTTTGTAGTCATAATCATTGGTCACATTTTACAGCAGGTTTACCGCAAGAAAATAGTCTACGTTTGAGAAGCTACACACAAAACTGGCTCTTGCACTGCAAGCTTGTTTGCTTTTCATATTACCGAAGTAGTGGTATTGTTAGCTGTATTGCCTACTCTTGCTGCAGTGGCTACGAAGCCTTTTTGGACTGCAGTGCTTTGTGAGCGACGTGATTTAATGATAGAAGCTTTTCAAAAACGAGTGATTTAAAAATGTGTTTTGTGCACTTGGCGCAGCAACCCACTTGCCTGATTTAATTTGCACGAGCTCTTTCGCTTATTTAGGGACTGTCTGCAATCAATAGAATCTATGTGTGTCTCACATTTCTCAAAGAAGGAATAGAAGCCATTGGATTTAACACTATTCCAGTAGTGGGAAAAGCATACGATGAGGCTAGCTTTATGATGTCTGCGGTCACAAACGGACTCCAGAGGCAAATTTGGAAAGATAGCCTGCTTGTTTAGCCTACTATTGGAACAGTGCAGGAGCAAAAGTCAATGCCTTCTATGCCAAACAAGAGACAGCGCTCTTGAATATTCAATCAATTGGCAATAGGTACAGAATTAAATCGGGATGTATTTTTGTTTGTTTGACGTGCAGAAAGCCACACGGCAAATCTTTGGCATTGTGGCGAGTGCCTTGTTTCCCCCTACGGGGCAAACGGAAGTGACGTTTTGTGGGCCTTCCCATGCTTGCCGGCTGTAGCTGTACTGCTACTTTCGCGGGGGCAAAGCGCTCGAGCGAGTGTCGTTCGATGACTAGGTAACAATGATGCATAGGACACTATTTTCGCGCCTAGTTGTCATTCTTTGTCAAATATTGTATTATGCTTAAAGTAATATCGGAGGCTTCACATTCAATAACAGGCAACAAATGTATAGGATCTACCTCAGTGTTTCGCGCCTAGCGCTCTATTATGTCGGAGGCTTCAAAAACAAGAACAATCTGACAGGTGGTGAGTAGGCCATTACTACTGCTGGTCCATGTTGTGGGGAACTGTGCGGGGAGTCGGGGATTTTGTCGAACACCTAGGCTCATAATGGATATATTGTATTCTGATATTAGTTAATTATTTGTGTTTGTCTCTTGTAAGAAAGTTACATGGTGTCCATGGTTTTTAATTTGTCCACAAAATGTGCTGTATTGTCGACACACAGCGCTGATTAGCCAACGTCATGCATATTGAGAGTTAAAGAGAGAGCCTACCTGAAGCCTAAAGCATTCGGGTGGAAAACGTTAAACAAAAACAGGTGTTCACAATTAACTAGAGCAGGCGGCAATGAAATAGGCACAAATGTGTATGTCACGTGACATCATTGATATATTAGCATGACCTATACGCCTATGCCAAATGGAAATGCTAAAGTTATACCGCTGAGTGAAGCCCGTATTTTTTGTTTTGTACTGTGGGATAACGCGATTGTAGCCTGCTTGCAGTTACACATCTTGTTTACCTTATCAACACTTCGATATAATTGAAAATAGGACCAAATATGCTTGGCACGCACGCAGACGCACTCACACGTGGCATATTTAGACAATGTCTAATTTACATATTTAAATATCAAATTTCAGAAAACTTGTCATACAAAAAGAACAACACTAATGTCTTAACGTAAGTAATCAACTGAGGAAGTTTCATGGTGATATCTATTAGTTCGCTTTTTTTTTAATTATCCTATTCACCTGTAGTCTGGCCTTAAATTTGACAACTGGAAGTTTTTCCACTATGCAATGGTTTTCCGTACCTCCTGGTTTAGACAACAAGCAACTACGTCATCACGCACTGCATTCTGGGCAGTGGTCGCCATATTGTTTACATTGCCGTGCGCTAGGATACACGTCTTTTTTACATTCATTACATTGATTACATTCAAGAATGGACCGGGTAAAGAACAAGCGCAAGGTTCCTTACAGAGAGCAGCTGAACAAAGAAGCAAAGGAGCGCTACTTAGGCCTACATAAAATTAAGGAAATGAACCGGCTCGATCCACACGAACACAAACTTTGTGTGACAAGAGTGGTCGGGTGATCTCAACGGGCTAACGTTGCCACGAGTTACATTTCCAGACGTGTTTTCCCACCTAGTTTGTGGTGTGAGCGCTTACAAGTTAGAGCATTTACGAAATTGTCAATCTCTCGTTAGCAGTGTAGTAACAAGCAACACAGCTTGGCTACCCTACGGATGCAGAGCTAGCGGTAACCCCATAACAGTTAAATGTGTTATTATTATAACTTACCGGTGTCGAAATGCTGTGAGCACACGTACATGTGTTGGGAAATGTTGATGTTTTATTCGTCTTAGTTACAGCTGCTACCCATGACATGCGACGCCTCTTAGTGTTTGGGTTCCAAGCAAGAATGTTGAAAATCCGCACTTCATTAGCATTCCGTTTCCCACGCCGATCATGAGAACGGTTATGGCAGTTTATAATACAGCAAGTGTTGACCATTTTAAGCTGTATATGATACCCAGGTATACAGGCAATGGGTCCAGCATGAGCAGGTTTAAGGCACTTCCGCATAGGCTTCATTTTTCAGAGCCGGAACTACACCCTCTGTCCGAGCCACAGAGATAATTTCCCCAACGGAAGTTCAGAACGCTTGATAGTCACGTGATTCAAGTAGCCTTCCGGAAGTTCTTACCGGCCATTTGAATACGTTACTAAAGAGAGACAGAACTGCGATTTTTGGTCATGAGAAGTCAATAAACGCATTCATTTACAATATGCATATAGTTTATGTACTGACATGTGTAGTAGTTACATCAAAATGTTTTTTAAGTGAAATTCGCAAATATTTGAGGATTAGTGTGAACAGCGAGTGTTAACAGAATCATCATTTTAAATGAACCCTCTTGTGATATTGTGTGCATATGCATTGCAGCCGAGATTGCTAGGCAAGTTGCCTTTTTCCCCTTGAAAGCACAGATGTAGTACTCATTGGACACGATCACATGACTATATCACCCTTGAAAGCCTAACAGTGAAAACAGCACTTAGCTAAGTTGAATAGTGTCTTTGTTTTTGCTGAAACTGAAATATTTTACCGTTTTTGTACACGTTCCACGTTATTTAATGTTTGCTTTTAATGATTGTTATTTTCTTAATGTTTGCTTTGTTGTTTTAATTTATATACCGTATATATTCTGCCTTTAAACAAACAATATATATAAATACCTGCCTTGTTGACATGTTTTAGGCCAGCGGTTGCCAAACTATTGTGGGCCGCCAAATCATTGACAAAATTGCTATAATTATTTAGTTACATAATAAAATGTAGATAGTATCAAACGTTTGACGTCTGTTTATCCATACGTGTGGTGGGCCGCAAACATTTTCAACATGTCTTAATTGGACCCGCCAGTTGAAAACGTTTGGGAACCGCTTTCTCAGGCTAACATTACTGTGCTGTCCTGGCATATAGTCAGCACTATGGTGTACTGTGCTCCATGTATGGTGACCAGATCCCCACAAACCAAATGTGGGACACAGAGTATGTTTATGTGGGACACCTTACCAATGCTAAGAGGTAGTCTGACATTGTGATGTCTATCAAAGACAGGCTATCTAAGTAACCTGTATTCTTTGCCCTCTTGTTAATTTAGTAGCGCACTGGTTTACAAATATTTTTATTTGAATGCAACTTTGCATATTTTTCAATGAAATAGAATTGAACTGTATGATTTTCCTGCTCTTATTCTTTAAGCGACCCTTCCTATATTTTCTCCAACAGCAGAGATATAAACACATGGCATGATTGGACCTTCCAAACGCCATAATATTAAAAGTATTCACTTTTCTAGTGACCCATACTGACCCATGTAGAACCATACTTTACCACAGGCATGGTTCACTTTCAGTCTTGGAAGTCATCCTCCAAATCCAACTACTGCATTTCATAAAAAACTTGGTTCAACATAATATATGGGATCAAATAAAACCAGATTGATACTTTGTGAGCAATCTTACTATCACTACAACAGCAAAAAAAAGCGTGAGCTAATCTTATTCAAACACTGAATTTGCAGTTTTTCACAAAGACCACATCCAAGGGAAGTTTCATGTTTAGGTTATTAAAAATGAGGACCAAGGAAAGGCTTGCAAAACACATGTTGTTAAGACGTAGGGTACGTTCTTCATTGCAGAGTCCTCAGGCTCCATTGTGGTTCTTGTGCTGAAAGAGTGGGAGAGGGAGAAAAAGACAGGAGAAAGGGTTAGACACACCTCTCAACATTTTGAGGCAGGCCAGTTTACATAGACCAAAAAGGGCAAAACTAAGCTGAGAACAGATGCTATTCTAATTTTGGCCATACAGGAGGAGATGCTGACAAGAGGACGCAGGTTTGCGTTACCATCAAGGTTCACACAAAACTGCCTTGTAAATTCCTCCAGCTGTAAAAATCCTGTCCCAACTCCAGTGGAATTCCATCATAGCTCCTCCACCTGCTAGCACCCAGCCAACATCCAGCACCCAGCCAACATCTCTGCTCCTCCACCTACCAGCACCAGGGCCTTAGCCAGGGTTTAGAGATTAGTGAGGGATAGTTGAAAGATTTAGCTATTAAATCAGTGCATTAGAAAATGTTAAAGGACAGGCACATACTTGTATCTCTAGCTTGTGTGTGTGTGTGTGTGTGTGTGTGTGTGTGTGTGTGTGTGTGCGTGTGCGTGTGTATGTGTAGACACACATACAACTTCATTTGAGAAAACCATCTCAGCCTGGCCTCTTACTTTGTCGCTAGCTAGGCACCTTATCAAATATTGTTAGAGAACTTTGTGTTTTGTGCCATTGCTTCAGCAAAGCATCTCTCGTTCCTGGTCAGTAAGCCCCCCAACTACCTCCCCCTTTCCCCCTCTGTCCCCCCTCTCTCCGTGCCCCTCCCTTTCTCTTTCCCTATCCCTCTCTCCCTCAATTTAAAATCAGCATTCCTATAATAACAATATTGATAATTACACAAATTATTACAACAACAAATGACCATCTTGTTAAAGTAATCATATATTTCCGTATTATGATTTGCATTATTAGTGTTTATTGATTGCCATATCACTTATTACAGTGAGGTAATCATATTACATATGTTCTAAGAATACAGCTACCACCATGTCTGGTCAGTGGATAAAACTGTTACTGTTTCACCTAATTCTTTTATCGCCTATTTATACTAAGCCAGGATCGTGTTGCTCTTGCCAGGGAATAAGTATTCTTTGAATGTCCTTTGAATGTCCCTCTACACCTGTGAACCACTCTCATCGGGTAGTGTTGTTCATAGGAGGGCCCGTGGACAAACCAGTCATATTTCCGTTGTCCATAATTGTGTTATGATTTAACGCTGCATAAATTCTTACAACCTGATACTAAAATAACCTCAAGACTCTGTTATCTTCTTTAGTTTTGGCTACGAGATGACGAGATCACAAGAGGCTGCTGGACATTTGACCTGTGGGACTTCTCTTAACTTCAGGACAAAGCAGAAGGCGCTTTAAATAAAAGGTAAGGGGCTATTACTTTTATATTCTGCTTTGTGCTGAGGAGAGAGAATCCTGGTGGTCAGGGTGTAGCTAACGTGATCCTTGTATGTATTGTTACATGCTTTGACTGTAGGAGACATTCAGTTATTTGTGTTTAGGGGGACTTAGAAAAGTCTTCCTGTGGATAGGGTTGAGTCACTCAAGGATGGCCTTTGGCCGCTGTCATTGGGCTTTGCGCCTTGGCTGTGAAAGTGGAACAGGGCAGAGTGTTTAGATTTGAGAAGTTACCTCTAATATAAAACATGCTTGGTGCCCGAGTTCACGCCACCGTGTACGGTGGTCACCACCTCCAGCTGTGGAAAGCCGCAGGCTTGGTCATTTGGAGACACCTATGCGGAAAGTGAGCAGGGTAGGGATTTTGGGTGTGGCAGGAACCACAGGTAATAAAAATAAATGGGAGAGAATCAAATACATAAGCGTGCTGTAGACTGTAGAACATTAATTCAATGAAAAGGGTCCATTGTGCTACTGGCTGTCCTTATGGCTGTGGTAGGTTGCCACATATTTAGCATTTGTTTAAAACAGAAATGCCAGCAGTAAAAGTGCATACCCCTCGCTCTCTTTCTACCCCTGTCCCACCCTCACCCCTCTCCCTTCCTCCCTTCTCCACCACTCACCCTATATCCCCCCTCTTACATTACTCTAAAGTTATCTCTCTTTTCTCCAACTTTTTTCCACTACTACTACAACAGCAGAGCTATACACTTCAAGGGAATACTTGTGATTCATGTGGACATGTTTCTTTCTTTTCTTGTGGCCCAACTGCATTACCACTGCAACCCACCAGAGGGCCGCGGCCCAGTTTGGGATCCGAAGCACAATGTGACATACAGTTGTTTAAACAGCAAAACCAGCCGTGAAAGTGCATACCCCTTGCTCTCTCTCTACACCTCCCTCTCCCCCCTCTATATATTTATTCGTCTGTCTGTCTGTCTGTCTGTCTGTCTGTCTGTCTGTCTGTCTGTCTGTCTGTCTGTCTACCTATCCATCCCCCCCCCGCCCCCCATCTCTTTGTGTTGTTGAATAATCCATTTTATACGACAATCGAAATACATTTGTTTAAAGCATTAATACCAGCAGTTAAAGTGAATGTACCCACCCCTCTTTCTCTCTCCCCCCTCTCTTTGCGGCCCCTGCCTCTCTCTTTCCCTCTACCTCTCAAGTTTAATTCAATGGTGCTTTATATGCATGGCAGTACAAAGTCAATATTGCTAAAGCACACAATTATGGTCTCTGCTCCCTCTCCCCATCTCTCCCTCTCTCTCTCTGCGCACATCTGTCTGTCAATTTATCGATCTATCTAGGGGGACTTAGAAAAGTCTTCCTGCGGATAGGGTAGAGTCACTAAAGGATGGCCTTGGGCCGCTGTCAGTGGGCTTTGCGCCTCGGCTGTGAAAGTGGAACAGGGCAGAGTGTTTAGATTTGAGAAGTTACCTCTAATATAAAACATGCATGGTGCCCGATTTCACGCCACCGTGTACGGTGGTCACCACCTCCAGCTGTGGAAAGCCGCAGGCTTGGTCATTTGGAGACACCTATGCTGAAAGTGAGCAGGGTAGGGTTTTGGGTGTGGCAGGAACCACAGGTACCGCTATGCCTGGGTCACTTGGGTACCTTATTAGTTATAGGCCTTGTTGTGTATCATCTGGTTGTTTGCTAATGGAGCTCTGGATTAATGTTTGTATATATTGTGGAATAATTGCAATGCATTGCCCTCTCCCTCTCTCTGCCCCCCTTCTCTCCTTCTTCACTCTCTTAATTAGGATAACTGTCTGTCTGTCTGTCTGTCTGTCTGTCTGTCTGTCTGTCTGTCTGTCTGTCTGTCTGTCTGTCTGTCTGTCTGTCTGTCTTCCTCCTCTGCCCAGCCTGCCTATCTATCCATCCCCCCCCGCCCCCCATCTCTGTGTGTTGTTGAATAATCCATTTTATACGATAATCGAAATACATTTGTTTAATGCAGCAATACCAGAAGTTAAAGTGAATGTACCCACCCCTATTTCTCCCCCCCCCCCCTCTCTCTTTCCGGACCCTCCCTCTCTCTTTCCCTCTCCCTCTCTCTCTCCCTCTCAAGTTTAATTCAATGGTGCTTTATATGAACGACAGTACAAAGTAAATATTGCCAAAGCACATGATTATGCTCTCTGCTCCCTCTACACATCTCTCCCTCTCTCTCTGCACACATCTGTCTATCAATTTAGCAATCTATCTGTCCGTCTGTCGGTCTATCTGTCTATATCCGTCTGTCCCCCTTTCTCTCTTACTGTGTGTTGTAGAACACTCATGTTTTTTTTTGCTTTATAGCAAGATATTACATCTTAGACCTGCCATCTTGGCACACTCACTAACTACCCCGAGAAGGTACAGACGTTTTTGTATATCTGCACTATCATCCCCTCCAACCTTCCTCTCTCTCTCTCTCTCTCTCTCTCTCTCTCTCTCTCTCTCTCTCTCTCTCTCTCTCTCTCTCTCTCTCTCTCTCTCTCTCTGAAAACCATAAAAAAGAAAACAAACATGGCCATTTACAATATAGGCTATCTACTATAAACGGATAATCTATTTCTATGCTCATGGTTGAGTGGTTTAGAAAGAGAAGTTTATATATTTGTTTTGCAAATTCTATTTTAAATTTGAGCATGACCTTAGAAACTGTTTTTTTAAATGTGTGTTTTAAAACCAAATTAAGGAACCCCTCTATTACTATTTCACTGAGACTCCCCGTCCTCCATACGCAAGCAACACACACGTCTGACACAGCTACTACACCCTCTACAATGTTGTATAGATTCAGTCGGCCTCTCGTCATAGTTGGGGGCGTGGTAAGGGGCGGAGTCGGCGTGGGGGAAAACAATCCTTTCTCCCAGCCTAGATAACCTAGGAAAGCGCGGTTTTTAAACTAGTAAACTAACTTCATCAAGGTGTCATGTCTTATATAGAGTCATTACGGCCACTTGCAAAAGAACGCTACATTAAAAAATGAAATCGAATCGTCTCGGATCATGGCCCATATCCTATTAAAAACTGGACGAGTGATCCATCCAACCACCAATTGGCCCGAAGTGTCATTCCCAGACATCTTCTGCTATCTGGTTGAGTCGCCTGGTGAGACACGTACACCAATATTACATTTACTTTATATATAAACGTACCATAATATCAGTACCATAGAACAGCCCCACGTAGTCCTACGCTAGTATAGTACAAACCTGGACTGACTCGAAATGTACCGGACATTAATAATTGTATGTATGTATGTGTATGCTTGTGTGTGTGTGTGTGTATATATATATATATATATATATATATATATATATATATATATATATATATATATATATATATATATGTGTATATATGTATGTATATATATATATACACACACATACACATAGGCGGCGGAAGAGAAGAAAATGAAAACTTAAAATAAAATGTTATTGCTGTTGCCGATCATCCCATGCTAATACATGTATCACAATTGCAGCCTTTGTACATCATGCATCAGCAATACCGTTTTATATAATTCCATGTTTCATTTTGTAGTCATAATCATTGGTCACATTTTACAGCAGGTTTACCGCAAGAAAATAGTCTACGTTTGAGAAGCTACACACAAAACTGGCTCTTGCACTGCAAGCTTGTTTGCTTTTCATATTACCGAAGTAGTGGTATTGTTAGCTGTATTGCCTACTCTTGCTGCAGTGGCTACGAAGCCTTTTTGGACTGCAGTGCTTTGTGAGCGACGTGATTTAATGATAGAAGCTTTTCAAAAACGAGTGATTTAAAAATGTGTTTTGTGCACTTGGCGCAGCAACCCACTTGCCTGATTTAATTTGCACGAGCTCTTTCGCTTATTTAGGGACTGTCTGCAATCAATAGAATCTATGTGTGTCTCACATTTCTCAAAGAAGGAATAGAAGCCATTGGATTTAACACTATTGCAGTAGTGGGAAAAGCATCCGATGAGGCTAGCTTTATGGTGTCTGCGGTCACAAACGGACTCCAGAGGCAAATTTGGAAAGATAGCCTGCTTGTTTAGCCTACTATTGGAACAGTGCAGGAGCAAAAGTCAATGCCTTCTATGCCAAACAAGAGAAAGCGCTCTTGAATATTCAATCAATTGGCAATAGGTACAGAATTAAATCGGGATGTATTTTTGTTTGTTTGACGTGCAGAAAGCCACACGGCAAATCTTTGGCATTGTGGCGAGTGCCTTGTTTCCCCCTACGGGGCAAACGGAAGTGACGTTTTGTGGGCCTTCCCATGCTTGCCGGCTGTAGCTGTACTGCTACTTTCGCGGGGGCAAAGCGCTCGAGCGAGTGTCGTTCGATGACTAGGTAACAATGATGCATAGGACACTATTTTCGCGCCTAGTTGTCATTCTTTGTCAAATATTGTATTATGCTTAAAGTAATATCGGAGGCTTCACATTCAATAACAGGCAACAAATGTATAGGATCTACCTCAGTGTTTCGCGCCTAGCGCTCTATTATGTCGGAGGCTTCAAAAACAAGAACAATCTGACAGGTGGTGAGTAGGCCATTACTACTGCTGGTCCATGTTGTGGGGAACTGTGCGGGGAGTCGGGGATTTTGTCGAACACCTAGGCTCATAATGGATATATTGTATTCTGATATTAGTTAATTATTTGTGTTTGTCTCTTGTAAGAAAGTTACATGGTGTCCATGGTTTTTAATTTGTCCACAAAATGTGCTGTATTGTCGACACACAGCGCTGATTAGCCAACGTCATGCATATTGAGAGTTAAAGAGAGAGCCTACCTGAAGCCTAAAGCATTCGGGTGGAAAACGTTAAACAAAAACAGGTGTTCACAATTAACTAGAGCAGGCGGCAATGAAATAGGCACAAATGTGTATGTCACGTGACATCATTGATATATTAGCATGACCTATACGCCTATGCCAAATGGAAATGCTAAAGTTATACCGCTGAGTGAAGCCCGTATTTTTTGTTTTGTACTGTGGGATAACGCGATTGTAGCCTGCTTGCAGTTACACATCTTGTTTACCTTATCAACACTTCGATATAATTGAAAATAGGACCAAATATGCTTGGCACGCACGCAGACGCACTCACACGTGGCATATTTAGACAATGTCTAATTTACATATTTAAATATCAAATTTCAGAAAACTTGTCATACAAAAAGAACAACACTAATGTCTTAACGTAAGTAATCAACTGAGGAAGTTTCATGGTGATATCTATTAGTTCGCTTTTTTTTTAATTATCCTATTCACCTGTAGTCTGGCCTTAAATTTGACAACTGGAAGTTTTTCCACTATGCAATGGTTTTCCGTACCTCCTGGTTTAGACAACAAGCAACTACGTCATCACGCACTGCATTCTGGGCAGTGGTCGCCATATTGTTTACATTGCCGTGCGCTAGGATACACGTCTTTTTTACATTCATTACATTGATTACATTCAAGAATGGACCGGGTAAAGAACAAGCGCAAGGTTCCTTACAGAGAGCAGCTGAACAAAGAAGCAAAGGAGCGCTACTTAGGCCTACATAAAATTAAGGAAATGAACCGGCTCGATCCACACGAACACAAACTTTGGTCGGGTGATCTCAACGGGCTAACGTTGCCACGAGTTACATTTCCAGACGTGTTTTCCCACCTAGTTTGTGGTGTGAGCGCTTACAAGTTAGAGCATTTACGAAATTGTCAATCTCTCGTTAGCAGTGTAGTAACAAGCAACACAGCTTGGCTACCCTACGGATGCAGAGCTAGCGGTAACCCCATAACAGTTAAATGTGTTATTATTATAACTTACCGGTGTCGAAATGCTGTGAGCACACGTACATGTGTTGGGAAATGTTGATGTTTTATTCGTCTTAGTTACAGCTGCTACCCATGACATGCGACGCCTCTTAGTGTTTGGGTTCCAAGCAAGAATGTTGAAAATCCGCACTTCATTAGCATTCCGTTTCCCACGCCGATCATGAGAACGGTTATGGCAGTTTATAATACAGCAAGTGTTGACCATTTTAAGCTGTATATGATACCCAGGTATACAGGCAATGGGTCCAGCATGAGCAGGTTTAAGGCACTTCCGCATAGGCTTCATTTTTCAGAGCCGGAACTACACCCTCTGTCCGAGCCACAGAGATAATTTCCCCAACGGAAGTTCAGAACGCTTGATAGTCACGTGATTCAAGTAGCCTTCCGGAAGTTCTTACCGGCCATTTGAATACGTTACTAAAGAGAGACAGAACTGCGATTTTTGGTCATGAGAAGTCAATAAACGCATTCATTTACAATATGCATATAGTTTATGTACTGACATGTGTAGTAGTTACATCAAAATGTTTTTTAAGTGAAATTCGCAAATATTTGAGGATTAGTGTGAACAGCGAGTGTTAACAGAATCATCATTTTAAATGAACCCTCTTGTGATATTGTGTGCATATGCATTGCAGCCGAGATTGCTAGGCAAGTTGCCTTTTTCCCCTTGAAAGCACAGATGTAGTACTCATTGGACACGATCACATGACTATATCACCCTTGAAAGCCTAACAGTGAAAACAGCACTTAGCTAAGTTGAATAGTGTCTTTGTTTTTGCTGAAACTGAAATATTTTACCGTTTTTGTACACGTTCCACGTTATTTAATGTTTGCTTTTAATGATTGTTATTTTCTTAATGTTTGCTTTGTTGTTTTAATTTATATACCGTATATATTCTGCCTTTAAACAAACAATATATATAAATACCTGCCTTGTTGACATGTTTTAGGCCAGCGGTTGCCAAACTATTGTGGGCCGCCAAATCATTGACAAAATTGCTATAATTATTTAGTTACATAATAAAATGTAGATAGTATCAAACGTTTGACGTCTGTTTATCCATACGTGTGGTGGGCCGCAAACATTTTCAACATGTCTTAATTGGACCCGCCAGTTGAAAACGTTTGGGAACCGCTTTCTCAGGCTAACATTACTGTGCTGTCCTGGCATATAGTCAGCACTATGGTGTACTGTGCTCCATGTATGGTGACCAGATCCCCACAAACCAAATGTGGGACACAGAGTATGTTTATGTGGGACACCTTACCAATGCTAAGAGGTAGTCTGACATTGTGATGTCTATCAAAGACAGGCTATCTAAGTAACCTGTATTCTTTGCCCTCTTGTTAATTTAGTAGCGCACTGGTTTACAAATATTTTTATTTGAATGCAACTTTGCATATTTTTCAATGAAATAGAATTGAACTGTATGATTTTCCTGCTCTTATTCTTTAAGCGACCCTTCCTATATTTTCTCCAACAGCAGAGATATAAACACATGGCATGATTGGACCTTCCAAACGCCATAATATTAAAAGTATTCACTTTTCTAGTGACCCATACTGACCCATGTAGAACCATACTTTACCACAGGCATGGTTCCCTTTCAGTCTTGGAAGTCATCCTCCAAATCCAACTACTGCATTTCATAAAAAACTTGGTTCAACATAATATATGGGATCAAATAAAACCAGATTGATACTTTGTGAGCAATCTTACTATCACTACAACAGCAAAAAAAAGCGTGAGCTAATCTTATTCAAACACTGAATTTGCAGTTTTTCACAAAGACCACATCCAAGGGAAGTTTCATGTTTAGGTTATTAAAAATGAGGACCAAGGAAAGGCTTGCAAAACACATGTTGTTAAGACGTAGGGTACGTTCTTCATTGCAGAGTCCTCAGGCTCCATTGTGGTTCTTGTGCTGAAAGAGTGGGAGAGGGAGAAAAAGACAGGAGAAAGGGTTAGACACACCTCTCAACATTTTGAGGCAGGCCAGTTTACATAGACCAAAAAGGGCAAAACTAAGCTGAGAACAGATGCTATTCTAATTTTGGCCATACAGGAGGAGATGCTGACAAGAGGACGCAGGTTTGCGTTACCATCAAGGTTCACACAAAACTGCCTTGTAAATTCCTCCAGCTGTAAAAATCCTGTCCCAACTCCAGTGGAATTCCATCATAGCTCCTCCACCTGCTAGCACCCAGCCAACATCCAGCACCCAGCCAACATCTCTGCTCCTCCACCTACCAGCACCAGGGCCTTAGCCAGGGTTTAGAGATTAGTGAGGGATAGTTGAAAGATTTAGCTATTAAATCAGTGCATTAGAAAATGTTAAAGGACAGGCACATACTTGTATCTCTAGCTTGTGTGTGTGTGTGTGTGTGTGTGTGTGTGTGTGTGTGTGTGTGTGTGTGTGTGTGCGTGTGTATGTGTAGACACACATACAACTTCATTTGAGAAAACCATCTCAGCCTGGCCTCTTACTTTGTCGCTAGCTAGGCACCTTATCAAATATTGTTAGAGAACTTTGTGTTTTGTGCCATTGCTTCAGCAAAGCATCTCTCGTTCCTGGTCAGTAAGCCCCCCAACTACCTCCCCCTTTCCCCCTCTGTCCCCCCTCTCTCCGTGCCCCTCCCTTTCTCTTTCCCTATCCCTCTCTCCCTCAATTTAAAATCAGCATTCCTATAATAACAATATTGATAATTACACAAATTATTACAACAACAAATGACCATCTTGTTAAAGTAATCATATATTTCCGTATTATGATTTGCATTATTAGTGTTTATTGATTGCCATATCACTTATTACAGTGAGGTAATCATATTACATATGTTCTAAGAATACAGCTACCACCATGTCTGGTCAGTGGATAAAACTGTTACTGTTTCACCTAATTCTTTTATCGCCTATTTATACTAAGCCAGGATCGTGTTGCTCTTGCCAGGGAATAAGTATTCTTTGAATGTCCTTTGAATGTCCCTCTACACCTGTGAACCACTCTCATCGGGTAGTGTTGTTCATAGGAGGGCCCGTGGACAAACCAGTCATATTTCCGTTGTCCATAATTGTGTTATGATTTAACGCTGCATAAATTCTTACAACCTGATACTAAAATAACCTCAAGACTCTGTTATCTTCTTTAGTTTTGGCTACGAGATGACGAGATCACAAGAGGCTGCTGGACATTTGACCTGTGGGACTTCTCTTAACTTCAGGACAAAGCAGAAGGCGCTTTAAATAAAAGGTAAGGGGCTATTACTTTTATATTCTGCTTTGTGCTGAGGAGAGAGAATCCTGGTGGTCAGGGTGTAGCTAACGTGATCCTTGTATGTATTGTTACATGCTTTGACTGTAGGAGACATTCAGTTATTTGTGTTTAGGGGGACTTAGAAAAGTCTTCCTGTGGATAGGGTTGAGTCACTCAAGGATGGCCTTTGGCCGCTGTCATTGGGCTTTGCGCCTTGGCTGTGAAAGTGGAACAGGGCAGAGTGTTTAGATTTGAGAAGTTACCTCTAATATAAAACATGCTTGGTGCCCGAGTTCACGCCACCGTGTACGGTGGTCACCACCTCCAGCTGTGGAAAGCCGCAGGCTTGGTCATTTGGAGACACCTATGCGGAAAGTGAGCAGGGTAGGGATTTTGGGTGTGGCAGGAACCACAGGTAATAAAAATAAATGGGAGAGAATCAAATACATAAGCGTGCTGTAGACTGTAGAACATTAATTCAATGAAAAGGGTCCATTGTGCTACTGGCTGTCCTTATGGCTGTGGTAGGTTGCCACATATTTAGCATTTGTTTAAAACAGAAATGCCAGCAGTAAAAGTGCATACCCCTCGCTCTCTTTCTACCCCTGTCCCACCCTCACCCCTCTCCCTTCCTCCCTTCTCCACCACTCACCCTATATCCCCCCTCTTACATTACTCTAAAGTTATCTCTCTTTTCTCCAACTTTTTTCCACTACTACTACAACAGCAGAGCTATACACTTCAAGGGAATACTTGTGATTCATGTGGACATGTTTCTTTCTTTTCTTGTGGCCCAACTGCATTACCACTGCAACCCACCAGAGGGCCGCGGCCCAGTTTGGGATCCGAAGCACAATGTGACATACAGTTGTTTAAACAGCAAAACCAGCCGTGAAAGTGCATACCCCTTGCTCTCTCTCTACACCTCCCTCTCCCCCCTCTATATATTTATTCGTCTGTCTGTCTGTCTGTCTGTCTGTCTGTCTGTCTGTCTGTCTGTCTGTCTGTCTGTCTGTCTGTCTGTCTGTCTGTCTGTCTGTCTGTCTGTCTGTCTACCTATCCATCCCCCCCCGCCCCCCATCTCTTTGTGTTGTTGAATAATCCATTTTATACGACAATCGAAATACATTTGTTTAAAGCATTAATACCAGCAGTTAAAGTGAATGTACCCACCCCTCTTTCTCTCTCCCCCCTCTCTTTGCGGCCCCTGCCTCTCTCTTTCCCTCTACCTCTCAAGTTTAATTCAATGGTGCTTTATATGCATGGCAGTACAAAGTCAATATTGCTAAAGCACACAATTATGGTCTCTGCTCCCTCTCCCCATCTCTCCCTCTCTCTCTCTGCGCACATCTGTCTGTCAATTTATCGATCTATCTAGGGGGACTTAGAAAAGTCTTCCTGCGGATAGGGTAGAGTCACTAAAGGATGGCCTTGGGCCGCTGTCAGTGGGCTTTGCGCCTCGGCTGTGAAAGTGGAACAGGGCAGAGTGTTTAGATTTGAGAAGTTACCTCTAATATAAAACATGCATGGTGCCCGATTTCACGCCACCGTGTACGGTGGTCACCACCTCCAGCTGTGGAAAGCCGCAGGCTTGGTCATTTGGAGACACCTATGCTGAAAGTGAGCAGGGTAGGGTTTTGGGTGTGGCAGGAACCACAGGTACCGCTATGCCTGGGTCACTTGGGTACCTTATTAGTTATAGGCCTTGTTGTGTATCATCTGGTTGTTTGCTAATGGAGCTCTGGATTAATGTTTGTATATATTGTGGAATAATTGCAATGCATTGCCCTCTCCCTCTCTCTGCCCCCCTTCTCTCCTTCTTCACTCTCTTAATTAGGATAACTGTCTGTCTGTCTGTCTGTCTGTCTGTCTGTCTGTCTGTCTGTCTGTCTGTCTGTCTGTCTGTCTGTCTGTCTTCCTCCTCTGCCCAGCCTGCCTATCTATCCATCCCCCCCCGCCCCCCATCTCTGTGTGTTGTTGAATAATCCATTTTATACGATAATCGAAATACATTTGTTTAATGCAGCAATACCAGAAGTTAAAGTGAATGTACCCACCCCTATTTCTCCCCCCCCCCCCCTCTCTCTTTCCGGACCCTCCCTCTCTCTTTCCCTCTCCCTCTCTCTCTCCCTCTCAAGTTTAATTCAATGGTGCTTTATATGAACGACAGTACAAAGTAAATATTGCCAAAGCACATGATTATGCTCTCTGCTCCCTCTACACATCTCTCCCTCTCTCTCTGCACACATCTGTCTATCAATTTAGCAATCTATCTGTCCGTCTGTCGGTCTATCTGTCTATATCCGTCTGTCCCCCTTTCTCTCTTACTGTGTGTTGTAGAACACTCATGTTTTTTTTTGCTTTATAGCAAGATATTACATCTTAGACCTGCCATCTTGGCACACTCACTAACTACCCCGAGAAGGTACAGACGTTTTTGTATATCTGCACTATCATCCCCTCCAACCTTCCTCTCTCTCTCTCTCTCTCTCTCTCTCTCTCTCTCTCTCTCTCTCTCTCTCTCTCTCTCTCTCTCTCTCTCTCTCTCTCTCTCTCTCTCTCTCTCTCTCTCTCTCTCTCTCTCTCTCTCTCTCTCTCTCTCTCTGAAAACCATAAAAAAGAAAACAAACATGGCCATTTACAATATAGGCTATCTACTATAAACGGATAATCTATTTCTATGCTCATGGTTGAGTGGTTTAGAAAGAGAAGTTTATATATTTGTTTTGCAAATTCTATTTTAAATTTGAGCATGACCTTAGAAACTGTTTTTTTAAATGTGTGTTTTAAAACCAAATTAAGGAACCCCTCTATTACTATTTCACTGAGACTCCCCGTCCTCCATACGCAAGCAACACACACGTCTGACACAGCTACTACACCCTCTACAATGTTGTATAGATTCAGTCGGCCTCTCGTCATAGTTGGGGGCGTGGTAAGGGGCGGAGTCGGCGTGGGGGAAAACAATCCTTTCTCCCAGCCTAGATAACCTAGGAAAGCGCGGTTTTTAAACTAGTAAACTAACTTCATCAAGGTGTCATGTCTTATATAGAGTCATTTCTGCCACTTGAATGAGAACGCTAGATAAAAAAATGAAATCGAATCGTCTCGGATCATTGCCCATATCCTATTAAAAACTGGACGAGTGATCCATCCAACCACCAATTGGCCCGAAGTGTCATTCCCAGACATCTTCTGCTATCTGGTTGAGTCGCCTGGTGAGACACTTACACCAATATTACATTTACTTTATATATAAACGTACCATAATATCAGTACCATAGAACAGCCCCACGTAGTCCTACGCTAGTATAGTACAAACCTGGACTGACTCGAAATGTACCGGACATTAATAATTGTATGCATGTATGTGTATGCTTGTGTGTGTGTGTATATATATATATATATATATATATATATATATATATATATATATATATATATATATATATATATATATATATATATATATATATATATATATATATATATATATATATATATGTGTATATATGTATGTATATATATATATACACACACATACACATAGGCGGCGGAAGAGAAGAAAATGAAAACTTAAAATAAAATGTTATTGCTGTTGCCGATCATCCCATGCTAATACATGTATCACAATTGCAGCCTTTGTACATCATGCATCAGCAATACCGTTTTATATAATTCCATGTTTCATTTTGTAGTCATAATCATTGGTCACATTTTACAGCAGGTTTACCGCAAGAAAATAGTCTACGTTTGAGAAGCTACACACAAAACTGGCTCTTGCACTGCAAGCTTGTTTGCTTTTCATATTACCGAAGTAGTGGTATTGTTAGCTGTATTGCCTACTCTTGCTGCAGTGGCTACGAAGCCTTTTTGGACTGCAGTGCTTTGTGAGCGACGTGATTTAATGATAGAAGCTTTTCAAAAACGAGTGATTTAAAAATGTGTTTTGTGCACTTGGCGCAGCAACCCACTTGCCTGATTTAATTTGCACGAGCTCTTTCGCTTATTTAGGGACTGTCTGCAATCAATAGAATCTATGTGTGTCTCACATTTCTCAAAGAAGGAATAGAAGCCATTGGATGTAACACTATTCCAGTAGTGGGAAAAGCATACGATGAGGCTAGCTTTATGATGTCTGCGGTCACAAACGGACTCCAGAGGCAAATTTGGAAAGATAGCCTGCTTGTTTAGCCTACTATTGGAACAGTGCAGGAGCAAAAGTCAATGCCTTCTATGCCAAACAAGAGAAAGCGCTCTTGAATATTCAAATCAATCAATTGGCAATAGGTACAGAATTAAATCGGGATGTATTTTTGGTTGTTTGACGTGCAGAAAGCCACACGGCAAATCTTTGGCATTGTGGCGAGTGCCTTGTTTCCCCCTACGGGGCAAACGGAAGTGACGTTTTGTGGGCCTTCCCATGCTTGCCGGCTGTAGCTGTACTGCTACTTTCGCGGGGGCAAAGCGCTCGAGCGAGTGTCGTTCGATGACTAGGTAACAATGATGCATAGGACACTATTTTCGCGCCTAGTTGTCATTCTTTGTCAAATATTGTATTATGCTTAAAGTAATATCGGAGGCTTCACATTCAATAACAGGCAACAAATGTATAGGATCTACCTCAGTGTTTCGCGCCTAGCGCTCTATTATGTCGGAGGCTTCAAAAACAAGAACAATCTGACAGGTGGTGAGTAGGCCATTACTACTGCTGGTCCATGTTGTGGGGAACTGTGCGGGGAGTCGGGGATTTTGTCGAACACCTAGGCTCATAATGGATATATTGTATTCTGATATTAGTTAATTATTTGTGTTTGTCTCTTGTAAGAAAGTTACATGGTGTCCATGGTTTTTAATTTGTCCACAAAATGTGCTGTATTGTCGACACACAGCGCTGATTAGCCAACGTCATGCATATTGAGAGTTAAAGAGAGAGCCTACCTGAAGCCTAAAGCATTCGGGTGGAAAACGTTAAACAAAAACAGGTGTTCACAATTAACTAGAGCAGGCGGCAATGAAATAGGCACAAATGTGTATGTCACGTGACATCATTGATATATTAGCATGACCTATACGCCTATGCCAAATGGAAATGCTAAAGTTATACCGCTGAGTGAAGCCCGTATTTTTTGTTTTGTACTGTGGGATAACGCGATTGTAGCCTGCTTGCAGTTACACATCTTGTTTACCTTATCAACACTTCGATATAATTGAAAATAGGACCAAATATGCTTGGCACGCACGCAGACGCACTCACACGTGGCATATTTAGACAATGTCTAATTTACATATTTAAATATCAAATTTCAGAAAACTTGTCATACAAAAAGAACAACACTAATGTCTTAACGTAAGTAATCAACTGAGGAAGTTTCATGGTGATATCTATTAGTTCGCTTTTTTTTTAATTATCCTATTCACCTGTAGTCTGGCCTTAAATTTGACAACTGGAAGTTTTTCCACTATGCAATGGTTTTCCGTACCTCCTGGTTTAGACAACAAGCAACTACGTCATCACGCACTGCATTCTGGGCAGTGGTCGCCATATTGTTTACATTGCCGTGCGCTAGGATACACGTCTTTTTTACATTCATTACATTGATTCGTCATATTGATTAAATTCAAGAATGGACCGGGTAAAGAACAAGTGCAAGGTTCCTTACAGAGAGCAGCTGAACAAAGAAGCAAAGGAGCGCTACTTAGGCCTACATAAAATTAAGGAAATGAACCGGCTCGATCCACACGAACACAAACTTTGTGTGACAAAGAGTGGTCGGGTGATCTCAACGGGCTAACGTTGCCACGAGTTACATTTCCAGACGTGTTTTCCCACCTAGTTTGTGGTGTGAGCGCTTACAAGTTAGAGCATTTACGAAATTGTCAATCTCTCGTTAGCAGTGTAGTAACAAGCAACACAGCTTGGCTACCCTACGGATGCAGAGCTAGCGGTAACCCCATAACAGTTAAATGTGTTATTATTATAACTTACCGGTGTCGAAATGCTGTGAGCACACGTACATGTGTTGGGAAATGTTGATGTTTTATTCGTCTTAGTTACAGCTGCTACCCATGACATGCGACGCCTCTTAGTGTTTGGGTTCCAAGCAAGAATGTTGAAAATCCGCACTTCATTAGCATTCCGTTTCCCACGCCGATCATGAGAACGGTTATGGCAGTTTATAATACAGCAAGTGTTGACCATTTTAAGCTGTATATGATACCCAGGTATACAGGCAATGGGTCCAGCATGAGCAGGTTTAAGGCACTTCCGCATAGGCTTCATTTTTCAGAGCCGGAACTACACCCTCTGTCCGAGCCACAGAGATAATTTCCCCAACGGAAGTTCAGAACGCTTGATAGTCACGTGATTCAAGTAGCCTTCCGGAAGTTCTTACCGGCCATTTGAATACGTTACTAAAGAGAGACAGAACTGCGATTTTTGGTCATGAGAAGTCAATAAACGCATTCATTTACAATATGCATATAGTTTATGTACTGACATGTGTAGTAGTTACATCAAAATGTTTTTTAAGTGAAATTCGCAAATGTTTGAGGATTAGTGTGAACAGCGAGTGTTAACAGAATCATCATTTTAAATGAACCCTCTTGTGATATTGTGTGCATATGCATTGCAGCCGAGATTGCTAGGCAAGTTGCCTTTTTGCCTTACTCCCCTTGAAAGCACAGATGTAGTACTCATTGGACACGATCACATGACTATATCACCCTTGAAAGCCTAACAGTGAAAACAGCACTTAGCTAAGTTGAATAGTGTCTTTGTTTTTGCTGAAACTGAAATATTGTGCCGTATCATAACACATTTGTATTATTTAATGATTATTTTCTTCGTTTTTTTTTTTGTAATTTATATACCGTATATATTCTGCCTTTAAACAGGGCACTGCTGGAAGGGAATTAGACTGAAGTCGGATACGTCTGTATATATATATATAAATACCTGCCTTGTTGACATGTTTTAGGCCAGCGGTTGCCAAACTATTGTGGGCGGCCAAATCATTGACAATATTGCTATAATTATTTAGTTATATAAAAAATGAAATGATTTACGTCTGTTTATCCATACGTGTGGTGGGCCATCTCTCAACCTGGCCTCTTACTTTGTTGCTAGCTAGGCACCTTATCAAATATTGTTTGAGAACTTTGTGTTTTTTTCCATTGCTTCAGCAAAGCATCTCTCGTTCCTGGTCAGTAAGCCCTCCAACAACCTCCCCCTTTCCCCCGCTCTCCCTCTGTCCCCCCTCTCTTTGCCCCTCCCTTTCTCTTTCCCATCCCTCTCTCCCTCTCCCTCAGCCCCCCCCCCCCCCTCGTCTCTTTCCCTCTCCCTCTGTCTCCCCGCACCTCTCTCCGTCTGTCCCTCTCCTTCTGTCTCTCTCTCTCCCTCTCAAGTGGAATTCAATGTTGCTTTATCGGCTTGAAGTTACAACGTAAATGTTGCCAAAGCATACAATTTCAAATCGGCATTCATATAATAACAATATTGATAATTACACAAATTATTACAACAACAAATGACCATCTTGTTAAAGTAATCATATATTTCCATTTTATGATTTGCATAATTATTGTTTATTGATTGCCATATCACTTATTTCAGTGAGGTATTCATATTACATATGTTCTAAGAGTACAGTGGATAAAACTTACTCCTCACCTAATTCTTTTATCACCTATTTATACTAAGCCAGGATCGTGTAGCTCTTGCCAGGCAATATGTATTCTTTGAATGTCCTTTGAATGTCCCGCTACACCTAGGTAGTGCACCACACTCATCGGGTAGTGTTTTTCATAGGAGGGCCCGTGGACAAACCAGTCATATTTCCGTTGTCCATAATTGTGTTATGATTTAACGCTGCATAGATTCTTACAACCTGATGTTACATACTAAAATAACCTCAAGACTCTGTTATCTTCTGCAGTTTTGGCTACGAGATGACGAGATCACAAGAAGCTGCTGGACATTTGACCTGTGGGACTTCTCTTAACTTCAGGACAAAGCAGAAGGCGCTTAAAAGGTAAGGGGCTATTACTTTTATATTCTGCTTTGTGCTGAGGAGAGAGAATCCTGGTGGTCAGGGTTTAGCGGACGTGATCCTTGTATGTATTGGTACATGCTTTGACTGGTTGTAGGAGACATTCAGTTATTTGTGTTTAGGGGGACTTAGAAAAGTCTTCCCATGGATAGGGTTGAGTCACTAAAGGGTGGCCTTTGGCCGCTGTCAGTGGGCTTTGCGCCTTGGCTGTGAAAGTGGAACAGGGCCGAGTTTTGGGATTTGAGAAGTGACCTCTAATATAAAACATGCTTGGTGCCCGATTTCACGCCACCGTGTACTGTCGTCACCACCTCCAGCTGTGGAAAGCCGCAGGCTTGGAGACACCTATGCGGAAAGTGAGCAGGGTAGGGTTTTGGGTGTGGCAGGAACCACAGGTATGCCTAGGTCACTTGGGTACCTTATTAGTTATAGGCCTTGTTATGTATCATCTGGTTGTTTGCTAATGCAGCTCTGGATTAATGTTTGTATATATTGTGGAATAATTGCAATGCATTGCCCTCTCCCTCTCTTCCCCCCTTCTCTCCTTCTTCACTCTCTTAATTAGGATAACTTCAAGTTTGCTTTGTAATGACTATGATGCATTTCATGATTTTATGCTATGTATGAAGTATTGAAGTGCTGTGAAGTATTAATGTGATATTAAAGGACTGGTTAAAGGTCTCTTTCTCTGCACCCCTTCCTCTCTCCTTCTCCACTTCTCTCTCCGTCTGCACACAGTCCATTTCCAAACGGACAATACATCTCTATCCATCCGTCTCTCCCTCTCTCTCTCTCTTCATGCCTGCCTGTTCTCCCCTCCCAGCATGTCTGTCCTGCCCTACCCTGCTGTCCTGTTATGCATCTGTCTGTCTATCTCCATCCCTCTCTCTCTGCGCCCCTTTCCTCTTTCCCTCTCCACATCTCTCTCCGTCTGCACACAGGTCCTTTCCAAAAGGGCAATATCTCTATATGTCCTTCTCTCCTTCTGTCTGCCTTCTTTCCCCTCCTTCCCTTCCTGTCCCGCTGTGCGTCTGTCTGTCTGTCTGTCTGTCTGTCTGTCTGTCTGTCTGTCTGTCTGTCTGTCTGTCTGTCTGTCTGTCTGTCTGTCTGTCTGTCTGTCTGTCTGTCTGTCTGTCTGTCTGTCTGTCTGTCTGTCGGTCGGTCGGTCTCGGTCTCTCTCTTTCTCTCCACGCCGCTTTCCTCCCTTTCTGTCTGTCTCTCTCTCTCTCCCCCGTGTCTCTCTATTTGTCTCTCTCCCCGTCTCTCTCTCTCTGTGTCTCTCTCGTTCGCTCTCTCTCCACGCCGCTTTCCTCTCTCCTTCTCCACTTGTCCCTCCGTTTACACACCATTAATTTCCAAAAGAAATATACATATGTATCCATCTGTCGGTCTTCATGCCTGCCCTGCGATGTCCCTCTGTCTACTGTGCATCTCTCCCTCTCCCTCCCTCCCTCCCCCTCTCTCTCTATCTATCTATCCGTCCGTCTCTCCGTCTGTCTGTCTGTCTGTCTGTCTGTCTGTCTGTCTGTCTGTCTGTCTGTCTGTCTGTCTGTCTGTCTGTCTGTCTGTCTGTCTGTCTGTCTGTCTGTCTGTCTGTCTGTCTGTCTGTCTGTCTGTCTGTCTGTCTGTCTGTCTCTCATTCTGTCTGTCTGTCTGTCTGTCTGTCTTTCTTCATGCCTGCCTTCTTTCCCCTCCTTCCCTTCCTGTCTTCCCTTCCCTACCCTGCTGTCCTTCCATGCATCTGTCTGTCTATCTCCATCCCTCTCTCTCTCTGCGCCCCTTTCCTCTTTCCCTCTCCACATCTCTCTCCGTCTGCACACAGGTACTTTCCAAAAGGGCAATATCTCTCTCTCTATATGTCCTCTCTCCTTCTTTCTGTCTGTCTGTCTGTCTTTCTTCATGCCCTCCTTCTTGCCCCTCCTTCCCTTCCTGTCTTCCCTGCCCTACCCTGCTCTCCTGCTATGCATCTGTCTGTCTATCTCCATCCCTCTCTCTCACTGCGCCCCTTTCCTCTTTCCCTCTCCACATCTCTCTCCGTCTGCACACAGGTACTTTCCAAAAGGGCAATATCTCTCTCTATATGTCCGTCTCTCCTTCTTTCTGTCTGTCTGTCTGTCTGTCTTTCTTCATGCCCTCCTTCTTGCCCCTCCTTCCCTTCCTGTCTTCCCTGCCCTACCCTGCTCTCCTGCTATGCATCTGTCTGTCTATCTCCATCCCTCTCTCTCACTGCGCCCCTGTCCTCTTTCCCTCTCCACATCTCTCTCCGTCTGCACACAGGTACTTTCCAAAAGGGCAATATCTTTCTCTATATGTCCGTCTCTCATTCTGTCTGTCTGTCTGTCTGTCTGTCTGTCTGTCTGTCTGTCTGTCTGTCTGTCTGTCTGTCTGTCTGTCTGTCTGTCTGTCTGTCTGTCTGTCTGTCTGTCTGTCTGTCTGTCTGTCTGTCTGTCTGTCTGTCTTTCTTCATGCCTGCCTTCTTTCCCCTCCTTCCCTTCCTGTCTTCCCTGCCCTACCCTGCTTTCCTGCCATGCATTTGTCTGTCTATCTCCATCCCTCTCTCTCTCTGCGCCCCTTTCCTCTTTCCCTCTCCACATCTCTCTCCGTCTGCACACAGGTACTTTCCAAAAGGGCAATATCTTTCTCTATATGTCCGTCTCTCATTCTGTCTGTCTGTCTGTCTGTCTTTCTGTCTGTCTGTCTGTCTGTCTTTCTTCATGCCTGCCTTCTTTCCCCTCCTTCCCTTCCTGTCTTCCCTGCCCTACCCTGCTTTCCTGCCATGCATCTGTCTGTCTATCTCCATCCCTCTCTCTCTCTGCGCCCCTTTCCTCTTTCCCTCTCCACATCTCTCTCCGTCTGCACACAGGTACTTTCCAAAAGGGCAATATCTCTCTCTCTATATGTCCGTCTCTCCTTCTTTCTGTCTCTGTCTGTCTCTTTCTTCATGCCCTCCTTCTTTCCCCTCCTTCCCTTCCTGTCTTCCCTGCCCTACCCTGCTCTCCCTCTATGCATGCATCTGTCTGTCTATCTCCATCCCTCTCTCTCACTGCGCCCCTTTCCTCTTTCCCTCTCCACATCTCTCTCCGTCTGCACACAGGTACTTTCCAAAAGGGCAATATCTCTCTCTATATGTCCGTCTCTCATTCTGTCTGTCTGTCTGTCTGTCTGTCTGTCTGTCTGTCTGTCTGTCTGTCTGTCTGTCTGTCTGTCTGTCTGTCTGTCTGTCTGTCTGTCTGTCTGTCTGTCTGTCTGTCTGTCTGTCTGTCTGTCTGTCTGTCTTCTGTCTGTCTGTCTGTCTGTCTGTCTCTTTCTTCATGCCTGCCTTCTTTCCCCTCCTTCCCTTCCTGTCTTCCCTGCCCTACCCTGCTGTCCTGCCATGCATCTGTCTGTCTATCTCCATCCCTCTCTCTCTCTGCGCCCCTTTCCTCTTTCCCTCTCCACATCTCTCTCCGTCTGCACACAGGTACTGTCCAAAAGGGCAATATCTCTCTCTCTATATGTCCGTCTCTCCTTCTTTCTGTCTGTCTGTCTGTCTCTTACTTCATCGCCTCCTTCTTTCCCCTCCTTCCCTTCCTGTCTTCCCTGCCCTACCCTGCTCTGCTGCTATGCATCTGTCTGTCTATCTCCATCCCTCTCTCTCACTGCGCCCCTTTCCTCTTTCCCTCTCCACATCTCTCTCCGTCTGCACACAGGTACTTTCCAAAAGGGCAATATCTCTCTCTATATGTCCGTCTCTCCTTCTTTCTGTCTGTCTGTCTGTCTTTCTTCATGCCCTCCTTCTTGCCCCTCCTTCCCTTCCTGTCTTCCCTGCCCTACCCTGCTCTCCTGCTATGCATCTGTCTGTCTATCTCCATCCCTCTCTCTCACTGCGCCCCTTTCCTCTTTCCCTCTCCACATCTCTCTCCGTCTGCACACAGGTACTTTCCAAAAGGGCAATATCTCTACCTCTCTCTCTATATGTCCGTCTCTCCTTCTTTCTGTCTGTCTGTCTGTCTGTCTGTCTTTCTTCATGCCCTCCTTCTTGCCCCTCCTTCCCTTCCTGTCTTCCCTGCCCTACCCTGCTCTCCTGCTATGCATCTGTCTGTCTATCTCCATCCCTCTCTCTCACTGCGCCCCTTTCCTCTTTCCCTCTCCACATCTCTCTCCGTCTGCACACAGGTACTTTCCAAAAGGGCAATATCTCTCTCTCTATATGTCCGTCTCTCCTTCTGTCTGTCTGTCTGTCTGTCTGTCTGTCTGTCTGTCTGTCTGTCTGTCTGTCTGTCTGTCTGTCTGTCTGTCTGTCTGTCTGTCTGTCTGTCTGTCTGTCTGTCTGTCTGTCTGTCTGTCTGTCTGTCTGTCTGTCTGTCTGTCTTTCTTCATGCCCTCCTTCTTGCCCCTCCTTCCCTTCCTGTCTTCCCTGCCCTACCCTGCTCTCCTGCTATGCATCTGTCTGTCTATCTCCATCCCTCTCTCTCACTGCGCCCCTGTCCTCTTTCCCTCTCCACATCTCTCTCCGTCTGCACACAGGTACTTTCCAAAAGGGCAATATCTTTCTCTATATGTCCGTCTCTCATTCTGTCTGTCTGTCTGTCTTTCTGTCTCTGTCTTTCTTTCTTCATGCCTTCCTTCTTTCCCCTCCTTCCCTTCCTGTCTTCCCTTCCCTACCCTGCTGTCCTTCCATGCATCTGTCTGTCTATCTCCATCCCTCTCTCTCTCTGCGCCCCTTTCCTCTTTCCCTCTCCACATCTCTCTCCGTCTGCACACAGGTACTTTCCAAAAGGGAAATATCTCTCTCTCTATATGTCCTCTCTCCTTCTTTCTGTCTGTCTGTCTGTCTTTCTTCATGCCCTCCTTCTTGCCCCTCCTTCCCTTCCTGTCTTCCCTGCCCTACCCTGCTCTCCTGCTATGCATCTGTCTGTCTATCTCCATCCCTCTCTCTCACTGCGCCCCTTTCCTCTTTCCCTCTCCACATCTCTCTCCGTCTGCACACAGGTACTTTCCAAAAGGGCAATATCTCTCTCTATATGTCCGTCTCTCCTTCTTTCTGTCTGTCTGTCTGTCTTTCTTCATGCCCTCCTTCTTGCCCCTCCTTCCCTTCCTGTCTTCCCTGCCCTACCCTGCTCTCCTGCTATGCATCTGTCTGTCTATCTCCATCCCTCTCTCTCACTGCGCCCCTGTCCTCTTTCCCTCTCCACATCTCTCTCCGTCTGCACACAGGTACTTTCCAAAAGGGCAATATCTTTCTCTATATGTCCGTCTCTCATTCTGTCTGTCTGTCTGTCTGTCTGTCTGTCTGTCTGTCTGTCTGTCTGTCTGTCTGTCTTTCTTCATGCCTGCCTTCTTTCCCCTCCTTCCCTTCCTGTCTTCCCTGCCCTACCCTGCTTTCCTGCCATGCATCTGTCTGTCTATCTCCATCCCTCTCTCTCTCTGCGCCCCTTTCCTCTTTCCCTCTCCACATCTCTCTCCGTCTGCACACAGGTACTTTCCAAAAGGGCAATATCTTTCTCTATATGTCCGTCTCTCATTCTGTCTGTCTGTCTGTCTGTCTGTCTTTCTGTCTGTCTGTCTGTCTGTCTTTCTTCATGCCTGCCTTCTTTCCCCTCCTTCCCTTCCTGTCTTCCCTGCCCTACCCTGCTTTCCTGCCATGCATCTGTCTGTCTATCTCCATCCCTCTCTCTCTCTGCGCCCCTTTCCTCTTTCCCTCTCCACATCTCTCTCCGTCTGCACACAGGTACTTTCCAAAAGGGCAATATCTCTCTCTCTATATGTCCGTCTCTCCTTCTTTCTGTCTCTGTCTGTCTCTTTCTTCATGCCCTCCTTCTTTCCCCTCCTTCCCTTCCTGTCTTCCCTGCCCTACCCTGCTCTCCCTCTATGCATGCATCTGTCTGTCTATCTCCATCCCTCTCTCTCACTGCGCCCCTTTCCTCTTTCCCTCTCCACATCTCTCTCCGTCTGCACACAGGTACTTTCCAAAAGGGCAATATCTCTCTCTATATGTCCGTCTCTCATTCTGTCTGTCTGTCTGTCTTTCTGTCTGTCTGTCTGTCTGTCTGTCTGTCTGTCTGTCTTTCTTCATGCCTGCCTTCTTTCCCCTCCTTCCCTTCCTGTCTTCCCTGCCCTACCCTGCTTTCCTGCCATGCATCTGTCTGTCTATCTCCATCCCTCTCTCTCTCTGCGCCCCTTTCCTCTTTCCCTCTCCACATCTCTCCCCGTCTGCACACAGGTACTTTCCAAAAGGGCAATATCTCTCACTATATGTCCGGCTCTCCTTCTGTCTGTCTGTCTGTCTGTCTGTCTGTCTGTCTGTCTGTCTGTCTGTCTGTCTGTCTGTCTGTCTGTCTGTCTGTCTGTCTGTCTGTCTGTCTGTCTGTCTGTCTGTCTGTCTGTCTGTCTGTCTCTTTCTTCATGCCTGCCTTCTTTCCCCTCCTTCCCTTCCTGTCTTCCCTGCCCTACCCTGCTGTCCTGCCATGCATCTGTCTGTCTATCTCCATCCCTCTCTCTCTCTGCGCCCCTTTCCTCTTTCCCTCTCCACATCTCTCTCCGTCTGCACACAGGTACTGTCCAAAAGGGCAATATCTCTCTCTCTATATGTCCGTCTCTCCTTCTTTCTGTCTGTCTGTCTGTCTCTTACTTCATCGCCTCCTTCTTTCCCCTCCTTCCCTTCCTGTCTTCCCTGCCCTACCCTGCTCTGCTGCTATGCATCTGTCTGTCTATCTCCATCCCTCTCTCTCACTGCGCCCCTTTCCTCTTTCCCTCTCCACATCTCTCTCCGTCTGCACACAGGTACTTTCCAAAAGGGCAATATCTCTCTCTATATGTCCGTCTCTCCTTCTTTCTGTCTGTCTGTCTGTCTTTCTTCATGCCCTCCTTCTTGCCCCTCCTTCCCTTCCTGTCTTCCCTGCCCTACCCTGCTCTCCTGCTATGCATCTGTCTGTCTATCTCCATCCCTCTCTCTCACTGCGCCCCTTTCCTCTTTCCCTCTCCACATCTCTCTCCGTCTGCACACAGGTACTTTCCAAAAGGGCAATATCTCTACCTCTCTCTCTATATGTCCGTCTCTCCTTCTTTCTGTCTGTCTGTCTTTCTTCATGCCCTCCTTCTTGCCCCTCCTTCCCTTCCTGTCTTCCCTGCCCTACCCTGCTCTCCTGCTATGCATCTGTCTGTCTATCTCCATCCCTCTCTCTCACTGCGCCCCTTTCCTCTTTCCCTCTCCACATCTCTCTCCGTCTGCACACAGGTACTTTCCAAAAGGGCAATATCTCTCTCTCTATATGTCCGTCTCTCCTTCTGTCTGTCTGTCTGTCTGTCTGTCTGTCTGTCTGTCTGTCTGTCTGTCTGTCTGTCTGTCTGTCTGTCTGTCTGTCTGTCTGTCTGTCTGTCTGTCTGTCTGTCTGTCTGTCTGTCTGTCTGTCTGTCTGTCTGTCTGTCTGTCTGTCTGTCTGTCTGTCTGTCTGTCTGTCTGTCTGTCTGTCTGTCTTTCTTCATGCCTGCCTTCTTTCCCCTCCTTCCCTTCCTGTCTTCCCTGCCCTACCCTGCTTTCCTGCCATGCATCTGTCTATCTCCATCCCTCTCTCTCTCTGCGCCCCTGTCCTCTTTCCCTCTCCACATCTCTCTCCGTCTGCACACAGGTACTTTCCAAAAGGGCAATATCTTTCTCTATATGTCCGTCTCTCATTCTGTCTGTCTGTCTGTCTTTCTGTCTGTCTGTCTGTCTTTCTTCATGCCTTCCTTCTTTCCCCTCCTTCCCTTCCTGTCTTCCCTTCCCTACCCTGCTGTCCTTCCATGCATCTGTCTGTCTATCTCCATCCCTCTCTCTCTCTGCGCCCCTTTCCTCTTTCCCTCTCCACATCTCTCTCCGTCTGCACACAGGTACTTTCCAAAAGGGAAATATCTCTCTCTCTATATGTCCTCTCTCCTTCTTTCTGTCTGTCTGTCTGTCTTTCTTCATGCCCTCCTTCTTGCCCCTCCTTCCCTTCCTGTCTTCCCTGCCCTACCCTGCTCTCCTGCTATGCATCTGTCTGTCTATCTCCATCCCTCTCTCTCACTGCGCCCCTTTCCTCTTTCCCTCTCCACATCTCTCTCCGTCTGCACACAGGTACTTTCCAAAAGGGCAATATCTCTCTCTATATGTCCGTCTCTCCTTCTTTCTGTCTGTCTGTCTGTCTTTCTTCATGCCCTCCTTCTTGCCCCTCCTTCCCTTCCTGTCTTCCCTGCCCTACCCTGCTCTCCTGCTATGCATCTGTCTGTCTATCTCCATCCCTCTCTCTCACTGCGCCCCTGTCCTCTTTCCCTCTCCACATCTCTCTCCGTCTGCACACAGGTACTTTCCAAAAGGGCAATATCTTTCTCTATATGTCCGTCTCTCATTCTGTCTGTCTGTCTGTCTGTCTG
>CM030185.1:7074399-7086899 GCA_017639675.1 Aplochiton taeniatus | reverse complement strand
CTATGCATCTTTCTGTCTATCTCCATCCCTCTCTCTCACTGCGCCCCTTTCCTCTTTCCCTCTCCACATCTCTCTCCGTCTGCACACAGGTACTTTCCAAAAGGGCAATATCTCTCTCTATATGTCCGTCTCTCCGTCTGTCTGTCTGTCTGTCTGTCTGTCTGTCTGTCTGTCTGTCTGTCTGTCTGTCTGTCTGTCTGTCTGTCTGTCTGTCTGTCTGTCTGTCTGTCTGTCTGTCTGTCTGTCTGTCTGTCTGTCTGTCTGTCTGTCTGTCTGTCTGTCTGTCTGTCTGTCTTCATGCCTGCCTTCTTTCCCCTCCTTCCCTTCCTGTCTTCCCTGCCCTACCCTGCTGTCCTGCCATGCATCTGTCTGTCTATCTCCATCCCTCTCTCTCTCTGCGCCCCTTTCCTCTTTCCCTCTCCACATCTCTCTCCGTCTGCACACAGGTACTTTCCAAAAGGGCAATATCTGTCTGTCTGTCTGTCTGTCTGTCTGTCTGTCTGTCTGTCTGTCTTCATGCCTGCCTTCTTGCCCCTCCTTCCCTTCCTGTCTTCCCTGCCCTACCCTGCTCTCCTGCTATGCATCTGTCTGTCTATCTCCATCCCTCTCTCTCACTGCGCCCCTGTCCTCTTTCCCTCTCCACATCTCTCTCCGTCTGCACACAGGTACTTTCCAAAAGGGCAATATCTCTCTCTATATTTCCGTCTCTCCTTCTGTCTGTCTGTCTGTCTGTCTGTCTGTCTGTCTGTCTGTCTGTCTGTCTGTCTGTCTGTCTGTCTGTCTGTCTGTCTGTCTGTCTGTCTGTCTGTCTGTCTGTCTGTCTGTCTGTCTGTCTGTCTGTCTGTCTGTCTGTCTGTCTGTCTTCATGCCTGCCTTCTTTCCCCTCCTTCCCTTCCTGTCTTCCCTGCCCTACCCTGCTGTCCTGCCATGCATCTGTCTGTCTATCTCCATCCCTCTCTCTCTCTGCGCCCCTTTCCTCTTTCCCTCTCCACATCTCTCTCCGTCTGCACACAGGTACTTTCCAAAAGGGCAATATCTCTCTCTCTATATGTCCGTCTCTCCTTCTTTCTGTCTGTCTGTCTGTCTGTCTTTCTTCATGCCCTCCTTCTTGCCCCTCCTTCCCTTCCTGTCTTCCCTTCCCCTACCCTGCTCTCCTGCTATGCATCTGTCTGTCTATCTCCATCCCTCTCTCTCTCTGCGCCCCTTTCCTCTTTCCCTCTCCACATCTCTCTCCGTCTGCACACAGGTACTTTCCAAAAGGGCAATATCTCTCTCTCTATATGTCCGTCTCTCCTTCTTTCTGTCTGTCTGTCTGTCTGTCTGTCTTCATGCCTGCCTTCTTGCCCCTCCTTCCCTTCCTGTCTTCCCTGCCCTACCCTGCTCTCCCTCTATGCATCTGTCTGTCTATCTCCATCCCTCTCTCTCACTGCGCCCCTTTCCTCTTTCCCTCTCCACATCTCTCTCCGTCTGCACACAGGTACTTTCCAAAAGGGCAATATCTTTCTCTATATGTCCGTCTCTCATTCTGTCTGTCTGTCTGTCTGTCTTTCTGTCTGTCTGTCTGTCTGTCTTTCTTCATGCCTGCCTTCTTTCCCCTCCTTCCCTTCCTGTCTTCCCTGCCCTACCCTGCTTTCCTGCCATGCATCTGTCTGTCTATCTCCATCCCTCTCTCTCTCTGCGCCCCTTTCCTCTTTCCCTCTCCACATCTCTCTCCGTCTGCACACAGGTACTTTCCAAAAGGGCAATATCTCTCTCTCTATGTCTGTCTGTCTGTCTGTCTGTCTGTCTGTCTGTCTGTCTGTCTGTCTGTCTGTCTGTCTGTCTTCATGCCTGCCTTCTTTCCCCTCCTTCCCTTCCTGTCTTCCCTGCCCTACCCTGCTCTCCTGCTATGCATCTGTCTGTCTATCTCCATCCCTCTCTCTCACTGCGCCCCTTTCCTCTTTCCCTCTCCACATCTCTCTCCGTCTGCACACAGGTACTTTCCAAAAGGGCAATATCTCTCTCTCTATATGTCCGTCTCTCATTCTGTCTGTCTGTCTTTCTGTCTGTCTGTCTGTCTGTCTTTCTTCATGCCTGCCTTCTTTCCCCTCCTTCCCTTCCTGTCTTCCCTGCCCTACCCTGCTTTCCTGCCATGCATCTGTCTGTCTATCTCCATCCCTCTCTCTCTCTGCGCCCCTTTCCTCTTTCCCTCTCCACATCTCTCTCCGTCTGCACACAGGTACTTTCCAAAAGGGCAATATCTCTCTCTATATGTCTGTCTGTCTGTCTGTCTGTCTGTCTGTCTGTCTGTCTGTCTGTCTGTCTGTCTGTCTGTCTGTCTGTCTGTCTGTCTGTCTGTCTGTCTGTCTGTCTGTCTGTCTGTCTGTCTGTCTGTCTGTCTGTCTGTCTGTCTTCATGCCTGCCTTCTTTCCCCTCCTTCCCTTCCTGTCTTCCCTGCCCTACCCTGCTGTCCTGCCATGCATCTGTCTGTCTATCTCCATCCCTCTCTCTCTCTGCGCCCCTTTCCTCTTTCCCTCTCCACATCTCTCTCCGTCTGCACACAGGTACTTTCCAAAAGGGCAATATCTCTCTCTCTATATGTCCGTCTCTCCTTCTGTCTCTCTGTCTGTCTGTCTGTCTGTCTGTCTTCATGCCTACCTGCTTAGCTCTCTACTTGCTGCTCTACCTGCTTTTCCCCTCCTTACTCCCCTTCCTGCTTGCCCTGTCCTGCCTTCTATGCATCCATCCATCTAGCTAGCTCTCTTCCTCCTTCTACCACTCGGTTTTCGTTTTGGAATTCCCTTTTTGATTCAATGAATGAAACACATGTTTAAAACGGCAATATCACAAAAAGTTTCCTCTTCCCCCCCCCCCCCCCCCCCCCCCTCTCTCTTTCTCTCAGCTTTAATATCCAGACAAGACATCTCCCCACTTACCTTCCTGCTTTGGATCAAGTGGTGTGTCAACAATGGGTCGAAATGGATCAAAGTTGTCATTTGGGGTGGCGGGGTCGATAAGACTTCAGAAACAGGTACAATTGTGGTTAAATAAAGATAATATAGGGGTAAAAGGGGTGTCAAAAATGGATGAATTGTAGGCCTAAAAGAGATTAGAAAGGGGTAAAACCATGGGTGTAAAATGAGGTAGGTAAAAACGAGGTCAATGGGAGTTTACAAACAGGTCAAATGGGGTAAAGGGGGGTGTCTAACGGCACATTTGGACATAAAATAGAGGTGAAAGGGGGTCGAAAATGGATGAATTATAGTCCTACCAGATCCAATAGGGGTACAAGGGGGGTCAAACACGGCTCAATTTAGGTCAAAATGAGGTCACTTAGGGGTCATTTGGAGTAAAAAAAAAAGGTCAAATGGGGGTCAAGGGGGGTGTCAACGGGGTCATTTGGACGTCAAAATACTTTAGAATGGGGGTCAAAGGGGGGTCAAACATGGGTCAAATGTGGGTCAAATAGGGGCAATTGGAGTTGATAAACAGGTCAAATGGGGGTAACGAGGCAGTGTTAGAGGGGTCATTTGGACGTCAAGATGACGTCAAAAAGGGGTCGAAAATGGATGAATTCTAGTCCTACCAGAGATCCAATAGGGTACAAGGGGGGTCAAACACGGCTCAATTTAGGTCAAAACGAGGTCACTTAGGGGACATTTGGAGTAAAAAAAACAGGTCAAATGGGGGTAAAGGGGGGTGTCAACGGGGTTATTTGGACGTCAAAAATACTTTAAAGGGGGGTCAAAGGGGGGTCAAATAGGGGTCAATTGGAGTCGATAAACAGGTCAAATGGGGGTAACGAGGGAGTCTCAGAGGGGTCATTTGGACGTCAAGAAGACGTCAAAAAGGGGTCGAAAATGGATGAATTCTAGTCCTACCAGAGATCAAATAGGGGTACAAGGGGGGTCAAACACAGCTCAATTTAGGTCAAAACGAGGTCACTTAGGGGTCATTTGGAGTAAAAAAACAGGTCAAACGGGGGTAAAGGGGGATGTCAACGGGGTCATTTGGACGTCAAAAATACTTTTAAGTGGGGTCAAAGGGGGGTCAAACATCGGTTAATGTGGGTCAAATAGGGGTCAATTGGAGTCGATAAACAGGTCAAATGGGGGTAACGAGGAAGTGTAAGAGGGGTCATTTGGACGTCAAGAAGACGTCAAAGGGGGTCGAAAATGGATGAATTCTAGTCCTACAAGAGATCCAATAGGGGTACAAGGGGGGTCAAACACAGCTCAATTTAGGTCAAAACGAGGTCACTTAGGGGTCATTTGGAGTAAAAAAACAGGTCAAACGGGGGTAAAGGGGGATGTCAACGGGGTCATTTGGACGTCAAAAATACTTTTAAGTGGGGTCAAAGGGGGGTCAAACATCGGTTAATGTGGGTCAAATAGGGGTCAATTGGAGTCGATAAACAGGTCAAATGGGGGTAACGAGGAAGTGTAAGAGGGGTCATTTGGACGTCAAGAAGACGTCAAAGGGGGTCAAAAATGGATGAATTCTAGTCCTACCAGAGATCCAATAGGGTACAAATGGGGTCAAACACTGCTCAATTTAGGTCAAAACGAGGTCACTTAGGGGTCATTTGGAGTAAAAAAAAACAGGTTAAAGGAGGTGCCAACGGGGTCATTTGGACGTCAAAATACTTTAAAGTGGGATCAAACATGGGTAAAACGGGGGTCAATCTGAGTCGATAAACAGGTCCAATACGGGTAATGAGGGAGTCTCAGAGGGGTCATTTGGACGTCAAGAAGACGTCAAAAAGGGGTCGAAAATGGATGAATTCTAGTCCTACCAGATCCAATAAGGGTACAAGGGCGGTCAAAAACGGCTCCTATTAGGTCAAAACGAGGTTACTTAGGGGCCATTTGGAGTAGAAAAAAAAAGATCAAATGAGGGTAAAGGGGGTGTCAACGGGGTCATTTTGACGTCAAAATACTTTAGAATGGGGGTCAAAGGGGGGTCAAATAGGGGTCAATTGGAGTCGATAAACAGGTCAAATGGGGGTAACGAGGGAGTCTCAGAGGGGTCATTTGGACGTCAAGAAGACGTCAAAAAGGGGTCGAAAATGGATGAATTCTAGTCCTACCAGAGATAAGATAGGGGTACAAGGAGGGTCAAACACGGCTCAATTTAGGTCAAAACGAGGTCACTTAGGGGTCATTTGGAGTAAAAAAACAGGTCAAACGGGGGTAAAGGGGGGTGTCAACGGGGTCATTTGGACGTCAAAAATACTTTTAAGTGGGGTCAAAGGGGGGTCAAACATCGGTTAATGTGGGTCAAATAGGGGTCAATTGGAGTCGATAAACAGGTCAAATGGGGGTAACGAGGCAGTGTTAGGGGGGTCATTTGGACGTCAAGAAGACGTCAAAAGGGGTCGAAAATGGATGAATTCTAGTCCTACCAGAGATCAAATAGGGGTACAAGGGGGGTCAAACACGGCTCAATTGAGGTCAAAACGAGGTCACTTAGGGGACACTTGGAGTAAAAAAAACAGGTCAAATGGGGGTAAAGGGGGGTGTCAACGGGGTCATTTGGAGATCAAAAATACCTTAAAGTGGGGTCAAAGGGGAGTCAAACATGGGTCAAATAGGGGTCAATTGGAGTCGATAAACAGGTCAAATGGGGGTAAAACGAGGGAGTCTCAGTGGGGTCATTTGGACGTCAAGAAGACGTCAAAAAGGGGTCGAAAATGGATGAATTCTAGTCCTACAGGAGATCAAATAGGGGTACAAGGGGGGTCAAACACGGCTCAATTTAGGTCAAAACGAGGTCACTAGGCGGTCATTTGGAGTCCAAAAACAGGTCAAATGAGTGTAAAGCGGGGTGTCAACGGGGTCATTTGGACGATTAAAATACTTTAAAGTGGGTTCAAAAGGGGGTCAAGTGTGGGTCAAACAGGGGTCAATTGGAGTCGATAAACAGGTCAAATGGGGGTAACGAGGCAGTGTTAGAGGGGTCTTTTAGACGTCAAGATGACGTCAAAAAGGGGTCGAAAATGGATGAATTCTATTCCTGCAAGAGATCCAATATGGGTACAAGGGGGGTCAAACACGGCTTAGGGGTCATTTGAAGTAAAAAAAAAAAAAAGTTCAAATGGGGTAAAGGGCGGTGTCAACGGGGTCATTTGGACGTCAAAAATACTTTAAAGTGGTCAAAGGGGGGTAAACATGGGTCAAATGTGGGTCAAATAGGGGTCAATTGGAGTCGATAAACAAGTCAAATGGGGGTAACGAGGGGTCTTTTGGACGTCAAGAAGACGTCAAAGGGGGTCGAAAATGGATGAATTCTAGTCCTACAAGAGATCCAATAGGGGTACAAGGGGGGTCAAACATGGCTTAATTTAGGTCAAAACGAGGTCCCATGGGGGTCATTTGGAGTAAAAAAAACAGGTTAAAGGGGGGGTGTCAACGGGGACATTTGGACGTGAAAATACTTTAAAGTGGGGTCAAACATGGGTAAAATGGGGGTCAATCTGAGTCGATACACAGTATAAATATGGGTAACGAGGGGTAATTTGGACGTCAAAGGGGTTTGAAAATGGATGTATTCTAGTCTTGCCAGTGATCCAATAGGAGTACAATGGGGGTCAAACTTAGAGGTCATTTGGGATAACAAAATAAATCAAAGTGGGTAATATGGGGTGTCAAAGGGGTCATTTGGATGTAAAAATTACTTTAAAGGGGGGTCAAACATGGGTAAAACGTGTGTCAAATAGGGGTCAATTCGAGGAGATAAATTGGGGTACAAGGGGGGTCAAATACGGCTCAATTTAAGGTCAAAACGAGGTCACATAGGGGTCATTTGGAGTCAAAAAACAGGTCAACAGGGTCATTTGGACGTCAAGAAGACCTCAAAGGGGGTCGAAAATGGATGAATACTAGTTCTAAATGTGATTCAAGGGGGGTAAAACATGGGTCAATTGGAGCGAAAATAGGTTAAATAGGGGTAAAAGGGGTCAAATGGGTAATATTGACGTAAGCAGAGATCAAATAGGGGTCAATTGGAGTAAAGAAACAGGTCAGATGGAGGTAAAGGGGTATCTAATGGGACATTTGAACATAACTTGAGGTCAAGAGGGGGTCAAAGATCGGTCAAAAATGGATGAATGTCTTTTCCTAAAGAGAGAAATTTGGGTACAAGGGCTTTTCAACACGGGTGAAACGTAGATGAGGTTAAATAAAGGTCAATCGGAGTAAAACCCACAGGTCAAACGAGTGTAGAGGGGATGTTAAAATGGGTCATTTGGAAGTCAAAAAGATGTACACTATGGGTCAAATTGAAGTCGAAAATGGACGAATTCTAGTCTTAAAAGAAATCCAAAACTGGGGTCAAAAATGGGTCAAACTTAGGTCAAAACGAGTTCAATTGGAGATATAAAATAGGTTAAATAGGGTGATCAAATGGGTAATTTTGACGTAAGCAGAGGTAAAATAGGGGTTCATTTGATTCCAGAAACAGGTCAAATGAAGGTAAAGGGGTGTCTAACGGGACATTTTGACATAAAATAGAGGTCAAGTTTGGGTCCAATGGGGGTCGAAGGATGAATTTCTCGTCCTAAAGAGTTACACTCTGATACAAACAAGGGTGGTCAAGTATGGGTCAAATGTAGGTCAAACGACGTAAAATAAAGTTCAATTGGAGTTAAACGAACAGGTCAAATGGAAGGTGGGGGTGGGGGGGGATATTAAAGGTGTCATTTGGATGTCAAAAAGACGTAAAATATGGGTCAGAGGAGGGTGGAAATTTTGTGAATTGTAGTGTAAAAAGAGATCCAATTGGATCGGTCAAACATTGGTCTCATGCTCAAAAAACGAGGTCAAAATAGGAGTAAATCAAGAGGTCAAAGGGGGCAAAGCGGTTGTAAATACTTTAAAGTTGGGCAATAGAGGTTTTCGAGATGGATGGATGATAATAATCATAAAATAGATAATTAAAAAGGTCACTGGAGGGGAAAAAAGGGTCAAATTAAAAATCTAAATTGGAAAAAGGGAACATTTGGACATCAAAAAGACGTCAAAATGGGGTGAAAAATTATTGAATCCTAAACGAGATAGAACTCTGGTACAAGGGAGGCCAAGCATGGGTCAAGCGTATGAAAAAAAAAAAGGTCAAATAAATGTCCATTTAATGGGGTTTTCAACGGTGGTCGAAAATGGATTAATTCTAACTAAAAACAGATCAAATTAAGGTACAAGGAGGGTCAAACTATTGTCAAAACAATGTAAAATAGGTGTCAATTGGAATCAATAGGGAAGACTTAATACGGGTATTTGAACATCAAATTGGGTTCCAAGGAGATTGGACTCCAAATAACCCCTGTGACCAAGTTTTGATCCGTGTTTGACCCCCCTTGTACCCCTATTGGATCTCTGGTAGGACTAGAATTCATCCATTTTTGACCGCCCTTTGACGTCTTCTTGACGTCCAAATGACCCCTCTAACACTCCCTCGTTACCCGCTTTTGACCTGTTATCGACTCCAATTGACCAATTGGAAGTGGGGGTAAAAGGGGTCGAAATAGGTAAAGTTGGGATTACAAGGAAAAAGGTGAAATAGGGTTAAAGAGGGTGTTAATGGGACATTTTCCTTAGACTCCATTTTAAACCTATTGGAGAAATACATCCATTGGTCCAAATTCTACCCCACCTTGACCACTACTTTATGTCTCAATGTCTCGTTAGATTACGCTCTTTACCCCCAACAGACCTGTTTAACGACTCCAATTGACCCCAATTTAGACCTCCGCTGACGTCAAAACGACCTAGTTGAACCATTTTACCCCTATTTAATCTATTTTATATCCCCAATTGACCTCGTTGTGACAAACATTTTACCCATGTTTGATCCCCATTGTACCCTTATTGGATCTCTTTTAATTCGAGTTCGTCCATTCTCGAGTCCCCTTTGACCAATATTTGACGTCTTTTTTTACATTAAAATGACGCATTTTAAAACCCCCATTTGAACTGTTTTGTTTACTCCAATTGACCTTCATTTGGCCTCATTTTACCTAAATTGGACCCGTGTTTGCACATCCTTTAACCAAGTTTATTTATTTAGGACGAGAACTTCATCCATTTTCAACCCCCATTGGACTACAACTTCGTTTTGACCTAAATTTGACCCATGTTTGATACCCCTTTTACCCCATTGCATCTCTTCTAAGACTAGAATTCATCCATTTTCAACCCCTATGACCTGTTCACGTCTTTTTTACATCAAAATGACCCCTTTAAACACCCCTTCTATCCCCATTTGACATGTTTTGTTTGCTCCAATATACCTATATTTGACATACATTGGACCCCTGTTTTACCACCCTCTATTTGATGTCCAAATGGCCCTTTAGACACCCCCCCATATGACCTGTTTTTCGACTCCAATTGACCCCAATTAGAACTCGTCATACTTCAAAATGACCAATTTTACACCCCTTTTACCCCTATTTAACCTATTTTTATTCTCCAATTGACCTCATTTTAACCTACATTTGACCCATTTTTGACCCCATTTGTACCCTATTGGATCTCATTTAGGACTAGAATTCATCCATGTTTGAGCCCCCTTTGACGTCTTCTTGACGTCCAAAGACCCCTCTGATACTCTCTCGTTACCCCCGTTTGACCTGTTTATCAACTCCCTATTTGACCTACATGTGAGCCATGTTTGACCCCCCTTTTACCCCACTTTAAAGTATTTTTGACGTCCAAATGACCCCTTTGACAACCCCCTTTTACCTGATTTTGGACTCCAGATGACCCCTATGTTACCTCGTTTTGACCTAAATTGAGCCGTGTTTGACCCCCCTTGTACCCCTATTGGATCTCTTGCAGGACTATAATTCATAAATTTTTGACGTCTTTTGAAGTCCACATGACCCCTCTGACACGCTCTCGTTACCCCCATTTGACCTATTTATCGACTCCAATTGGCCCCTATTTAACCCACATTTGACCCATGTTTGACCCCCCTTAGACCCCACTTTAAAGTATTTTTGACGTCCAAATGACCCCTTTGACACCCGCCTTTTACCTGTTTTTGGACTCCAGATGACCCCTATGTGACCTCGTTTTGACCTAAATTGAGCCGTGTTTGACCCCCCTTGTACCCCTATTGGATCTCTTGCAGGACTATAATTCATAAATTTTTGACGTCTTTTGAAGTCCACATGACCCCTCTGACACCCTCGTTACCCCCATTTGACCTGTTTATCGACTCCAATTGGCCCCTATTTAACCCAAATTTGACCCATGTTTGACCCCCCTTAGACCCCACTTTAAAGTATTTTTGACGTCCAAATGACCCCTTTGACACCCCCCTTTTACCTGTTTTTGGACTCCAAAAGACGTCAAAAATTTATGAATTATAGTCCTGCAAGAGATCCAATAGGGGTACAAGGGGGGTCAAACACGGCTCAATTTAGGTCAAAACGAGGTCACATAGGGGTCATCTGAAGTCCACATTACCCCTCTGACACTCCCTCGTTACCCCCATTTGACCTGTTTATCGACTCCAATTGGGCCCTATTTAACCCACATTTGACCAGTTTGACCCCCCTTAGACCCCACTTTAAAGTATTTTTGACGTCCAAATGACCCCTTTGACACCCCCCTTTTACCTGTTTTTGGACTCCAGATGACCCCTATGTTACCTCGTTTTGACCTAAATTGAGCCGTGTTTGACCCACCTTTTAACCCTATTGGATCTCTTGCAGGATATAATTCATAAATTTTTGACGTCTTTTGAAGTCCACATGACCCCTCTGACACTCCCTCGTTACCCCCATTTGACCTGTTTATCGACTCCAATTGGCCCCTATTTGACCCATGTTTGACCCCCCTTAGACCCCACTTTAAAGTATTTTTGACGTCCAAATGACCTCTTTGACACCCCCCTTTTACCTGTTTTTGGACTCCAGATGACCCCTATGTGACCTCGTTTTGACCTAAATTGAGCCGTGTTTGACCCACCTTGTAACCCTATTGGATCTCTTGCAGGAATATAATTCATAGATTTTTGACGTCTTTTGAAGTCCACATGACCCCTCTGACACTCCCTCGTTACCCCCATTTGACCTGTTTATTTACTCCAATTGGCCCCTATTTAACCCACATTTGACCCATGTTTGACCCCCCTTAGACCCCACTTTAAAGTATTTTTGACGTCCAAATGACCCCTTTGACATCCCCCTTTTACCTGTTTTTGGACTCCAGATGACCCCTATGTGACCTCGTTTTGACCTACATTGAGCCGTGTTTGACCCACCTTGTAACCCTATTGGATCTCTTGCAGGACTATAATTCATAAATTTTTGACGTCTTTTGAAGTCCACATGACCCCTCTGAAACTCCCTCGTTACCCCCATTTGACCTGTTTATCGACTCCAATTGGCCCCTATTTAACCCACATTTGACCCATGTTTGACCCCCCTTAGACCCCACTTTAAAGTATTTTTGACGTCCAAATGACCCCTTTGACACCCCCCTTTTACCTGTTTTTGGACTCCAAATGACCCCTATGTGACCTCGTTTTGACCTAAATTGAGCCGTGTTTGACCCCCCTTTTACCTCTATTGGTTCTCTGGTAGGACTAGAATTCATCCATTTTCGACCCCTCTTCGTCGTCTTCTTGACGTCCAAATGACCCCTCTGACACTCCCTCGTTATCCCTATTTGACCTGTTTATCGACTCCAATTGACCCCTATTTGACCCATATTTGACCCCCTTTTGACCCCACTTTAAAGTATTTTAAACGTCCAAATGACCCCGTTGACACCCCCCTTTACACTCATTTGACCTGTTTATGGACTCCAAATAACCGCCAAGTGACCTCGTTTTGACCTAAATTGAGCCGTGTTTTACCCCCCTTGTACCCCTATTTTGGATCTCTTGCAGGACTATAATTCATAAATTTTTGACGTCTTCTTGATGTCCACATGACCCCTCTGACACTCCCTCGTTACCCCCATTTGACCTGTTTATCGACTCCAATTGACCCCTATTTAACCCACATTTGACCCCCCTTAGACCCCACTTTAAAGTATTTTTGACGTCAAAATCACCCCGTTGGCCCCTTTACCCCCATTTGACATGTTTTTTTATACTTTAAATGACCCCTATTGGATCTCTGGTAGGGCTAGAATTCATCCATTTTCGACCCCTCTTGTTGACGTCCAAATGACCCCATTGACACCCCCCCTTTTGACCTGTTTTTGGAGTCCAAATGTGACCTCGTTTTGACCTAAATTGACCAACCCATGGTTTTACCCCTTTCTGATCTATTTTAGGCCTACAATTCATCCCTTTTACCCCTATATTATCTCTATTCAATTGTACCTTAATTGGACAATTGTACCTGTTTCTGAAGTCTTATGGACCCCGCCCCCCAAATGACAACTTTGATCCATTTCGACCCATTGTTGACACACCACTTGATCCCCGGCAGGCAGGCAGGTAAGTTGAGAGGCAGGAAGGCAGGTAAGCAGCAAAAAGCAGGCAGGTAAGTGGAGAGATGTCTT
>CM030185.1:7069399-7071899 GCA_017639675.1 Aplochiton taeniatus | reverse complement strand
GACGGACATATAGAGAGAGAGATATTGCCCTTTTGGAAAGTACCTGTGTGCAGACGGAGAGAGATGCGGAGAGGGAAAGAGGAAAGGGGCGCAGAGAGAGAGAGGGATGGAGATAGACAGATGCATGGCAGGAAAGCAGGGTAGGGCAGGGAAGACAGGAAGGGAAGGAGGGGAAAGAAGGCAGGCATGAAGACAGACAGACAGACAGACAGACAGACAGACAGACAGACAGACAGACAGACAGACAGACAGACAGACAGACAGACAGACAGACAGACAGACAGACAGACAGACAGACAGACAGACAGACAGACAGACAGACAGAAGGAGAGACGGACATATAGAGAGAGATATTGCCCTTTTGGAAAGTACCTGTGTGCAGACGGAGAGAGATGTGGAGAGGGAAAGAGGAAAGGGGCGCAGAGAGAGAGAGGGATGGAGATAGACAGACAGATGCATAGCAGGAGAGCAGGGTAGGGCAGGGAAGACAGGAAGGGAAGGAGGGGCAAGAAGGAGGGCATGAAGAAAGACAGACAGACAGAAAGAAGGAGAGACGGACATATAGAGAGAGAGATATTGCCCTTTTGGAAAGTACCTGTGTGCAGACGGAGAGAGATGCGGAGAGGGAAAGAGGAAAGGGGCGCAGAGAGAGAGAGGGATGGAGATAGACAGATGCATGGCAGGAAAGCAGGGTAGGGCAGGGAAGACAGGAAGGGAAGGAGGGGAAAGAAGGCAGGCATGAAGACAGACAGACAGACAGACAGACAGACAGACAGACAGACAGACAGACAGACAGACAGACAGAAAGAAGGAGAGACGGACATATAGAGAGAGATATTGCCCTTTTGGAAAGTACCTGTGTGCAGACGGAGAGAGATGTGGAGAGGGAAAGAGGACAGGGGCGCAGTGAGAGAGAGGGATGGAGATAGACAGACAGATGCATAGCAGGAGAGCAGGGTAGGGCAGGGAAGACAGGAAGGGAAGGAGGGGCAAGAAGGAGGGCATGAAGAAAGACAGACAGACAGACAGACAGACAGAAAGAAGGAGAGACGGACATATAGAGAGAGAGATATTGCCCTTTTGGAAAGTACCTGTGTGCAGACGGAGAGAGATGCGGAGAGGGAAAGAGGAAAGGGGCGCAGAGAGAGAGAGGGATGGAGATAGACAGATGCATGGCAGGAAAGCAGGGTAGGGCAGGGAAGACAGGAAGGGAAGGAGGGGAAAGAAGGCAGGCATGAAGACAGACAGACAGACAGACAGACAGACAGACAGACAGACAGACAGACAGACAGACAGACAGACAGACAGACAGACAGACAGACAGACAGACAGACAGACAGACAGAAGGAGAGACGGACATATAGAGAGAGATATTGCCCTTTTGGAAAGTACCTGTGTGCAGACGGAGAGAGATGTGGAGAGGGAAAGAGGAAAGGGGCGCAGAGAGAGAGAGGGATGGAGATAGACAGACAGATGCATAGCAGGAGAGCAGGGTAGGGCAGGGAAGACAGGAAGGGAAGGAGGGGCAAGAAGGAGGGCATGAAGAAAGACAGACAGACAGAAAGAAGGAGAGACGGACATATAGAGAGAGAGATATTGCCCTTTTGGAAAGTACCTGTGTGCAGACGGAGAGAGATGCGGAGAGGGAAAGAGGAAAGGGGCGCAGAGAGAGAGAGGGATGGAGATAGACAGATGCATGGCAGGAAAGCAGGGTAGGGCAGGGAAGACAGGAAGGGAAGGAGGGGAAAGAAGGCAGGCATGAAGACAGACAGACAGACAGACAGACAGACAGACAGACAGACAGACAGACAGACAGACAGACAGACAGACAGACAGACAGACAGACAGACAGACAGACAGACAGACAGACAGACAGACAGACAGACAGACAGAAAGAAGGAGAGACGGACATATAGAGAGAGATATTGCCCTTTTGGAAAGTACCTGTGTGCAGACGGAGAGAGATGTGGAGAGGGAAAGAGGAAAGGGGCGCAGTGAGAGAGAGGGATGGAGATAGACAGACAGATGCATAGCAGGAGAGCAGGGTAGGGCAGGGAAGACAGGAAGGGAAGGAGGGGCAAGAAGGAGGGCATGAAGAAAGACAGACAGACAGACAGACAGAAAGAAGGAGAGACGGACATATAGAGAGAGAGATATTGCCCTTTTGGAAAGTACCTGTGTGCAGACGGAGAGAGATGTGGAGAGGGAAAGAGGAAAGGGGCGCAGAGAGAGAGAGGGATGGAGATAGACAGACAGATGCATAGCAGGAGAGCAGGGTAGGGCAGGGAAGACAGGAAGGGAAGGAGGGGCATGAAGGAGGGCATGAAGAAAGACAGACAGACAGACAGAAAGAAGGAGAGACGGACATATAGAGAGAGATATTGCCCTTTTGGAAAGTACCTGTGTGCAGACGGAGAGAGATGTGGAGAGGGAAAGAGGAAAGGGGCGCAGTGAGAGAGAGGGATGGAGATAGACAGACAGATGCATAGCAGGAGAGCAG
>CM030185.1:6811899-7064399 GCA_017639675.1 Aplochiton taeniatus | reverse complement strand
ATAGCAGGAGAGCAGGGTAGGGCAGGGAAGACAGGAAGGGAAGGAGGGGCAAGAAGGAGGGCATGAAGAAAGACAGACAGACAGACAGACAGACAGAAAGAAGGAGAGACGGACATATAGAGAGAGAGATATTGCCCTTTTGGAAAGTACCTGTGTGCAGACGGAGAGAGATGTGGAGAGGGAAAGAGGAAAGGGGCGCAGTGAGAGAGAGGGATGGAGATAGACAGACAGATGCATAGCAGGAGAGCAGGGTAGGGCAGGGAAGACAGGAAGGGAAGGAGGGGAAAGAAGGCAGGCATGAAGAAAGACAGGCAGACAGACAGACAGACAGAAAGACAGACAGACAGACAGAATGAGAGACGGACATATAGAGAGAGATATTGCCCTTTTGGAAAGTACCTGTGTGCAGACGGAGAGAGATGTGGAGAGGGAAAGAGGAAAGGGGCGCAGTGAGAGAGAGGGATGGAGATAGACAGACAGATGCATAGAGGAAGAGCAGGGTAGGGCAGGGAAGACAGGAAGGGAAGGAGGGGAAAGAAGGAGGGCATGAAGAAAGAGACAGACAGACAGACAGAAAGAAGGAGAGACGGACATATAGAGAGAGAGATATTGCCCTTTTGGAAAGTACCTGTGTGCAGACGGAGAGAGATGTGGAGAGGGAAAGAGGAAAGGGGCGCAGAGAGAGAGAGGGATGGAGATAGACAGACAGATGCATGGCAGGAAAGCAGGGTAGGTTAGGGAAGACAGGAAGGGAAGGAGGGGAAAGAAGGAAGGCATGAAGAAAGACAGACAGACAGACAGACAGAAAGACAGACAGACAGACAGAATGAGAGACGGACATATAGAGAAAGATATTGCCCTTTTGGAAAGTACCTGTGTGCAGACGGAGAGAGATGTGCAGAGGGAAAGAGGACAGGGGCGCAGAGAGAGAGAGGGATGGAGATAGACAGACAGATGCATGGCAAGAAAGCAGGGTAGGTTAGGGAAGACAGGAAGGGAAGGAGGGGAAAGAAGGAAGGCATGAAGAAAGACAGACAGACAGACAGACAGACAGAAAGACAGACAGACAGACAGACAGAATGAGAGACGGACATATAGAGAAAGATATTGCCCTTTTGGAAAGTACCTGTGTGCAGACGGAGAGAGATGTGGAGAGGGAAAGAGGACAGGGGCGTAGTGAGAGAGAGGGATGGAGATAGACAGACAGATGCATAGCAGGAGAGCAGGGTAGGGCAGGGAAGACAGGAAGGGAAGGAGGGGCAAGAAGGAGGGCATGAAGAAAGACAGACAGACAGACAGACAGACAGAAAGAAGGAGAGACGGACATATAGAGAGAGAGATATTGCCCTTTTGGAAAGTACCTGTGTGCAGACGGAGAGAGATGCGGAGAGGGAAAGAGGAAAGGGGCGCAGAGAGAGAGAGGGATGGAGATAGACAGATGCATGGCAGGAAAGCAGGGTAGGGAAGGGAAGACAGGAAGGGAAGGAGGGGAAAGAAGGCAGGCATGAAGAAAGACAGACAGACAGACAGACAGAAAGAAGGAGAGACGGACATATAGAGAGAGAGATATTGCCCTTTTGGAAAGTACCTGTGTGCAGACGGAGAGAGATGTGGAGAGGGAAAGAGGAAAGGGGCGCAGTGAGAGAGAGGGATGGAGATAGACAGACAGATGAATAGCAGGAGAGCAGGGTAGGGCAGGGAAGACAGGAAGGGAAGGAGGGGAAAGAAGGTAGGCATGAAGAAAGACAGACAGACAGACAGACAGAAAGACAGACAGACAGACAGAATGAGAGACGGACATATAGAGAGAGATATTGCCCTTTTGGAAAGTACCTGTGTGCAGACGGAGAGAGATGTGGAGAGGGAAAGAGGAAAGGGGCGCAGTGAGAGAGAGGGATGGAGATAGACAGACAGATGCATAGAGGAAGAGCAGGGTAGGGCAGGGAAGACAGGAAGGGAAGGAGGGGAAAGAAGGAGGGCATGAAGAAAGAGACAGACAGACAGACAGAAAGAAGGAGAGACGGACATATAGAGAGAGAGATATTGCCCTTTTGGAAAGTACCTGTGTGCAGACGGAGAGAGATGTGGAGAGGGAAAGAGGAAAGGGGCGCAGAGAGAGAGAGGGATGGAGATAGACAGACAGATGCATGGCAGGACAGCAGGGTAGGGCAGGGAAGACAGGAAGGGAAGGAGGGGAAAGAAGGCAGGCATGAAGACAGACAGACAGACAGACAGACAGACAGAAGGAGAGACGGACATATAGAGAGAGATATTGCCCTTTTTGAAAGTACCTGTGTGCAGACGGAGAGAGATGTGGAGAGGGAAAGAGGAAAGGGGCGCAGTGAGAGAGAGGGATGGAGATAGACAGACAGATGCATAGCAGGAGAGCAGGGTAGGGCAGGGAAGACAGGAAGGGAAGGAGGGGCAAGAAGGAGGGCATGAAGAAAGACAGACAGAGAGACAGACAGAAAGAAGGAGAGACGGACATATAGAGAGAGAGATATTGCCCTTTTGGAAAGAACCTGTGTGCAGACGGAGAGAGATGTGGAGAGGGAAAGAGGAAAGGGGCGCAGTGAGAGAGAGGGATGGAGATAGACAGACAGATGCATAGCAGGAGAGCAGGGTAGGGCAGGGAAGACAGGAAGGGAAGGAGGGGAAAGAAGGCAGGCATGAAGAAAGACAGACAGACAGACAGACAGACAGACAGACAGACAGACAGACAGACAGACAGACAGACAGACAGACAGACAGACAGACAGACAGACAGACAGACAGACAGACAGACAGACAGACAGACAGACAGACAGACAGAAGGAGAGACGGACATATAGAGAGAGATATTGCCCTTTTGGAAAGTACCTGTGTGCAGACGGAGAGAGATGTGGAGAGGGAAAGAGGAAAGGGGCGCAGAGAGAGAGAGGGATGGAGATAGACAGACAGATGCATGGCAGGAAAGCAGGGTAGGGCAGGGAAGACAGGAAGGGAAGGAGGGGAAAGAAGGCAGGCATGAAGAAAGACAGACAGACAGACAGACAGAAAGACAGACAGACAGACAGACAGAATGAGAGACGGACATATAGAGAGAGATATTGCCCTTTTGGAAAGTACCTGTGTGCAGACGGAGAGAGATGTGGAGAGGGAAAGAGGACAGGGGCGCAGTGAGAGAGAGGGATGGAGATAGACAGACAGATGCATAGCAGGAGAGCAGGGTAGGGCAGGGAAGAAAGGAAGGGAAGGAGGGGAAAGAAGGAGGGCATGAAGAAAGACAGACAGACAGACAGACAGAAAGAAGGAGAGACGGACATATAGAGAGAGAGATATTGCCCTTTTGGAAAGTACCTGTGTGCAGACGGAGAGAGATGCGGAGAGGGAAAGAGGAAAGGGGCGCAGAGAGAGAGAGGGATGGAGATAGACAGACAGATGCATGGCAGGACAGCAGGGTAGGGCAGGGAAGACAGGAAGGGAAGGAGGGGAAAGAAGGCAGGCATGAAGAAAGACAGACAGACAGACAGACAGACAGACAGACAGACAGACAGACAGACAGACAGACAGACAGACAGACAGACAGACAGACAGACAGACAGACAGACAGACAGACAGACAGAAGGAGAGACGGACATATAGAGAGAGATATTGCCCTTTTGGAAAGTACCTGTGTGCAGACGGAGAGAGATGTGGAGAGGGAAAGAGGAAAGGGGCGCAGTGAGAGAGAGGGATGGAGATAGACAGACAGATGCATAGCAGGAGAGCAGGGTAGGGCAGGGAAGACAGGAAGGGAAGGAGGGGCAAGAAGGAGGGCATGAAGAAAGACAGACAGACAGACAGACAGAAAGAAGGAGAGACGGACATATAGAGAGAGAGATATTGCCCTTTTGGAAAGTACCTGTGTGCAGACGGAGAGAGATGTGGAGAGGGAAAGAGGAAAGGGGCGCAGTGAGAGAGAGGGATGGAGATAGACAGACAGATGCATAGCAGGAGAGCAGGGTAGGGCAGGGAAGACAGGAAGGGAAGGAGGGGAAAGAAGGCAGGCATGAAGAAAGACAGACAGACAGACAGACAGAAAGACAGACAGACAGACAGAATGAGAGATGGACATATAGAGAAAGATATTGCCCTTTTGGAAAGTACCTGTGTGCAGACGGAGAGAGATGTGGAGAGGGAAAGAGGAAAGGGGCGCAGTGAGAGAGAGGGATGGAGATAGACAGACAGATGCATAGAGGAAGAGCAGGGTAGGGCAGGGAAGACAGGAAGGGAAGGAGGGGAAAGAAGGAGGGCATGAAGAAAGAGACAGACAGACAGACAGACAGAATGAGAGACGGACATATAGAGAAAGATATTGCCCTTTTGGAAAGTACCTGTGTGCAGACGGAGAGAGATGTGGAGAGGGAAAGAGGACAGGGGCGCAGTGAGAGAGAGGGATGGAGATAGACAGACAGATGCATAGCAGGAGAGCAGGGTAGGGCAGGGAAGACAGGAAGGGAAGGAGGGGCAAGAAGGAGGGCATGAAGAAAGACAGACAGACAGACAGACAGAAAGAAGGAGAGACGGACATATAGAGAGAGAGATATTGCCCTTTTGGAAAGTACCTGTGTGCAGACGGAGAGAGATGCGGAGAGGGAAAGAGGAAAGGAGCGCAGAGAGAGAGAGGGATGGAGATAGACAGATGCATGGCAGGAAAGCAGGGTAGGGCAGGGAAGACAGGAAGGGAAGGAGGGGAAAGAAGGCAGGCATGAAGAAAGACAGACAGACAGACAGACAGACAGACAGACAGACAGACAGACAGACAGACAGACAGACAGACAGACAGACAGACAGACAGACAGACAGACAGACAGAAGGAGAGACGGACATATAGAGAGAGATATTGCCCTTTTGGAAAGTACCTGTGTGCAGACGGAGAGAGATGTGGAGAGGGAAAGAGGAAAGGGGCGCAGTGAGAGAGAGGGATGGAGATAGACAGACAGATGCATAGCGGTAGGGCAGGGAAGACAGGAAGGGAAGGAGGGGAAAGAAGGCAGGCATGAAGAAAGACAGACAGACAGAAAGACAGACAGACAGACAGAATGAGAGACGGACATATAGAGAGAGATATTGCCCTTTTGGAAAATACCTGTGTGCAGACGGAGAGAGATGTGGAGAGGGAAAGAGGACAGGGGCGCAGAGAGAGAGAGGGATGGAGATAGACAGACAGATGCATGGCAGGAAAGCAGGGTAGGTTAGGGAAGACAGGAAGGGAAGGAGGGGAAAGAAGGAAGGCATGAAGAAAGACAGACAGACAGACAGACAGAAAGACAGACAGACAGACAGAATGAGAGACGGACATATAGAGAAAGATATTGCCCTTTTGGAAAGTACCTGTGTGCAGACGGAGAGAGATGTGGAGAGGGAAAGAGGACAGGGGCGCAGTGAGAGAGAGGGATGGAGATAGACAGACAGATGCATAGCAGGAGAGCAGGGTAGGGCAGGGAAGACAGGAAGGGAAGGAGGGGCAAGAAGGAGGGCATGAAGAAAGACAGACAGACAGACAGACAGAAAGAAGGAGAGACGGACATATAGAGAGAGAGATATTGCCCTTTTGGAAAGTACCTGTGTGCAGACGGAGAGAGATGCGGAGAGGGAAAGAGGAAAGGGGCGCAGAGAGAGAGAGGGATGGAGATAGACAGATGCATGGCAGGAAAGCAGGGTAGGGCAGGGAAGACAGGAAGGGAAGGAGGGGAAAGAAGGCAGGCATGAAGACAGACAGACAGACAGACAGACAGACAGACAGACAGACAGACAGACAGACAGACAGACAGACAGACAGACAGACAGACAGACAGACAGACAGACAGACAGACAGACAGAAGGAGAGACGGACATATAGAGAGAGATATTGCCCTTTTGGAAAGTACCTGTGTGCAGACGGAGAGAGATGTGGAGAGGGAAAGAGGAAAGGGGCGCAGTGAGAGAGAGGGATGGAGATAGACAGACAGATGCATAGCAGGAGAGCAGGGTAGGGTAGGGAAGACAGGAAGGGAAGGAGGGGAAAGAAGGCAGGCATGAAGAAAGACAGACAGACAGACAGACAGAAAGACAGACAGACAGACAGACAGACAGAATGAGAGACGGACATATAGAGAGAGATATTGCCCTTTTGGAAAGTACCTGTGTGCAGACGGAGAGAGATGTGGAGAGGGAAAGAGGAAAGGGGCGCAGTGAGAGAGAGGGATGGAGATAGACAGACAGATGCATAGCAGGAGAGCAGGGTAGGGCAGGGAAGACAGGAAGGGAAGGAGGGGCAAGAAGGAGGGCATGAAGAAAGACAGACAGACAGACAGACAGAAAGAAGGAGAGACGGACATATAGAGAGAGAGATATTGCCCTTTTGGAAAGTTCCTGTGTGCAGACGGAGAGAGATGTGGAGAGGGAAAGAGGAAAGGGGCGCAGAGAGAGAGAGGGATGGAGATAGACAGACAGATGCATGGCAGGAAAGCAGGGTAGGTTAGGGAAGACAGGAAGGGAAGGAGGGGAAAGAAGGAAGGCATGAAGAAAGACAGACAGACAGACAGAATGAGAGACGGACATATAGAGAAAGATATTGCCCTTTTGGAAAGTACCTGTGTGCAGACGGAGAGAGATGTGGAGAGGGAAAGAGGACAGGGGCGCAGAGAGAGAGAGGGATGGAGATAGACAGACAGATGCATGGCAGGAAAGCAGGGTAGGTTAGGGAAGACAGGAAGGGAAGGAGGGGAAAGAAGGAAGGCATGAAGAAAGACAGACAGACAGACAGACAGAAAGACAGACAGACAGACAGAATGAGAGACGGACATATAGAGAAAGATATTGCCCTTTTGGAAAGTACCTGTGTGCAGACGGAGAGAGATGTGGAGAGGGAAAGAGGACAGGGGCGCAGTGAGAGAGAGGGATGGAGATAGACAGACAGATATATAGCCGGAGAGCAGGGTAGGGCAGGGAAGACAGGAAGGGAAGGAGGGGCAAGAAGGAGGGCATGAAGAAAGACAGACAGACAGACAGACAGAAAGAAGGAGAGACGGACATATAGAGAGAGAGATATTGCCCTTTTGGAAAGTACCTGTGTGCAGACGGAGAGAGATGCGGAGAGGGAAAGAGGAAAGGGGCGCAGAGAGAGAGAGGGATGGAGATAGACAGATGCATGACAGGAAAGCAGGGTAGGGCAGGGAAGACAGGAAGGGAAGGAGGGGAAAGAAGGCAGGCATGAAGAAAGACAGACAGACACAGACAGACAGACAGACAGACAGACAGACAGACAGACAGACAGACAGACAGACAGACAGACAGAAAGAAGGAGAGACGGACATATAGAGAGAGATATTGCCCTTTTGGAAAGTACCTGTGTGCAGACGGAGAGAGATGTGGAGAGGGAAAGAGGAAAGGGGCGCAGTGAGAGAGAGGGATGGAGATAGACAGACAGATGCATAGCAGGAGAGCAGGGTAGGGCAGGGAAGACAGGAAGGGAAGGAGGGGCAAGAAGGAGGGCATGAAGAAAGACAGACAGACAGACAGACAGAAAGAAGGAGAGACGGACATATAGAGAGAGAGGCAGAGATATTGCCCTTTTGGAAAGTACCTGTGTGCAGACGGAGAGAGATGTGGAGAGGGAAAGAGGAAAGGGGCGCAGTGAGAGAGAGGGATGGAGATAGACAGACAGATGCATAGCAGGAGAGCAGGGTAGGGCAGGGAAGACAGGAAGGGAAGGAGGGGCAAGAAGGAGGGCATGAAGAAAGACAGACAGACAGACAGAAAGAAGGAGAGACGGACATATAGAGAGAGATATTGCCCTTTTGGAAAGTACCTGTGTGCAGACGGAGAGAGATGTGGAGAGGGAAAGAGGAAAGGGGCGCAGTGAGAGAGAGGGATGGAGATAGACAGACAGATGCATAGCAGCAGAGCAAGGTAGGGCAGAGAAGACAGGAAGGGAAGGAGGGGAAAAAAGGAGGCGATGAAGTAAGAGACAGACAGAAAGACAGAAAGAAGGAGAGACGGACATATAGAGAGAGAGATATTGCCCTTTTGGAAAGTACCTGTGTGCAGACGGAGAGAGATGTGGAGAGGGAAAGAGGAAAGGGGCGCAGAGAGAGAGAGGGATGGAGATAGACAGACAGATGCATGGCAGGAAAGCAGGGTAGGGCAGGGAAGACAGGAAGGGAAGGAGGGGAAAGAAGGCAGGCATGAAGAAAGACAGACAGACAGACAGACAGAAAGACAGACAGACAGACAGAATGAGAGACGGACATATAGAGAGAGATATTGCCCTTTTGGAAAGTACCTGTGTGCAGACGGAGAGAGATGTGGAGAGGGAAAGAGGAAAGGGGCGCAGTGAGAGAGAGGGATGGAGATAGACAGACAGATGCATGCATAGAGGGAGAGCAGGGTAGGGCAGGGAAGACAGGAAGGGAAGGAGGGGAAAGAAGGAGGGCATGAAGAAAGAGACAGACAGAGACAGAAAGAAGGAGAGACGGACATATAGAGAGAGAGATATTGCCCTTTTGGAAAGTACCTGTGTGCAGACGGAGAGAGATGTGGAGAGGGAAAGAGGAAAGGGGCGCAGAGAGAGAGAGGGATGGAGATAGACAGACAGATGCATGGCAGGAAAGCAGGGTAGGGCAGGGAAGACAGGAAGGGAAGGAGGGGAAAGAAGGCAGGCATGAAGAAAGACAGACAGACAGACAGACAGAAAGACAGACAGACAGACAGACAGACAGAATGAGAGACGGACATATAGAGAAAGATATTGCCCTTTTGGAAAGTACCTGTGTGCAGACGGAGAGAGATGAGGAGAGGGAAAGAGGAAAGGGGCGCAGAGAGAGAGAGGGATGGAGATAGACAGACAGATGCATGGCAGGAAAGCAGGGTAGGGCAGGGAAGACAGGAAGGGAAGGAGGGGAAAGAAGGCAGGCATGAAGAAAGACAGACAGACAGACAGACAGACAGACAGACAGACAGAATGAGAGACGGACATATAGAGAAAGATATTGCCCTTTTGGAAAGTACCTGTGTGCAGACGGAGAGAGATGTGGAGAGGGAAAGAGGACAGGGGCGCAGTGAGAGAGAGGGATGGAGATAGACAGACAGATGCATAGCAGGAGAGCAGGGTAGGGCAGGGAAGACAGGAAGGGAAGGAGGGGAAAGAAGGCAGGCATGAAGAAAGACAGACAGACAGACAGACAGAATGAGAGACGGACATATAGAGAGAGATATTGCCCTTTTGGAAAGTACCTGTGTGCAGACGGAGAGAGATGTGGAGAGGGAAAGAGGACAGGGGCGCAGTGAGAGAGAGGGATGGAGATAGACAGACAGATGCATAGCAGGAGAGCAGGGTAGGGCAGGGAAGACAGGAAGGGAAGGAGGGGCAAGAAGGAGGGCATGAAGAAAGACAGACAGACAGACAGAAAGAAGGAGAGACGGACATATAGAGAGAGATATTGCCCTTTTGGAAAGTACCTGTGTGCAGACGGAGAGAGATGTGGAGAGGGAAAGAGGAAAGGGGCGCAGTGAGAGAGAGGGATGGAGATAGACAGACAGATGCATAGCAGGAGAGCAGGGTAGGGCAGGGAAGACAGGAAGGGAAGGAGGGGCAAGAAGGAGGGCATGAAGAAAGACAGACAGACAGACAGACAGAAAGAAGGAGAGAGGACATATAGAGAGAGAGATATTGCCCTTTTGGAAAGTACCTGTGTGCAGACGGAGAGAGATGTGGAGAGGGAAAGAGGAAAGGGGCGCAGAGAGAGAGAGGGATGGAGATAGACAGACAGATGCATGGAAGGACAGCAGGGTAGGGAAGGGAAGACAGGAAGGGAAGGAGGGGAAAGAAGGCAGGCATGAAGAAAGACAGACAGACAGACAGACAGAATGAGAGACGGACATATAGAGAGAGATATTGCCCTTTTGGAAAGTACCTGTGTGCAGACGGAGAGAGATGTGGAGAGGGAAAGAGGACAGGGGCGCAGTGAGAGAGAGGGATGGAGATAGACAGACAGATGCATAGCAGGAGAGCAGGGTAGGGCAGGGAAGACAGGAAGGGAAGGAGGGGCAAGAAGGAGGGCATGAAGAAAGACAGACAGACAGACAGAAAGAAGGAGAGACGGACATATAGAGAGAGATATTGCCCTTTTGGAAAGTACCTGTGTGCAGACGGAGAGAGATGTGGAGAGGGAAAGAGGAAAGGGGCGCAGTGAGAGAGAGGGATGGAGATAGACAGACAGATGCATAGCAGGAGAGCAGGGTAGGGCAGGGAAGACAGGAAGGGAAGGAGGGGAAAGAAGGAGGGCATGAAGAAGGAGACAGACAGACAGACAGAAAGAAGGAGAGACGGACATATAGAGAGAGAGATATTGCCCTTTTGGAAAGTACCTGTGTGCAGACGGAGAGAGATGTGGAGAGGGAAAGAGGAAAGGGGCGCAGAGAGAGAGAGGGATGGAGATAGACAGACAGATGCATGGCAGGACAGCAGGGTAGGGCAGGGAAGACAGGAAGGGAAGGAGGGGAAAGAAGGCAGGCATGAAGAAAGAAAGACAGACAGACAGACAGACAGACAGACAGACAGACAGACAGACAGACAGACAGACAGACAGACAGACAGACAGACAGACAGACAGACAGACAGACAGACAGACAGACAGACAGACAGACAGACAGACAGACAGATGGAGAGACGGACGGATAGATAGATAGAGAGAGAGGGGGAGGGAGGGAGGGAGAGGGAGAGATGCACAGTAGACAGAGGGACATGGCAGGGCAGGCATGAAGACCGACAGATGGATACATATGTATATTTCTTTTGGAAATTAATGGTGTGTAAACGGAGGGACAAGTGGAGAAGGAGAGAGGAAAGCGGCGTGGAGAGAGAGCGAACGAGAGAGACACAGAGAGAGAGAGACGGGGAGAGACAAATAGAGAGACACGGGGGAGAGAGAGAGAGACAGACAGAAAGGGAGGAAAGCGGCGTGGAGAGAAAGAGAGAGACCGAGACCGACAGACAGACAGACAGACAGACAGACAGACAGACAGACAGACAGACAGACAGACAGACAGACAGACAGACAGACAGACAGACAGACAGACGCACAGCGGGACAGGAAGGGAAGGAGGGGAAAGAAGGCAGACAGAAGGAGAGAAGGACATATAGAGATATTGCCCTTTTGGAAAGGACCTGTGTGCAGACGGAGAGAGATGTGGAGAGGGAAAGAGGAAAGGGGCGCAGAGAGAGAGGGATGGAGATAGACAGACAGATGCATAACAGGACAGCAGGGTAGGGCAGGACAGACATGCTGGGAGGGGAGAACAGGCAGGCATGAAGAGAGAGAGAGAGGGAGAGACGGATGGATAGAGATGTATTGTCCGTTTGGAAATGGACTGTGTGCAGACGGAGAGAGAAGTGGAGAAGGAGAGAGGAAGGGGTGCAGAGAAAGAGACCTTTAACCAGTCCTTTAATATCACATTAATACTTCACAGCACTTCAATACTTCATACATAGCATAAAATCATGAAATGCATCATAGTCATTACAAAGCAAACTTGAAGTTATCCTAATTAAGAGAGTGAAGAAGGAGAGAAGGGGGGAAGAGAGGGAGAGGGCAATGCATTGCAATTATTCCACAATATATACAAACATTAATCCAGAGCTGCATTAGCAAACAACCAGATGATACATAACAAGGCCTATAACTAATAAGGTACCCAAGTGACCTAGGCATACCTGTGGTTCCTGCCACACCCAAAACCCTACCCTGCTCACTTTCCGCATAGGTGTCTCCAAGCCTGCGGCTTTCCACAGCTGGAGGTGGTGACGACAGTACACGGTGGCGTGAAATCGGGCACCAAGCATGTTTTATATTAGAGGTCACTTCTCAAATCCCAAAACTCTGCCCTGTTCCACTTTCACAGCCAAGGCGCAAAGCCCACTGACAGCGGCCAAAGGCCACCCTTTAGTGACTCAACCCTATCCATGGGAAGACTTTTCTAAGTCCCCCTAAACACAAATAACTGAATGTCTCCTACAACCAGTCAAAGCATGTACCAATACATACAAGGATCACGTCCGCTAAACTCTGACCACCAGGATTCTCTCTCCTCAGCACAAAGCAGAATATAAAAGTAATAGCCCCTTACCTTTTAAGCGCCTTCTGCTTTGTCCTGAAGTTAAGAGAAGTCCCACAGGTCAAATGTCCAGCAGCTTCTTGTGATCTCGTCATCTCGTAGCCAAAACTGCAGAAGATAACAGAGTCTTGAGGTTATTTTAGTATGTAACATCAGGTTGTAAGAATCTATGCAGCGTTAAATCATAACACAATTATGGACAACGGAAATATGACTGGTTTGTCCACGGGCCCTCCTATGAAAAACACTACCCGATGAGTGTGGTGCACTACCTAGGTGTAGCGGGACATTCAAAGGACATTCAAAGAATACATATTGCCTGGCAAGAGCTACACGATCCTGGCTTAGTATAAATAGGTGATAAAAGAATTAGGTGAGGAGTAAGTTTTATCCACTGTACTCTTAGAACATATGTAATATGAATACCTCACTGAAATAAGTGATATGGCAATCAATAAACAATAATTATGCAAATCATAAAATGGAAATATATGATTACTTTAACAAGATGGTCATTTGTTGTTGTAATAATTTGTGTAATTATCAATATTGTTATTATATGAATGCCGATTTGAAATTGTATGCTTTGGCAACATTTACGTTGTAACTTCAAGCCGATAAAGCAACATTGAATTCCACTTGAGAGGGAGAGAGAGAGACAGAAGGAGAGGGACAGACGGAGAGAGGTGCGGGGAGACAGAGGGAGAGGGAAAGAGACGAGGGGGGGGGGGGGCTGAGGGAGAGGGAGAGAGGGATGGGAAAGAGAAAGGGAGGGGCAAAGAGAGGGGGGACAGAGGGAGAGCGGGGGAAAGGGGGAGGTTGTTGGAGGGCTTACTGACCAGGAACGAGAGATGCTTTGCTGAAGCAATGGAAAAAAACACAAAGTTCTCAAACAATATTTGATAAGGTGCCTAGCTAGCAACAAAGTAAGAGGCCAGGTTGAGAGATGGCCCACCACACGTATGGATAAACAGACGTAAATCATTTCATTTTTTATATAACTAAATAATTATAGCAATATTGTCAATGATTTGGCCGCCCACAATAGTTTGGCAACCGCTGGCCTAAAACATGTCAACAAGGCAGGTATTTATATATATATATACAGACGTATCCGACTTCAGTCTAATTCCCTTCCAGCAGTGCCCTGTTTAAAGGCAGAATATATACGGTATATAAATTACAAAAAAAAAAACGAAGAAAATAATCATTAAATAATACAAATGTGTTATGATACGGCACAATATTTCAGTTTCAGCAAAAACAAAGACACTATTCAACTTAGCTCATGCTGTTTTCACTGTTAGGCTTTCAAGGGTGATATAGTCATGTGATCGTGTCCAATGAGTACTACATCTGTGCTTTCAAGGGGAGTAAGGCAAAAAGGCAACTTGCCTAGCAATCTCGGCTGCAATGCATATGCACACAATATCACAAGAGGGTTCATTTAAAATGATGATTCTGTTAACACTCGCTGTTCACACTAATCCTCAAACATTTGCGAATTTCACTTAAAAAACATTTTGATGTAACTACTACACATGTCAGTACATAAACTATATGCATATTGTAAATGAATGCGTTTATTGACTTCTCATGACCAAAAATCGCAGTTCTGTCTCTCTTTAGTAACGTATTCAAATGGCCGGTAAGAACTTCCGGAAGGCTACTTGAATCACGTGACTATCAAGCGTTCTGAACTTCCGTTGGGGAAATTATCTCTGTGGCTCGGACAGAGGGTGTAGTTCCGGCTCTGAAAAATGAAGCCTATGCGGAAGTGCCTTAAACCTGCTCATGCTGGACCCATTGCCTGTATACCTGGGTATCATATACAGCTTAAAATGGTCAACACTTGCTGTATTATAAACTGCCATAACCGTTCTCATGATCGGCGTGGGAAACGGAATGCTAATGAAGTGCGGATTTTCAACATTCTTGCTTGGAACCCAAACACTAAGAGGCGTCGCATGTCATGGGTAGCAGCTGTAACTAAGACGAATAAAACATCAACATTTCCCAACACATGTACGTGTGCTCACAGCATTTCGACACCGGTAAGTTATAATAATAACACATTTAACTGTTAAGGGGTTACCGCTAGCTCTGCATCCGTAGGGTAGCCAAGCTGTGTTGCTTGTTACTACACTGCTAACGAGAGATTGACAATTTCGTAAATGCTCTAACTTGTAAGCGCTCACACCACAAACTAGGTGGGAAAACACGTCTGGAAATGTAACTCGTGGCAACGTTAGCCCGTTGAGATCACCCGACCACTCTTTGTCACACAAAGTTTGTGTTCGTGTGGATCGAGCCGGTTCATTTCCTTAATTTTATGTAGGCCTAAGTAGCGCTCCTTTGCTTCTTTGTTCAGCTGCTCTCTGTAAGGAACCTTGCACTTGTTCTTTACCCGGTCCATTCTTGAATTTAATCAATATGACGAATCAATGTAATGAATGTAAAAAAGACGTGTATCCTAGCGCACGGCAATGTAAACAATATGGCGACCACTGCCCAGAATGCAGTGCGTGATGACGTAGTTGCTTGTTGTCTAAACCAGGAGGTACGGAAAACCATTGCATAGTGGAAAAACTTCCAGTTGTCAAATTTAAGGCCAGACTACAGGTGAATAGGATAATTAAAAAAAAAGCGAACTAATAGATATCACCATGAAACTTCCTCAGTTGATTACTTACGTTAAGACATTAGTGTTGTTCTTTTTGTATGACAAGTTTTCTGAAATTTGATATTTAAATATGTAAATTAGACATTGTCTAAATATGCCACGTGTGAGTGCGTCTGCGTGCGTGCCAAGCATATTTGGTCCTATTTTCAATTATATCGAAGTGTTGATAAGGTAAACAAGATGTGTAACTGCAAGCAGGCTACAATCGCGTTATCCCACAGTACAAAACAAAAAATACGGGCTTCACTCAGCGGTATAACTTTAGCATTTCCATTTGGCATAGGCGTATAGGTCATGCTAATATATCAATGATGTCACGTGACATACACATTTGTGCCTATTTCATTGCCGCCTGCTCTAGTTAATTGTGAACACCTGTTTTTGTTTAACGTTTTCCACCCGAATGCTTTAGGCTTCAGGTAGGCTCTCTCTTTAACTCTCAATATGCATGACGTTGGCTAACCAGCGCTGTGTGTCGACAATACAGCACATTTTGTGGACAAATTAAAAACCATGGACACCATGTACTTTCTTACAAGAGACAAACACAAATAATTAACTAATATCAGAATACAATATATCCATTATGAGCCTAGGTGTTCGACAAAATCCCCGACTCCCCGCACAGTTCCCCACAACATGGACCAGCAGTAGTAATGGCCTACTCACCACCTGTCAGATTGTTCTTGTTTTTGAAGCCTCCGACATAATAGAGCGCTAGGCGCGAAACACTGAGGTAGATCCTATACATTTGTTGCCTGTTATTGAATGTGAAGCCTCCGATATTACTTTAAGCATAATACAATATTTGACAAAGAATGACAACTAGGCGCGAAAATAGTGTCCTATGCATCATTGTTACCTAGTCATCGAACGACACTCGCTCGAGCGCTTTGCCCCCGCGAAAGTAGCAGTACAGCTACAGCCGGCAAGCATGGGAAGGCCCACAAAACGTCACTTCCGTTTGCCCCGTAGGGGGAAACAAGGCACTCGCCACAATGCCAAAGATTTGCCGTGTGGCTTTCTGCACGTCAAACAAACAAAAATACATCCCGATTTAATTCTGTACCTATTGCCAATTGATTGAATATTCAAGAGCGCTTTCTCTTGTTTGGCATAGAAGGCATTGACTTTTGCTCCTGCACTGTTCCAATAGTAGGCTAAACAAGCAGGCTATCTTTCCAAATTTGCCTCTGGAGTCCGTTTGTGACCGCAGACACCATAAAGCTAGCCTCATCGGATGCTTTTCCCACTACTGCAATAGTGTTAAATCCAATGGCTTCTATTCCTTCTTTGAGAAATGTGAGACACACATAGATTCTATTGATTGCAGACAGTCCCTAAATAAGCGAAAGAGCTCGTGCAAATTAAATCAGGCAAGTGGGTTGCTGCGCCAAGTGCACAAAACACATTTTTAAATCACTCGTTTTTGAAAAGCTTCTATCATTAAATCACGTCGCTCACAAAGCACTGCAGTCCAAAAAGGCTTCGTAGCCACTGCAGCAAGAGTAGGCAATACAGCTAACAATACCACTACTTCGGTAATATGAAAAGCAAACAAGCTTGCAGTGCAAGAGCCAGTTTTGTGTGTAGCTTCTCAAACGTAGACTATTTTCTTGCGGTAAACCTGCTGTAAAATGTGACCAATGATTATGACTACAAAATGAAACATGGAATTATATAAAACGGTATTGCTGATGCATGATGTACAAAGGCTGCAATTGTGATACATGTATTAGCATGGGATGATCGGCAACAGCAATAACATTTTATTTTAAGTTTTCATTTTCTTCTCTTCCGCCGCCTATGTGTATGTGTGTGTATATATATATATACATACATATATACACATACATATATACATATATATATATATATATATATATATATATATATATATATATATATATATATATATATATATATATATATATATATATATATATATATATATATATATATATATATATATATATATATATACACACACACACAAGCATACACATACATACATACAATTATTAATGTCCGGTACATTTCGAGTCAGTCCAGGTTTGTACTATACTAGCATAGGACTACGTGGGGCTGTTCTATGGTACTGATATTATGGTACGTTTATATATAAAGTAAATGTAATATTGGTGTAAGTGTCTCACCAGGCGACTCAACCAGATAGCAGAAGATGTCTGGGAATGACACTTCGGGCCAATTGGTGGTTGGATGGATCACTCGTCCAGTTTTTAATAGGATATGGGCCATGATCCGAGACGATTCGATTTCATTTTTTAATGTAGCGTTCTTTTGCAAGTGGCCGTAATGACTCTATATAAGACATGACACCTTGATGAAGTTAGTTTACTAGTTTAAAAACCGCGCTTTCCTAGGTTATCTAGGCTGGGAGAAAGGATTGTTTTCCCCCACGCCGACTCCGCCCCTTACCACGCCCCCAACTATGACGAGAGGCCGACTGAATCTATACAACATTGTAGAGGGTGTAGTAGCTGTGTCAGACGTGTGTGTTGCTTGCGTATGGAGGACGGGGAGTCTCAGTGAAATAGTAATAGAGGGGTTCCTTAATTTGGTTTTAAAACACACATTTAAAAAAACAGTTTCTAAGGTCATGCTCAAATTTAAAATAGAATTTGCAAAACAAATATATAAACTTCTCTTTCTAAACCACTCAACCATGAGCATAGAAATAGATTATCCGTTTATAGTAGATAGCCTATATTGTAAATGGCCATGTTTGTTTTCTTTTTTATGGTTTTCAGAGAGAGAGAGAGAGAGAGAGAGAGAGAGAGAGAAGGAAGGTTGGAGGGGATGATAGTGCAGATATACAAAAACGTCTGTACCTTCTCGGGGTAGTTAGTGAGTGTGCCATGATGGCAGGTCTAAGATGTAATATCTTGCTATAAAGCAAAAAAAAACATGGTGTTCTACAACACACAGAAAGAGAGAAAGGGGGACAGACGGATATAGACAGATAGACCGACAGACGGACAGATAGATTGCTAAATTGATAGACAGATGTGTGCAGAGAGAGAGGGAGAGATGTGTAGAGGGAGCAGAGAGCATAATCATGTGCTTTGGCAATATTTACTTTGTACTGTCGTTCATATAAAGCACCATTGAATTAAACTTGAGAGGGAGAGAGAGAGGGAGAGGGAAAGAGAGAGGGAGGGTCCGGAAAGAGAGAGGGGGGGGGGAGAAATAGGGGTGGGTACATTCACTTTAACTTCTGGTATTGCTGCATTAAACAAATGTATTTCGATTATCGTATAAAATGGATTATTCAACAACACACAGAGATGGGGGGCGGGGGGGGATGGATAGATAGGCAGGCTGGGCAGAGGAGGAAGACAGACAGACAGACAGACAGACAGACAGACAGACAGACAGACAGACAGACAGACAGACAGACAGACAGACAGACAGACAGACAGACAGACAGACAGACAGACAGACAGACAGACAGACAGACAGACAGACAGACAGACAGACAGACAGTTATCCTAATTAAGAGAGTGAAGAAGGAGAGAAGGGGGGCAGAGAGAGGGAGAGGGCAATGCATTGCAATTATTCCACAATATATACAAACATTAATCCAGAGCTCCATTAGCAAACAACCAGATGATACACAACAAGGCCTATAACTAATAAGGTACCCAAGTGACCCAGGCATAGCGGTACCTGTGGTTCCTGCCACACCCAAAACCCTACCCTGCTCACTTTCAGCATAGGTGTCTCCAAATGACCAAGCCTGCGGCTTTCCACAGCTGGAGGTGGTGACCACCGTACACGGTGGCGTGAAATCGGGCACCATGCATGTTTTATATTAGAGGTAACTTCTCAAATCTAAACACTCTGCCCTGTTCCACTTTCACAGCCGAGGCGCAAAGCCCACTGACAGCGGCCAAAGGCCATCCTTTAGTGACTCTACCCTATCCGCAGGAAGACTTTTCTAAGTCCCCCTAGATAGATCGATAAATTGACAGACAGATGTGCGCAGAGAGAGAGAGGGAGAGATGGGGAGAGGGAGCAGAGACCATAATTGTGTGCTTTAGCAATATTGACTTTGTACTGCCATGCATATAAAGCACCATTGAATTAAACTTGAGAGGTAGAGGGAAAGAGAGAGGCAGGGGCCGCAAAGAGAGGGGGGAGAGAGAAAGAGGGGTGGGTACATTCACTTTAACTGCTGGTATTAATGCTTTAAACAAATGTATTTCGATTGTCGTATAAAATGGATTATTCAACAACACAAAGAGATGGGGGGCGGGGGGGGATGGATAGGTAGACAGACAGACAGACAGACAGACAGACAGACAGACAGACAGACAGACAGACAGACAGACAGACAGACAGACAGACAGACAGACAGACAGACAGACAGACAGACAGACAGACAGACAGACAGACAGACAGACAGACAGACAGACGAATAAATATATAGAGGGGGGAGAGGGAGGTGTAGAGAGAGAGCAAGGGGTATGCACTTTCACGGCTGGTTTTGCTGTTTAAACAACTGTATGTCACATTGTGCTTCGGATCCCAAACTGGGCCGCGGCCCTCTGGTGGGTTGCAGTGGTAATGCAGTTGGGCCACAAGAAAAGAAAGAAACATGTCCACATGAATCACAAGTATTCCCTTGAAGTGTATAGCTCTGCTGTTGTAGTAGTAGTGGAAAAAAGTTGGAGAAAAGAGAGATAACTTTAGAGTAATGTAAGAGGGGGGATATAGGGTGAGTGGTGGAGAAGGGAGGAAGGGAGAGGGGTGAGGGTGGGACAGGGGTAGAAAGAGAGCGAGGGGTATGCACTTTTACTGCTGGCATTTCTGTTTTAAACAAATGCTAAATATGTGGCAACCTACCACAGCCATAAGGACAGCCAGTAGCACAATGGACCCTTTTCATTGAATTAATGTTCTACAGTCTACAGCACGCTTATGTATTTGATTCTCTCCCATTTATTTTTATTACCTGTGGTTCCTGCCACACCCAAAATCCCTACCCTGCTCACTTTCCGCATAGGTGTCTCCAAATGACCAAGCCTGCGGCTTTCCACAGCTGGAGGTGGTGACCACCGTACACGGTGGCGTGAACTCGGGCACCAAGCATGTTTTATATTAGAGGTAACTTCTCAAATCTAAACACTCTGCCCTGTTCCACTTTCACAGCCAAGGCGCAAAGCCCAATGACAGCGGCCAAAGGCCATCCTTGAGTGACTCAACCCTATCCACAGGAAGACTTTTCTAAGTCCCCCTAAACACAAATAACTGAATGTCTCCTACAGTCAAAGCATGTAACAATACATACAAGGATCACGTTAGCTACACCCTGACCACCAGGATTCTCTCTCCTCAGCACAAAGCAGAATATAAAAGTAATAGCCCCTTACCTTTTATTTAAAGCGCCTTCTGCTTTGTCCTGAAGTTAAGAGAAGTCCCACAGGTCAAATGTCCAGCAGCCTCTTGTGATCTCGTCATCTCGTAGCCAAAACTAAAGAAGATAACAGAGTCTTGAGGTTATTTTAGTATCAGGTTGTAAGGATTTATGCAGCGTTAAATCATAACACAATTATGGACAACGGAAATATGACTGGTTTGTCCACGGGCCCTCCTATGAACAACACTACCCGATGAGAGTGGTTCACAGGTGTAGAGGGACATTCAAAGGACATTCAAAGAATACTTATTCCCTGGCAAGAGCAACACGATCCTGGCTTAGTATAAATAGGCGATAAAAGAATTAGGTGAAACAGTAACAGTTTTATCCACTGACCAGACATGGTGGTAGCTATATTCTTAGAACATATGTAATATGATTACCTCACTGTAATAAGTGATATGGCAATCAATAAACACTAATAATGCAAATCATAATACGGAAATATATGATTACTTTAACAAGATGGTCATTTGTTGTTGTAATAATTTGTGTAATTATCAATATTGTTATTATATGAATGCTGATTTTAAATTGAGGGAGAGAGGGATAGGGAAAGAGAAAGGGAGGGGCACGGAGAGAGGGGGGACAGAGGGGGAAAGGGGGAGGTAGTTGGGGGGCTTACTGACCAGGAACGAGAGATGCTTTGCTGAAGCAATGGCACAAAACACAAAGTTCTCTAACAATATTTGATAAGGTGCCTAGCTAGCGACAAAGTAAGAGGCCAGGCTGAGATGGTTTTCTCAAATGAAGTTGTATGTGTGTCTACACATACACGCACACACACACACACACACACACACACACACACACACACACACACACACACACACACACACACACACACACACACACAAGCTAGAGATACAAGTATGTGCCTGTCCTTTAACATTTTCTAATGCACTGATTTAATAGCTAAATCTTTCAACTATCCCTCACTAATCTCTAAACCCTGGCTAAGGCCCTGGTGCTGGTAGGTGGAGGAGCAGAGATGTTGGCTGGGTGCTGGATGTTGGCTGGGTGCTAGCAGGTGGAGGAGCTATGATGGAATTCCACTGGAGTTGGGACAGGATTTTTACAGCTGGAGGAATTTACAAGGCAGTTTTGTGTGAACCTTGATGGTAACGCAAACCTGCGTCCTCTTGTCAGCATCTCCTCCTGTATGGCCAAAATTAGAATAGCATCTGTTCTCAGCTTAGTTTTGCCCTTTTTGGTCTATGTAAACTGGCCTGCCTCAAAATGTTGAGAGGTGTGTCTAACCCTTTCTCCTGTCTTTTTCTCCCTCTCCCACTCTTTCAGCACAAGAACCACAATGGAGCCTGAGGACTCTGCAATGAAGAACGTACCCTACGTCTTAACAACATGTGTTTTGCAAGCCTTTCCTTGGTCCTCATTTTTAATAACCTAAACATGAAACTTCCCTTGGATGTGGTCTTTGTGAAAAACTGCAAATTCAGTGTTTGAATAAGATTAGCTCACGCTTTTTTTTGCTGTTGTAGTGATAGTAAGATTGCTCACAAAGTATCAATCTGGTTTTATTTGATCCCATATATTATGTTGAACCAAGTTTTTTATGAAATGCAGTAGTTGGATTTGGAGGATGACTTCCAAGACTGAAAGTGAACCATGCCTGTGGTAAAGTATGGTTCTACATGGGTCAGTATGGGTCACTAGAAAAGTGAATACTTTTAATATTATGGCGTTTGGAAGGTCCAATCATGCCATGTGTTTATATCTCTGCTGTTGGAGAAAATATAGGAAGGGTCGCTTAAAGAATAAGAGCAGGAAAATCATACAGTTCAATTCTATTTCATTGAAAAATATGCAAAGTTGCATTCAAATAAAAATATTTGTAAACCAGTGCGCTACTAAATTAACAAGAGGGCAAAGAATACAGGTTACTTAGATAGCCTGTCTTTGATAGACATCACAATGTCAGACTACCTCTTAGCATTGGTAAGGTGTCCCACATAAACATACTCTGTGTCCCACATTTGGTTTGTGGGGATCTGGTCACCATACATGGAGCACAGTACACCATAGTGCTGACTATATGCCAGGACAGCACAGTAATGTTAGCCTGAGAAAGCGGTTCCCAAACGTTTTCAACTGGCGGGTCCAATTAAGACATGTTGAAAATGTTTGCGGCCCACCACACGTATGGATAAACAGACGTCAAACGTTTGATACTATCTACATTTTATTATGTAACTAAATAATTATAGCAATTTTGTCAATGATTTGGCGGCCCACAATAGTTTGGCAACCGCTGGCCTAAAACATGTCAACAAGGCAGGTATTTATATATATTGTTTGTTTAAAGGCAGAATATATACGGTATATAAATTAAAACAACAAAGCAAACATTAAGAAAATAACAATCATTAAAAGCAAACATTAAATAACGTGGAACGTGTACAAAAACGGTAAAATATTTCAGTTTCAGCAAAAACAAAGACACTATTCAACTTAGCTAAGTGCTGTTTTCACTGTTAGGCTTTCAAGGGTGATATAGTCATGTGATCGTGTCCAATGAGTACTACATCTGTGCTTTCAAGGGGAAAAAGGCAACTTGCCTAGCAATCTCGGCTGCAATGCATATGCACACAATATCACAAGAGGGTTCATTTAAAATGATGATTCTGTTAACACTCGCTGTTCACACTAATCCTCAAATATTTGCGAATTTCACTTAAAAACATTTTGATGTAACTACTACACATGTCAGTACATAAACTATATGCATATTGTAAATGAATGCGTTTATTGACTTCTCATGACCAAAAATCGCAGTTCTGTATCTCTTTAGTAACGTATTCAAATGGCTGCCAAGAACTTCCGGAAGGCTACTTGAATCACGTGACTATCAAGCGTTCTGAACTTCCGTTGGGGAAATTATCTCTGTGGCTCGGACAGAGGGTGTAGTTCCGCCTCTGAAAAATGAAGCCTATGCGGAAGTGCCTTAAACCTGCTCATGCTGGACCCATTGCCTGTATACCTGGGTATCATATACAGCTTAAAATGGTCAACACTTGCTGTATTATAAACTGCCATAACCGTTCTCATGATCGGCGTGGGAAACGGAATGCTAATGAAGTGCGGATTTTCAACATTCTTGCTTGGAACCCAAACACTAAGAGGCGTCGCATGTCATGGGTAGCAGCTGTAACTAAGACGAATAAAACATCAACATTTCCCAACACATGTACGTGTGCTCACAGCATTTCGACACCGGTAAGTTATAATAATAACACATTTAACTGTTATGGGGTTACCGCTAGCTCTGCATCCGTAGGGTAGCCAAGCTGTGTTGCTTGTTACTACACTGCTAACGAGAGATTGACAATTTCGTAAATGCTCTAACTTGTAAGCGCTCACACCACAAACTAGGTAGGAAAACACGTCTGGAAATGTAACTCGTGGCAACGTTAGCCCGTTGAGATCACCCGACCACTCTTTGTCACACAAAGTTTGTGTTCGTGTGGATCGAGCCGGTTCATTTCCTTAATTTTATGTAGGCCTAAGTAGCGCTCCTTTGCTTCTTTGTTCAGCTGCTCTCTGTAAGGAACCTTGCACTTGTTCTTTACCCGGTCCATTCTTGAATTTAATCAATATGACGAATCAATGTAATGAATTTAAAAAAGACGTGTATCCTAGCGCACGGCAATGTAAACAATATGGCGACCACTGCCCAGAATGCAGTGCGTGATGACGTAGTTGCTTGTTGTCTAAACCAGAAGGTACGGAAAACCATTGCATAGTGGAAAAACTTCCAGTTGTCAAATTTAAGGCCAGACTACAGGTGAATAGGATAATTAAAAAAAAAGCGAACTAATAGATATCACCATGAAACTTCCTCAGTTGATTACTTACGTTAAGACATTAGTGTTGTTCTTTTTGTATGACAAGTTTTCTGAAATTTGATATTTAAATATGTAAATTAGACATTGTCTAAATATGCCACGTGTGAGTGCGTCTGCGTGCGTGCCAAGCATATTTGGTCCTATTTTCAATTATATCGAAGTGTTGATAAGGTAAACAAGATGTGTAACTGCAAGCAGGCTACAATCGCGTTATCCCACAGTACAAAACAAAAAATACGGGCTTCACTCAGCGGTATAACTTTAGCATTTCCATTTGGCATAGGCGTATAGGTCATGCTAATATATCAATGATGTCACGTGACATACACATTTGTGCCTATTTCATTGCCGCCTGCTCTAGTTAATTGTGAACACCTGTTTTTGTTTAACGTTTTCCACCCGAATGCTTTAGGCTTCAGGTAGGCTCTCTCTTTAACTCTCAATATGCATGACGTTGGCTAATCAGCGCTGTGTGTCGACAATACAGCACATTTTGTGGACAAATTAAAAACCATGGACACCATGTAACTTTCTTACAAGAGACAAACACAAATAATTAACTAATATCAGAATACAATATATCCATTATGAGCCTAGGTGTTCGACAAAATCCCCGACTCCCCGCACAGTTCCCCACAACATGGACCAGCAGTAGTAATGGCCTACTCACCACCTGTCAGATTGTTCTTGTTTTTGAAGCCTCCGACATAATAGAGCGCTAGGCGCGAAACACTGAGGTAGATCCTATACATTTGTTGCCTGTTATTGAATGTGAAGCCTCCGATATTACTTTAAGCATAATACAATATTTGACAAAGAATGACAACTAGGCGCGAAAATAGTGTCCTATGCATCATTGTTACCTAGTCATCGAACGACACTCGCTCGAGCGCTTTGCCCCCGCGAAAGTAGCAGTACAGCTACAGCCGGCAAGCATGGGAAGGCCCATAAAACGTCACTTCCGTTTGCCCCGTAGGGGGAAACAAGGCACTCGCCACAATGCCAAAGATTTGCCGTGTGGCTTTCTGCACGTCAAACAAACAAAAATACATCCCGATTTAATTCTGTACCTATTGCCAATTGATTGAATATTCAAGAGCGCTTTCTCTTGTTTGGCATAGAAGGCATTGACTTTTGCTCCTGCACTGTTCCAATAGTAGGCTAAACAAGCAGGCTATCTTTCCAAATTTGCCTCTGGAGTCCGTTTGTGACCGCAGACACCATAAAGCTAGCCTCATCGGATGCTTTTCCCACTACTGCAATAGTGTTAAATCCAATGGCTTCTATTCCTTCTTTGAGAAATGTGAGACACACATAGATTCTATTGATTGCAGACAGTCCCTAAATAAGCGAAAGAGCTCGTGCAAATTAAATCAGGCAAGTGGGTTGCTGCGCCAAGTGCACAAAACACATTTTTAAATCACTCGTTTTTGAAAAGCTTCTATCATTAAATCACGTCGCTCACAAAGCACTGCAGTCCAAAAAGGCTTCGTAGCCACTGCAGCAAGAGTAGGCAATACAGCTAACAATACCACTACTTCGGTAATATGAAAAGCAAACAAGCTTGCAGTGCAAGAGCCAGTTTTGTGTGTAGCTTCTCAAACGTAGACTATTTTCTTGCGGTAAACCTGCTGTAAAATATGACCAATGATTATGACTACAAAATGAAACATGGAATTATATAAAACGGTATTGCTGATGCATGATGTACAAAGGCTGCAATTGTGATACATGTATTAGCATGGGATGATCGGCAACAGCAATAACATTTTATTTTAAGTTTTCATTTTCTTCTCTTCCGCCGCCTATGTGTATGTATGTGTATATATATATATACATACATATATACACATATATATATATATATATATATATATATATATATATATATATATACACACACACACAAGCATACACATACATACATACAATTATTAATGTCCGGTACATTTCGAGTCAGTCCAGGTTTGTACTATACTAGCGTAGGACTACGTGGGGCTGTTCTATGGTACTGATATTATGGTACGTTTATATATAAAGTAAATGTAATATTGGTGTAAGTGTCTCACCAGGCGACTCAACCAGATAGCAGAAGATGTCTGGGAATGACACTTCGGGCCAATTGGTGGTTGGATGGATCACTCGTCCAGTTTTTAATAGGATATGGGCCATGATCCGAGACGATTCGATTTCATTTTTTAATGTAGCGTTCTTTTGCAAGTGGCCGTAATGACTCTATATAAGACATGACACCTTGATGAAGTTAGTTTACTAGTTTAAAAACCGCGCTTTCCTAGGTTATCTAGGCTGGGAGAAAGGATTGTTTTCCCCCACGCCGACTCCGCCCCTTACCACGCCCCCAACTATGACGAGAGGCCGACTGAATCTATACAACATTGTAGAGGGTGTAGTAGCTGTGTCAGACGTGTGTGTTGCTTGCGTATGGAGGACGGGGAGTCTCAGTGAAATAGTAATAGAGGGGTTCCTTAATTTGGTTTTAAAAGACACATTTGAAAAAACAGTTTCTAAGGTCATGCTCAAATTTAAAATAGAATTTGCAAAACAAATATATAAACTTCTCTTTCTAAACCACTCAACCATGAGCATAGAAATAGATTATCCGTTTATAGTAGATAGCCTATATTGTAAATGGCCATGTTTGTTTTCTTTTTTATGGTTTTCAGAGAGAGAGAGAGAGAGAGAGAGAGAGAGAGAAGGAAGGTTGGAGGGGATGATAGTGCAGATATACAAAAACGTCTGTACCTTCTCGGGGTAGTTAGTGAGTGTGCCATGATGGCAGGTCTAAGATGTAATATCTTGCTATAAAGCAAAAAAAAACATGTGTTCTACAACACACAGAAAGAGAGAAAGGGGGACAGACGGATATAGACAGATAGACCGACAGACGGACAGATAGATTGCTAAATTGATAGACAGATGTGTGCAGAGAGAGAGGGAGAGATGTGTAGAGGGAGCAGAGAGCATAATCATGTGCTTTGGCAATATTTACTTTGTACTGTCGTTCATATAAAGCACCATTGAATTAAACTTGAGAGGGAGAGAGAGAGGGAGAGGGAAAGAGAGAGGGAGGGTCCGGAAAGAGAGAGGGGGGGGGGAGAAATAGGGGTGGGTACATTCACTTTAACTTCTGGTATTGCTGCATTAAACAAATGTATTTCGATTATCGTATAAAATGGATTATTCAACAACACACAGAGATGGGGGGGGATGGATAGATAGGCAGGCTGGGCAGAGGAGGAAGACAGACAGACAGACAGACAGACAGACAGACAGACAGACAGACAGACAGACAGACAGACAGACAGACAGACAGACAGACAGACAGACAGACAGACAGACAGACAGACAGACAGACAGACAGACAGACAGACAGACAGACAGACAGACAGACAGACAGACAGACAGACAGACAGACAGACAGACAGTTATCCTAATTAAGAGAGTGAAGAAGGAGAGAAGGGGGGCAGAGAGAGGGAGAGGGCAATGCATTGCAATTATTCCACAATATATACAAACATTAATCCAGAGCTCCATTAGCAAACAACCAGATGATACACAACAAGGCCTATAACTAATAAGGTACCCAAGTGACCCAGGCATAGCGGTACCTGTGGTTCCTGCCACACCCAAAACCCTACCCTGCTCACTTTCAGCATAGGTGTCTCCAAATGACCAAGCCTGCGGCTTTCCACAGCTGGAGGTGGTGACCACCGTACACGGTGGCGTGAAATCGGGCACCATGCATGTTTTATATTAGAGGTAACTTCTCAAATCTAAACACTCTGCCCTGTTCCACTTTCACAGCCGAGGCGCAAAGCCCACTGACAGCGGCCAAAGGCCATCCTTTAGTGACTCTACCCTATCCGCAGGAAGACTTTTCTAAGTCCCCCTAGATAGATCGATAAATTGACAGACAGATGTGCGCAGAGAGAGAGAGGGAGAGATGGGGAGAGGGAGCAGAGACCATAATTGTGTGCTTTAGCAATATTGACTTTGTACTGCCATGCATATAAAGCACCATTGAATTAAACTTGAGAGGTAGAGGGAAAGAGAGAGGCAGGGGCCGCAAAGAGAGGGGGGAGAGAGAAAGAGGGGTGGGTACATTCACTTTAACTGCTGGTATTAATGCTTTAAACAAATGTATTTCGATTGTCGTATAAAATGGATTATTCAACAACACAAAGAGATGGGGGGCGGGGGGGGATGGATAGGTAGACAGACAGACAGACAGACAGACAGACAGACAGACAGACAGACAGACAGACAGACAGACAGACAGACAGACAGACAGACAGACAGACAGACAGACAGACAGACAGACGAATAAATATATAGAGGGGGGAGAGGGAGGTGTAGAGAGAGAGCAAGGGGTATGCACTTTCACGGCTGGTTTTGCTGTTTAAACAACTGTATGTCACATTGTGCTTCGGATCCCAAACTGGGCCGCGGCCCTCTGGTGGGTTGCAGTGGTAATGCAGTTGGGCCACAAGAAAAGAAAGAAACATGTCCACATGAATCACAAGTATTCCCTTGAAGTGTATAGCTCTGCTGTTGTAGTAGTAGTGGAAAAAAGTTGGAGAAAAGAGAGATAACTTTAGAGTAATGTAAGAGGGGGGGATATAGGGTGAGTGGTGGAGAAGGGAGGAAGGGAGCGGGGTGAGGGTGGGACAGGGGTAGAAAGAGAGCGAGGGGTATGCACTTTTACTGCTGGCATTTCTGTTTTAAACAAATGCTAAATATGTGGCAACCTACCACAGCCATAAGGACAGCCAGTAGCACAATGGACCCTTTTCATTGAATTAATGTTCTACAGTCTACAGCACGCTTATGTATTTGATTCTCTCCCATTTATTTTTATTACCTGTGGTTCCTGCCACACCCAAAATCCCTACCCTGCTCACTTTCCGCATAGGTGTCTCCAAATGACCAAGCCTGCGGCTTTCCACAGCTGGAGGTGGTGACCACCGTACACGGTGGCGTGAACTCGGGCACCAAGCATGTTTTATATTAGAGGTAACTTCTCAAATCTAAACACTCTGCCCTGTTCCACTTTCACAGCCAAGGCGCAAAGCCCAATGACAGCGGCCAAAGGCCATCCTTGAGTGACTCAACCCTATCCACAGGAAGACTTTTCTAAGTCCCCCTAAACACAAATAACTGAATGTCTCCTACAGTCAAAGCATGTAACAATACATACAAGGATCACGTTAGCTACACCCTGACCACCAGGATTCTCTCTCCTCAGCACAAAGCAGAATATAAAAGTAATAGCCCCTTACCTTTTATTTAAAGCGCCTTCTGCTTTGTCCTGAAGTTAAGAGAAGTCCCACAGGTCAAATGTCCAGCAGCCTCTTGTGATCTCGTCATCTCGTAGCCAAAACTAAAGAAGATAACAGAGTCTTGAGGTTATTTTAGTATCAGGTTGTAAGAATTTATGCAGCGTTAAATCATAACACAATTATGGACAACGGAAATATGACTGGTTTGTCCACGGGCCCTCCTATGAACAACACTACCCGATGAGAGTGGTTCACAGGTGTAGAGGGACATTCAAAGGACATTCAAAGAATACTTATTCCCTGGCAAGAGCAACACGATCCTGGCTTAGTATAAATAGGCGATAAAAGAATTAGGTGAAACAGTAACAGTTTTATCCACTGACCAGACATGGTGGTAGCTATATTCTTAGAACATATGTAATATGATTACCTCACTGTAATAAGTGATATGGCAATCAATAAACACTAATAATGCAAATCATAATACGGAAATATATGATTACTTTAACAAGATGGTCATTTGTTGTTGTAATAATTTGTGTAATTATCAATATTGTTATTATATGAATGCTGATTTTAAATTGAGGGAGAGAGGGATAGGGAAAGAGAAAGGGAGGGGCACGGAGAGAGGGGGGACAGAGGGGGAAAGGGGGAGGTAGTTGGGGGGCTTACTGACCAGGAACGAGAGATGCTTTGCTGAAGCAATGGCACAAAACACAAAGTTCTCTAACAATATTTGATAAGGTGCCTAGCTAGCGACAAAGTAAGAGGCCAGGCTGAGATGGTTTTCTCAAATGAAGTTGTATGTGTGTCTACACATACACGCACACACACACACTAGCGCTAGGTGCGAAACACTGAGGTAGATCCTATACATTTGTTGCCTGTTATTGAATGTGAAGCCTCCGATATTACTTTAAGCATAATACAATATTTGACAAAGAATGACAACTAGGCGCGAAAATAGTGTCCTATGCATCATTGTTACCTAGTCATCGAACGACACTGGCTCGAGCGCTTTGCCCCCGCGAAAGTAGCAGTACAGCTACAGCCGGCAAGCATGGGAAGGCCCACAAAACGTCACTTCCGTTTGCCCCGTAGGGGGAAACAAGGCACTCGCCACAATGCCAAAGATTTGCCGTGTGGCTTTCTGCACGTCAAACAAACAAAAATACATCCCGATTTAATTCTGTACCTATTGCCAATTGATTGAATATTCAAGAGCGCTTTCTCTTGTTTGGCATAGAAGGCATTGACTTTTGCTCCTGCACTGTTCCAATAGTAGGCTAAACAAGCAGGCTATCTTTCCAAATTTGCCTCTGGAGTCCGTTTGTGACCGCAGACACCATAAAGCTAGCCTCATCGGATGCTTTTCCCACTACTGCAATAGTGTTAAATCCAATGGCTTCTATTCCTTCTTTGAGAAATGTGAGACACACATAGATTCTATTGATTGCAGACAGTCCCTAAATAAGCGAAAGAGCTCGTGCAAATTAAATCAGGCAAGTGGGTTGCTGCGCCAAGTGCACAAAACACATTTTTAAATCACTCGTTTTTGAAAAGCTTCTATCATTAAATCACGTCGCTCACAAAGCACTGCAGTCCAAAAAGGCTTCGTAGCCACTGCAGCAAGAGTAGGCAATACAGCAACAATACCACTACTTCGGTAATATGAAAAGCAAACAAGCTTGCAGTGCAAGAGCCAGTTTTGTGTGTAGCTTCTCAAACGTAGACTATTTTCTTGCGGTAAACCTGCTGTAAAATATGACCAATGATTATGACTACAAAATGAAACATGGAATTATATAAAACGGTATTGCTGATGCATGATGTACAAAGGCTGCAATTGTGATACATGTATTAGCATGGGATGATCGGCAACAGCAATAACATTTTATTTTAAGTTTTCATTTTCTTCTCTTCCGCCGCCTATGTGTATGTATGTGTATATATATATATACATACATATATACACATATATATATATATATATATATATATATATATATATATATATACACACACACAAGCATACACATACATACATACAATTATTAATGTCCGGTACATTTCGAGTCAGTCCAGGTTTGTACTATACTAGCGTAGGACTACGTGGGGCTGTTCTATGGTACTGATATTATGGTACGTTTATATATAAAGTAAATGTAATATTGGTGTAAGTGTCTCACCAGGCGACTCAACCAGATAGCAGAAGATGTCTGGGAATGACACTTCGGGCCAATTGGTGGTTGGATGGATCACTCGTCCAGTTTTTAATAGGATATGGGCCATGATCCGAGACGATTCGATTTCATTTTTTAATGTAGCGTTCTTTTGCAAGTGGCCGTAATGACTCTATATAAGACATGACACCTTGATGAAGTTAGTTTACTAGTTTAAAAACCGCGCTTTCCTAGGTTATCTAGGCTGGGAGAAAGGATTGTTTTCCCCCACGCCGACTCCGCCCCTTACCACGCCCCCAACTATGACGAGAGGCCGACTGAATCTATACAACATTGTAGAGGGTGTAGTAGCTGTGTCAGACGTGTGTGTTGCTTGCGTATGGAGGACGGGGAGTCTCAGTGAAATAGTAATAGAGGGGTTCCTTAATTTGGTTTTAAAAGACACATTTGAAAAAACAGTTTCTAAGGTCATGCTCAAATTTAAAATAGAATTTGCAAAACAAATATATAAACTTCTCTTTCTAAACCACTCAACCATGAGCATAGAAATAGATTATCCGTTTATAGTAGATAGCCTATATTGTAAATGGCCATGTTTGTTTTCTTTTTTATGGTTTTCAGAGAGAGAGAGAGAGAGAGAGAGAGAGAGAGAAGGAAGGTTGGAGGGGATGATAGTGCAGATATACAAAAACGTCTGTACCTTCTCGGGGTAGTTAGTGAGTGTGCCATGATGGCAGGTCTAAGATGTAATATCTTGCTATAAAGCAAAAAAAAACATGTGTTCTACAACACACAGAAAGAGAGAAAGGGGGACAGACGGATATAGACAGATAGACCGACAGACGGACAGATAGATTGCTAAATTGATAGACAGATGTGTGCAGAGAGAGAGGGAGAGATGTGTAGAGGGAGCAGAGAGCATAATCATGTGCTTTGGCAATATTTACTTTGTACTGTCGTTCATATAAAGCACCATTGAATTAAACTTGAGAGGGAGAGAGAGAGGGAGAGGGAAAGAGAGAGGGAGGGTCCGGAAAGAGAGAGGGGGGGGGGGAGAAATAGGGGTGGGTACATTCACTTTAACTTCTGGTATTGCTGCATTAAACAAATGTATTTCGATTATCGTATAAAATGGATTATTCAACAACACACAGAGATGGGGGGGGATGGATAGATAGGCAGGCTGGGCAGAGGAGGAAGACAGACAGACAGACAGACAGACAGACAGACAGACAGACAGACAGACAGACAGACAGACAGACAGACAGACAGACAGACAGACAGACAGACAGACAGACAGACAGACAGACAGACAGACAGACAGACAGACAGTTATCCTAATTAAGAGAGTGAAGAAGGAGAGAAGGGGGGCAGAGAGAGGGAGAGGGCAATGCATTGCAATTATTCCACAATATATACAAACATTAATCCAGAGCTCCATTAGCAAACAACCAGATGATACACAACAAGGCCTATAACTAATAAGGTACCCAAGTGACCCAGGCATAGCGGTACCTGTGGTTCCTGCCACACCCAAAACCCTACCCTGCTCACTTTCAGCATAGGTGTCTCCAAATGACCAAGCCTGCGGCTTTCCACAGCTGGAGGTGGTGACCACCGTACACGGTGGCGTGAAATCGGGCACCATGCATGTTTTATATTAGAGGTAACTTCTCAAATCTAAACACTCTGCCCTGTTCCACTTTCACAGCCGAGGCGCAAAGCCCACTGACAGCGGCCAAAGGCCATCCTTTAGTGACTCTACCCTATCCGCAGGAAGACTTTTCTAAGTCCCCCTAGATAGATCGATAAATTGACAGACAGATGTGCGCAGAGAGAGAGAGGGAGAGATGGGGAGAGGGAGCAGAGACCATAATTGTGTGCTTTAGCAATATTGACTTTGTACTGCCATGCATATAAAGCACCATTGAATTAAACTTGAGAGGTAGAGGGAAAGAGAGAGGCAGGGGCCGCAAAGAGAGGGGGGAGAGAGAAAGAGGGGTGGGTACATTCACTTTAACTGCTGGTATTAATGCTTTAAACAAATGTATTTCGATTGTCGTATAAAATGGATTATTCAACAACACAAAGAGATGGGGGGCGGGGGGGGATGGATAGGTAGACAGACAGACAGACAGACAGACAGACAGACAGACAGACGAATAAATATATAGAGGGGGGAGAGGGAGGTGTAGAGAGAGAGCAAGGGGTATGCACTTTCACGGCTGGTTTTGCTGTTTAAACAACTGTATGTCACATTGTGCTTCGGATCCCAAACTGGGCCGCGGCCCTCTGGTGGGTTGCAGTGGTAATGCAGTTGGGCCACAAGAAAAGAAAGAAACATGTCCACATGAATCACAAGTATTCCCTTGAAGTGTATAGCTCTGCTGTTGTAGTAGTAGTGGAAAAAAGTTGGAGAAAAGAGAGATAACTTTAGAGTAATGTAAGAGGGGGGATATAGGGTGAGTGGTGGAGAAGGGAGGAAGGGAGAGGGGTGAGGGTGGGACAGGGGTAGAAAGAGAGCGAGGGGTATGCACTTTTACTGCTGGCATTTCTGTTTTAAACAAATGCTAAATATGTGGCAACCTACCACAGCCATAAGGACAGCCAGTAGCACAATGGACCCTTTTCATTGAATTAATGTTCTACAGTCTACAGCACGCTTATGTATTTGATTCTCTCCCATTTATTTTTATTACCTGTGGTTCCTGCCACACCCAAAATCCCTACCCTGCTCACTTTCCGCATAGGTGTCTCCAAATGACCAAGCCTGCGGCTTTCCACAGCTGGAGGTGGTGACCACCGTACACGGTGGCGTGAACTCGGGCACCAAGCATGTTTTATATTAGAGGTAACTTCTCAAATCTAAACACTCTGCCCTGTTCCACTTTCACAGCCAAGGCGCAAAGCCCAATGACAGCGGCCAAAGGCCATCCTTGAGTGACTCAACCCTATCCACAGGAAGACTTTTCTAAGTCCCCCTAAACACAAATAACTGAATGTCTCCTACAGTCAAAGCATGTAACAATACATACAAGGATCACGTTAGCTACACCCTGACCACCAGGATTCTCTCTCCTCAGCACAAAGCAGAATATAAAAGTAATAGCCCCTTACCTTTTATTTAAAGCGCCTTCTGCTTTGTCCTGAAGTTAAGAGAAGTCCCACAGGTCAAATGTCCAGCAGCCTCTTGTGATCTCGTCATCTCGTAGCCAAAACTAAAGAAGATAACAGAGTCTTGAGGTTATTTTAGTATCAGGTTGTAAGAATTTATGCAGCGTTAAATCATAACACAATTATGGACAACGGAAATATGACTGGTTTGTCCACGGGCCCTCCTATGAACAACACTACCCGATGAGAGTGGTTCACAGGTGTAGAGGGACATTCAAAGGACATTCAAAGAATACTTATTCCCTGGCAAGAGCAACACGATCCTGGCTTAGTATAAATAGGCGATAAAAGAATTAGGTGAAACAGTAACAGTTTTATCCACTGACCAGACATGGTGGTAGCTATATTCTTAGAACATATGTAATATGATTACCTCACTGTAATAAGTGATATGGAAATCAATAAACACTAATAATGCAAATCATAATACGGAAATATATGATTACTTTAACAAGATGGTCATTTGTTGTTGTAATAATTTGTGTAATTATCAATATTGTTATTATATGAATGCTGATTTTAAATTGAGGGAGAGAGGGATAGGGAAAGAGAAAGGGAGGGGCACGGAGAGAGGGGGGACAGAGGGGGAAAGGGGGAGGTAGTTGGGGGGCTTACTGACCAGGAACGAGAGATGCTTTGCTGAAGCAATGGCACAAAACACAAAGTTCTCTAACAATATTTGATAAGGTGCCTAGCTAGCGACAAAGTAAGAGGCCAGGCTGAGATGGTTTTCTCAAATGAAGTTGTATGTGTGTCTACACATACACGCACACACACACACACACACACACACACACACACACACACACACACACACACACACACACACACACACACACACAAGCTAGAGATACAAGTATGTGCCTGTCCTTTAACATTTTCTAATGCACTGATTTAATAGCTAAATCTTTCAACTGTCCCTCACTAATCTCTAAACCCTGGCTAAGGCCCTGGTGCTGGTAGGTGGAGGAGCAGAGATGTTGGCTGGGTGCTGGATGTTGGCTGGGTGCTAGCAGGTGGAGGAGCTATGATGGAATTCCACTGGAGTTGGGACAGGATTTTTACAGCTGGAGGAATTTACAAGGCAGTTTTGTGTGAACCTTGATGGTAACGCAAACCTGCGTCCTCTTGTCAGCATCTCCTCCTGTATGGCCAAAATTAGAATAGCATCTGTTCTCAGCTTAGTTTTGCCCTTTTTGGTCTATGTAAACTGGCCTGCCTCAAAATGTTGAGAGGTGTGTCTAACCCTTTCTCCTGTCTTTTTCTCCCTCTCCCACTCTTTCAGCACAAGAACCACAATGGAGCCTGAGGACTCTGCAATGAAGAACGTACCCTACGTCTTAACAACATGTGTTTTGCAAGCCTTTCCTTGGTCCTCATTTTTAATAACCTAAACATGAAACTTCCCTTGGATGTGGTCTTTGTGAAAAACTGCAAATTCAGTGTTTGAATAAGATTAGCTCACGCTTTTTTTTGCTGTTGTAGTGATAGTAAGATTGCTCACAAAGTATCAATCTGGTTTTATTTGATCCCATATATTATGTTGAACCAAGTTTTTTATGAAATGCAGTAGTTGGATTTGGAGGATGACTTCCAAGACTGAAAGTGAACCATGCCTGTGGTAAAGTATGGTTCTACATGGGTCAGTATGGGTCACTAGAAAAGTGAATACTTTTAATATTATGGCGTTTGGAAGGTCCAATCATGCCATGTGTTTATATCTCTGCTGTTGGAGAAAATATAGGAAGGGTCGCTTAAAGAATAAGAGCAGGAAAATCATACAGTTCAATTCTATTTCATTGAAAAATATGCAAAGTTGCATTCAAATAAAAATATTTGTAAACCAGTGCGCTACTAAATTAACAAGAGGGCAAAGAATACAGGTTACTTAGATAGCCTGTCTTTGATAGACATCACAATGTCAGACTACCTCTTAGCATTGGTAAGGTGTCCCACATAAACATACTCTGTGTCCCACATTTGGTTTGTGGGGATCTGGTCACCATACATGGAGCACAGTACACCATAGTGCTGACTATATGCCAGGACAGCACAGTAATGTTAGCCTGAGAAAGCGGTTCCCAAACGTTTTCAACTGGCGGGTCCAATTAAGACATGTTGAAAATGTTTGCGGCCCACCACACGTATGGATAAACAGACGTCAAACGTTTGATACTATCTACATTTTATTATGTAACTAAATAATTATAGCAATTTTGTCAATGATTTGGCGGCCCACAATAGTTTGGCAACCGCTGGCCTAAAACATGTCAACAAGGCAGGTATTTATATATATTGTTTGTTTAAAGGCAGAATATATACGGTATATAAATTAAAACAACAAAGCAAACATTAAGAAAATAACAATCATTAAAAGCAAACATTAAATAACGTGGAACGTGTACAAAAACGGTAAAATATTTCAGTTTCAGCAAAAACAAAGACACTATTCAACTTAGCTAAGTGCTGTTTTCACTGTTAGGCTTTCAAGGGTGATATAGTCATGTGATCGTGTCCAATGAGTACTACATCTGTGCTTTCAAGGGGAAAAAGGCAACTTGCCTAGCAATCTCGGCTGCAATGCATATGCACACAATATCACAAGAGGGTTCATTTAAAATGATGATTCTGTTAACACTCGCTGTTCACACTAATCCTCAAATATTTGCGAATTTCACTTAAAAACATTTTGATGTAACTACTACACATGTCAGTACATAAACTATATGCATATTGTAAATGAATGCGTTTATTGACTTCTCATGACCAAAAATCGCAGTTCTGTATCTCTTTAGTAACGTATTCAAATGGCTGCCAAGAACTTCCGGAAGGCTACTTGAATCACGTGACTATCAAGCGTTCTGAACTTCCGTTGGGGAAATTATCTCTGTGGCTCGGACAGAGGGTGTAGTTCCGCCTCTGAAAAATGAAGCCTATGCGGAAGTGCCTTAAACCTGCTCATGCTGGACCCATTGCCTGTATACCTGGGTATCATATACAGCTTAAAATGGTCAACACTTGCTGTATTATAAACTGCCATAACCGTTCTCATGATCGGCGTGGGAAACGGAATGCTAATGAAGTGCGGATTTTCAACATTCTTGCTTGGAACCCAAACACTAAGAGGCGTCGCATGTCATGGGTAGCAGCTGTAACTAAGACGAATAAAACATCAACATTTCCCAACACATGTACGTGTGCTCACAGCATTTCGACACCGGTAAGTTATAATAATAACACATTTAACTGTTATGGGGTTACCGCTAGCTCTGCATCCGTAGGGTAGCCAAGCTGTGTTGCTTGTTACTACACTGCTAACGAGAGATTGACAATTTCGTAAATGCTCTAACTTGTAAGCGCTCACACCACAAACTAGGTAGGAAAACACGTCTGGAAATGTAACTCGTGGCAACGTTAGCCCGTTGAGATCACCCGACCACTCTTTGTCACACAAAGTTTGTGTTCGTGTGGATCGAGCCGGTTCATTTCCTTAATTTTATGTAGGCCTAAGTAGCGCTCCTTTGCTTCTTTGTTCAGCTGCTCTCTGTAAGGAACCTTGCACTTGTTCTTTACCCGGTCCATTCTTGAATTTAATCAATATGACGAATCAATGTAATGAATGTAAAAAAGACGTGTATCCTAGCGCACGGCAATGTAAACAATATGGCGACCACTGCCCAGAATGCAGTGCGTGATGACGTAGTTGCTTGTTGTCTAAACCAGGAGGTACGGAAAACCATTGCATAGTGGAAAAACTTCCAGTTGTCAAATTTAAGGCCAGACTACAGGTGAATAGGATAATTAAAAAAAAAGCGAACTAATAGATATCACCATGAAACTTCCTCAGTTGATTACTTACGTTAAGACATTAGTGTTGTTCTTTTTGTATGACAAGTTTTCTGAAATTTGATATTTAAATATGTAAATTAGACATTGTCTAAATATGCCACGTGTGAGTGCGTCTGCGTGCGTGCCAAGCATATTTGGTCCTATTTTCAATTATATCGAAGTGTTGATAAGGTAAACAAGATGTCTAACTGCAAGCAGGCTACAATCGCGTTATCCCACAGTACAAAACAAAAAATACGGGCTTCACTCAGCGGTATAACTTTAGCATTTCCATTTGGCATAGGCGTATAGGTCATGCTAATATATCAATGATGTCACGTGACATACACATTTGTGCCTATTTCATTGCCGCCTGCTCTAGTTAATTGTGAACACCTGTTTTTGTTTAACGTTTTCCACCCGAATGCTTTAGGCTTCAGGTAGGCTCTCTCTTTAACTCTCAATATGCATGACGTTGGCTAATCAGCGCTGTGTGTCGACAATACAGCACATTTTGTGGACAAATTAAAAACCATGGACACCATGTAACTTTCTTACAAGAGACAAACACAAATAATTAACTAATATCAGAATACAATATATCCATTATGAGCCTAGGTGTTCGACAAAATCCCCGACTCCCCGCACAGTTCCCCACAACATGGACCAGCAGTAGTAATGGCCTACTCACCACCTGTCAGATTGTTCTTGTTTTTGAAGCCTCCGACATAATAGAGCGCTAGGTGCGAAACACTGAGGTAGATCCTATACATTTGTTGCCTGTTATTGAATGTGAAGCCTCCGATATTACTTTAAGCATAATACAATATTTGACAAAGAATGACAACTAGGCGCGAAAATAGTGTCCTATGCATCATTGTTACCTAGTCATCGAACGACACTGGCTCGAGCGCTTTGCCCCCGCGAAAGTAGCAGTACAGCTACAGCCGGCAAGCATGGGAAGGCCCACAAAACGTCACTTCCGTTTGCCCCGTAGGGGGAAACAAGGCACTCGCCACAATGCCAAAGATTTGCCGTGTGGCTTTCTGCACGTCAAACAAACAAAAATACATCCCGATTTAATTCTGTACCTATTGCCAATTGATTGAATATTCAAGAGCGCTTTCTCTTGTTTGGCATAGAAGGCATTGACTTTTGCTCCTGCACTGTTCCAATAGTAGGCTAAACAAGCAGGCTATCTTTCCAAATTTGCCTCTGGAGTCCGTTTGTGACCGCAGACACCATAAAGCTAGCCTCATCGGATGCTTTTCCCACTACTGCAATAGTGTTAAATCCAATGGCTTCTATTCCTTCTTTGAGAAATGTGAGACACACATAGATTCTATTGATTGCAGACAGTCCCTAAATAAGCGAAAGAGCTCGTGCAAATTAAATCAGGCAAGTGGGTTGCTGCGCCAAGTGCACAAAACACATTTTTAAATCACTCGTTTTTGAAAAGCTTCTATCATTAAATCACGTCGCTCACAAAGCACTGCAGTCCAAAAAGGCTTCGTAGCCACTGCAGCAAGAGTAGGCAATACAGCTAACAATACCACTACTTCGGTAATATGAAAAGCAAACAAGCTTGCAGTGCAAGAGCCAGTTTTGTGTGTAGCTTCTCAAACGTAGACTATTTTCTTGCGGTAAACCTGCTGTAAAATATGACCAATGATTATGACTACAAAATGAAACATGGAATTATATAAAACGGTATTGCTGATGCATGATGTACAAAGGCTGCAATTGTGATACATGTATTAGCATGGGATGATCGGCAACAGCAATAACATTTTATTTTAAGTTTTCATTTTCTTCTCTTCCGCCGCCTATGTGTATGTGTGTGTATATATATATATACATACATATATACACATATATATATATATATATATATATATATATATATATATATATATATATATACACACACACAAGCATACACATACATACATACAATTATTAATGTCCGGTACATTTCGAGTCAGTCCAGGTTTGTACTATACTAGCGTAGGACTACGTGGGGCTGTTCTATGGTACTGATATTATGGTACGTTTATATATAAAGTAAATGTAATATTGGTGTAAGTGTCTCACCAGGCGACTCAACCAGATAGCAGAAGATGTCTGGGAATGACACTTCGGGCCAATTGGTGGTTGGATGGATCACTCGTCCAGTTTTTAATAGGATATGGGCCATGATCCGAGACGATTCGATTTCATTTTTTAATGTAGCGTTCTTTTGCAAGTGGCCGTAATGACTCTATATAAGACATGACACCTTGATGAAGTTAGTTTACTAGTTTAAAAACCGCGCTTTCCTAGGTTATCTAGGCTGGGAGAAAGGATTGTTTTCCCCCACGCCGACTCCGCCCCTTACCACGCCCCCAACTATGACGAGAGGCCGACTGAATCTATACAACATTGTAGAGGGTGTAGTAGCTGTGTCAGACGTGTGTGTTGCTTGCGTATGGAGGACGGGGAGTCTCAGTGAAATAGTAATAGAGGGGTTCCTTAATTTGGTTTTAAAAGACACATTTGAAAAAAACAGTTTCTAAGGTCATGCTCAAATTTAAAATAGAATTTGCAAAACAAATATATAAACTTCTCTTTCTAAACCACTCAACCATGAGCATAGAAATAGATTATCCGTTTATAGTAGATAGCCTATATTGTAAATGGCCATGTTTGTTTTCTTTTTTATGGTTTTCAGAGAGAGAGAGAGAGAGAGAGAGAGAGAGAGAAGGAAGGTTGGAGGGGATGATAGTGCAGATATACAAAAACGTCTGTACCTTCTCGGGGTAGTTAGTGAGTGTGCCATGATGGCAGGTCTAAGATGTAATATCTTGCTATAAAGCAAAAAAAAACATGTGTTCTACAACACACAGAAAGAGAGAAAGGGGGACAGACGGATATAGACAGATAGACCGACAGACGGACAGATAGATTGCTAAATTGATAGACAGATGTGTGCAGAGAGAGAGGGAGAGATGTGTAGAGGGAGCAGAGAGCATAATCATGTGCTTTGGCAATATTTACTTTGTACTGTCGTTCATATAAAGCACCATTGAATTAAACTTGAGAGGGAGAGAGAGAGGGAGAGGGAAAGAGAGAGGGAGGGTCCGGAAAGAGAGAGGGGGGGGGGAGAAATAGGGGTGGGTACATTCACTTTAACTTCTGGTATTGCTGCATTAAACAAATGTATTTCGATTATCGTATAAAATGGATTATTCAACAACACACAGAGATGGGGGGGGATGGATAGATAGGCAGGCTGGGCAGAGGAGGAAGACAGACAGACAGACAGACAGACAGACAGACAGACAGACAGACAGACAGACAGACAGACAGACAGACAGACAGACAGACAGACAGACAGACAGACAGTTATCCTAATTAAGAGAGTGAAGAAGGAGAGAAGGGGGGCAGAGAGAGGGAGAGGGCAATGCATTGCAATTATTCCACAATATATACAAACATTAATCCAGAGCTCCATTAGCAAAAAACCAGATGATACACAACAAGGCCTATAACTAATAAGGTACCCAAGTGACCCAGGCATAGCGGTACCTGTGGTTCCTGCCACACCCAAAACCCTACCCTGCTCACTTTCAGCATAGGTGTCTCCAAATGACCAAGCCTGCGGCTTTCCACAGCTGGAGGTGGTGACCACCGTACACGGTGGCGTGAAATCGGGCACCATGCATGTTTTATATTAGAGGTAACTTCTCAAATCTAAACACTCTGCCCTGTTCCACTTTCACAGCCGAGGCGCAAAGCCCACTGACAGCGGCCAAAGGCCATCCTTTAGTGACTCTACCCTATCCGCAGGAAGACTTTTCTAAGTCCCCCTAGATAGATCGATAAATTGACAGACAGATGTGCGCAGAGAGAGAGAGGGAGAGATGGGGAGAGGGAGCAGAGACCATAATTGTGTGCTTTAGCAATATTGACTTTGTACTGCCATGCATATAAAGCACCATTGAATTAAACTTGAGAGGTAGAGGGAAAGAGAGAGGCAGGGGCCGCAAAGAGAGGGGGGAGAGAGAAAGAGGGGTGGGTACATTCACTTTAACTGCTGGTATTAATGCTTTAAACAAATGTATTTCGATTGTCGTATAAAATGGATTATTCAACAACACAAAGAGATGGGGGGCGGGGGGGGATGGATAGGTAGACAGACAGACAGACAGACAGACAGACAGACAGACAGACAGACAGACAGACAGACAGACAGACAGACAGACAGACAGACAGACGAATAAATATATAGAGGGGGGAGAGGGAGGTGTAGAGAGAGAGCAAGGGGTATGCACTTTCACGGCTGGTTTTGCTGTTTAAACAACTGTATGTCACATTGTGCTTCGGATCCCAAACTGGGCCGCGGCCCTCTGGTGGGTTGCAGTGGTAATGCAGTTGGGCCACAAGAAAAGAAAGAAACATGTCCACATGAATCACAAGTATTCCCTTGAAGTGTATAGCTCTGCTGTTGTAGTAGTAGTGGAAAAAAGTTGGAGAAAAGAGAGATAACTTTAGAGTAATGTAAGAGGGGGGATATAGGGTGAGTGGTGGAGAAGGGAGGAAGGGAGAGGGGTGAGGGTGGGACAGGGGTAGAAAGAGAGCGAGGGGTATGCACTTTTACTGCTGGCATTTCTGTTTTAAACAAATGCTAAATATGTGGCAACCTACCACAGCCATAAGGACAGCCAGTAGCACAATGGACCCTTTTCATTGAATTAATGTTCTACAGTCTACAGCACGCTTATGTATTTGATTCTCTCCCATTTATTTTTATTACCTGTGGTTCCTGCCACACCCAAAATCCCTACCCTGCTCACTTTCCGCATAGGTGTCTCCAAATGACCAAGCCTGCGGCTTTCCACAGCTGGAGGTGGTGACCACCGTACACGGTGGCGTGAACTCGGGCACCAAGCATGTTTTATATTAGAGGTAACTTCTCAAATCTAAACACTCTGCCCTGTTCCACTTTCACAGCCAAGGCGCAAAGCCCAATGACAGCGGCCAAAGGCCATCCTTGAGTGACTCAACCCTATCCACAGGAAGACTTTTCTAAGTCCCCCTAAACACAAATAACTGAATGTCTCCTACAGTCAAAGCATGTAACAATACATACAAGGATCACGTTAGCTACACCCTGACCACCAGGATTCTCTCTCCTCAGCACAAAGCAGAATATAAAAGTAATAGCCCCTTACCTTTTATTTAAAGCGCCTTCTGCTTTGTCCTGAAGTTAAGAGAAGTCCCACAGGTCAAATGTCCAGCAGCCTCTTGTGATCTCGTCATCTCGTAGCCAAAACTAAAGAAGATAACAGAGTCTTGAGGTTATTTTAGTATCAGGTTGTAAGAATTTATGCAGCGTTAAATCATAACACAATTATGGACAACGGAAATATGACTGGTTTGTCCACGGGCCCTCCTATGAACAACACTACCCGATGAGAGTGGTTCACAGGTGTAGAGGGACATTCAAAGGACATTCAAAGAATACTTATTCCCTGGCAAGAGCAACACGATCCTGGCTTAGTATAAATAGGCGATAAAAGAATTAGGTGAAACAGTAACAGTTTTATCCACTGACCAGACATGGTGGTAGCTATATTCTTAGAACATATGTAATATGATTACCTCACTGTAATAAGTGATATGGCAATCAATAAACACTAATAATGCAAATCATAATACGGAAATATATGATTACTTTAACAAGATGGTCATTTGTTGTTGTAATAATTTGTGTAATTATCAATATTGTTATTATATGAATGCTGATTTTAAATTGAGGGAGAGAGGGATAGGGAAAGAGAAAGGGAGGGGCACGGAGAGAGGGGGGACAGAGGGGGAAAGGGGGAGGTAGTTGGGGGGCTTACTGACCAGGAACGAGAGATGCTTTGCTGAAGCAATGGCACAAAACACAAAGTTCTCTAACAATATTTGATAAGGTGCCTAGCTAGCGACAAAGTAAGAGGCCAGGCTGAGATGGTTTTCTCAAATGAAGTTGTATGTGTGTCTACACATACACGCACACACACACACACACACACACACACACACACACACACACACACACACACACACACACACACACGCTAGAGATACAAGTATGTGCCTGTCCTTTAACATTTTCTAATGCACTGATTTAATAGCTAAATCTTTCAACTATCCCTCACTAATCTCTAAACCCTGGCTAAGGCCCTGGTGCTGGTAGGTGGAGGAGCAGAGATGTTGGCTGGGTGCTGGATGTTGGCTGGGTGCTAGCAGGTGGAGGAGCTATGATGGAATTCCACTGGAGTTGGGACAGGATTTTTACAGCTGGAGGAATTTACAAGGCAGTTTTGTGTGAACCTTGATGGTAACGCAAACCTGCGTCCTCTTGTCAGCATCTCCTCCTGTATGGCCAAAATTAGAATAGCATCTGTTCTCAGCTTAGTTTTGCCCTTTTTGGTCTATGTAAACTGGCCTGCCTCAAAATGTTGAGAGGTGTGTCTAACCCTTTCTCCTGTCTTTTTCTCCCTCTCCCACTCTTTCAGCACAAGAACCACAATGGAGCCTGAGGACTCTGCAATGAAGAACGTACCCTACGTCTTAACAACATGTGTTTTGCAAGCCTTTCCTTGTTCCTCATTTTTAATAAACTAAACATGAAACTTCCCTTGGATGTGGTCTTTGTGAAAAACTGCAAATTCAGTGTTTGAATAAGATTAGCTCACGCTTTTTTTTGCTGTTGTAGTGATAGTAAGATTGCTCACAAAGTATCAATCTGGTTTTATTTGATCCCATATATTATGTTGAACCAAGTTTTTTATGAAATGCAGTAGTTGGATTTGGAGGATGACTTCCAAGACTGAAAGTGAACCATGCCTGTGGTAAAGTATGGTTCTACATGGGTCAGTATGGGTCACTAGAAAAGTGAATACTTTTAATATTATGGCGTTTGGAAGGTCCAATCATGCCATGTGTTTATATCTCTGCTGTTGGAGAAAATATAGGAAGGGTCGCTTAAAGAATAAGAGCAGGAAAATCATACAGTTCAATTCTATTTCATTGAAAAATATGCAAAGTTGCATTCAAATAAAAATATTTGTAAACCAGTGCGCTACTAAATTAACAAGAGGGCAAAGAATACAGGTTACTTAGATAGCCTGTCTTTGATAGACATCACAATGTCAGACTACCTCTTAGCATTGGTAAGGTGTCCCACATAAACATACTCTGTGTCCCACATTTGGTTTGTGGGGATCTGGTCACCATACATGGAGCACAGTACACCATAGTGCTGACTATATGCCAGGACAGCACAGTAATGTTAGCCTGAGAAAGCGGTTCCCAAACGTTTTCAACTGGCGGGTCCAATTAAGACATGTTGAAAATGTTTGCGGCCCACCACACGTATGGATAAACAGACGTCAAACGTTTGATACTATCTACATTTTATTATGTAACTAAATAATTATAGCAATTTTGTCAATGATTTGGCGGCCCACAATAGTTTGGCAACCGCTGGCCTAAAACATGTCAACAAGGCAGGTATTTATATATATTGTTTGTTTAAAGGCAGAATATATACGGTATATAAATTAAAACAACAAAGCAAACATTAAGAAAATAACAATCATTAAAAGCAAACATTAAATAACGTGGAACGTGTACAAAAACGGTAAAATATTTCAGTTTCAGCAAAAACAAAGACACTATTCAACTTAGCTAAGTGCTGTTTTCACTGTTAGGCTTTCAAGGGTGATATAGTCATGTGATCGTGTCCAATGAGTACTACATCTGTGCTTTCAAGGGGAAAAAGGCAACTTGCCTAGCAATCTCGGCTGCAATGCATATGCACACAATATCACAAGAGGGTTCATTTAAAATGATGATTCTGTTAACACTCGCTGTTCACACTAATCCTCAAATATTTGCGAATTTCACTTAAAAACATTTTGATGTAACTACTACACATGTCAGTACATAAACTATATGCATATTGTAAATGAATGCGTTTATTGACTTCTCATGACCAAAAATCGCAGTTCTGTATCTCTTTAGTAACGTATTCAAATGGCTGCCAAGAACTTCCGGAAGGCTACTTGAATCACGTGACTATCAAGCGTTCTGAACTTCCGTTGGGGAAATTATCTCTGTGGCTCGGACAGAGGGTGTAGTTCCGCCTCTGAAAAATGAAGCCTATGCGGAAGTGCCTTAAACCTGCTCATGCTGGACCCATTGCCTGTATACCTGGGTATCATATACAGCTTAAAATGGTCAACACTTGCTGTATTATAAACTGCCATAACCGTTCTCATGATCGGCGTGGGAAACGGAATGCTAATGAAGTGCGGATTTTCAACATTCTTGCTTGGAACCCAAACACTAAGAGGCGTCGCATGTCATGGGTAGCAGCTGTAACTAAGACGAATAAAACATCAACATTTCCCAACACATGTACGTGTGCTCACAGCATTTCGACACCGGTAAGTTATAATAATAACACATTTAACTGTTATGGGGTTACCGCTAGCTCTGCATCCGTAGGGTAGCCAAGCTGTGTTGCTTGTTACTACACTGCTAACGAGAGATTGACAATTTCGTAAATGCTCTAACTTGTAAGCGCTCACACCACAAACTAGGTAGGAAAACACGTCTGGAAATGTAACTCGTGGCAACGTTAGCCCGTTGAGATCACCCGACCACTCTTTGTCACACAAAGTTTGTGTTCGTGTGGATCGAGCCGGTTCATTTCCTTAATTTTATGTAGGCCTAAGTAGCGCTCCTTTGCTTCTTTGTTCAGCTGCTCTCTGTAAGGAACCTTGCACTTGTTCTTTACCCGGTCCATTCTTGAATTTAATCAATATGACGAATCAATGTAATGAATGTAAAAAAGACGTGTATCCTAGCGCACGGCAATGTAAACAATATGGCGACCACTGCCCAGAATGCAGTGCGTGATGACGTAGTTGCTTGTTGTCTAAACCAGGAGGTACGGAAAACCATTGCATAGTGGAAAAACTTCCAGTTGTCAAATTTAAGGCCAGACTACAGGTGAATAGGATAATTAAAAAAAAAGCGAACTAATAGATATCACCATGAAACTTCCTCAGTTGATTACTTACGTTAAGACATTAGTGTTGTTCTTTTTGTATGACAAGTTTTCTGAAATTTGATATTTAAATATGTAAATTAGACATTGTCTAAATATGCCACGTGTGAGTGCGTCTGCGTGCGTGCCAAGCATATTTGGTCCTATTTTCAATTATATCGAAGTGTTGATAAGGTAAACAAGATGTCTAACTGCAAGCAGGCTACAATCGCGTTATCCCACAGTACAAAACAAAAAATACGGGCTTCACTCAGCGGTATAACTTTAGCATTTCCATTTGGCATAGGCGTATAGGTCATGCTAATATATCAATGATGTCACGTGACATACACATTTGTGCCTATTTCATTGCCGCCTGCTCTAGTTAATTGTGAACACCTGTTTTTGTTTAACGTTTTCCACCCGAATGCTTTAGGCTTCAGGTAGGCTCTCTCTTTAACTCTCAATATGCATGACGTTGGCTAATCAGCGCTGTGTGTCGACAATACAGCACATTTTGTGGACAAATTAAAAACCATGGACACCATGTAACTTTCTTACAAGAGACAAACACAAATAATTAACTAATATCAGAATACAATATATCCATTATGAGCCTAGGTGTTCGACAAAATCCCCGACTCCCCGCACAGTTCCCCACAACATGGACCAGCAGTAGTAATGGCCTACTCACCACCTGTCAGATTGTTCTTGTTTTTGAAGCCTCCGACATAATAGAGCGCTAGGTGCGAAACACTGAGGTAGATCCTATACATTTGTTGCCTGTTATTGAATGTGAAGCCTCCGATATTACTTTAAGCATAATACAATATTTGACAAAGAATGACAACTAGGCGCGAAAATAGTGTCCTATGCATCATTGTTACCTAGTCATCGAACGACACTGGCTCGAGCGCTTTGCCCCCGCGAAAGTAGCAGTACAGCTACAGCCGGCAAGCATGGGAAGGCCCACAAAACGTCACTTCCGTTTGCCCCGTAGGGGGAAACAAGGCACTCGCCACAATGCCAAAGATTTGCCGTGTGGCTTTCTGCACGTCAAACAAACAAAAATACATCCCGATTTAATTCTGTGCCAATTGATTGAATATTCAAGAGCGCTTTCTCTTGTTTGGCATAGAAGGCATTGACTTTTGCTCCTGCACTGTTCCAATAGTAGGCTAAACAAGCAGGCTATCTTTCCAAATTTGCCTCTGGAGTCCGTTTGTGACCGCAGACACCATAAAGCTAGCCTCATCGGATGCTTTTCCCACTACTGCAATAGTGTTAAATCCAATGGCTTCTATTCCTTCTTTGAGAAATGTGAGACACACATAGATTCTATTGATTGCAGACAGTCCCTAAATAAGCGAAAGAGCTCGTGCAAATTAAATCAGGCAAGTGGGTTGCTGCGCCAAGTGCACAAAACACATTTTTAAATCACTCGTTTTTGAAAAGCTTCTATCATTAAATCACGTCGCTCACAAAGCACTGCAGTCCAAAAAGGCTTCGTAGCCACTGCAGCAAGAGTAGGCAATACAGCTAACAATACCACTACTTCGGTAATATGAAAAGCAAACAAGCTTGCAGTGCAAGAGCCAGTTTTGTGTGTAGCTTCTCAAACGTAGACTATTTTCTTGCGGTAAACCTGCTGTAAAATATGACCAATGATTATGACTACAAAATGAAACATGGAATTATATAAAACGGTATTGCTGATGCATGATGTACAAAGGCTGCAATTGTGATACATGTATTAGCATGGGATGATCGGCAACAGCAATAACATTTTATTTTAAGTTTTCATTTTCTTCTCTTCCGCCGCCTATGTGTATGTGTGTGTATATATATATATACATACATATATACACATATACATATATATATATATATATATATATATATATATATATATATATATATATATATATATATATATATATATATATATATATATATATATATATATACACACACACAAGCATACACATACATACATACAATTATTAATGTCCGGTACATTTCGAGTCAGTCCAGGTTTGTACTATACTAGCGTAGGACTACGTGGGGCTGTTCTATGGTACTGATATTATGGTACGTTTATATATAAAGTAAATGTAATATTGGTGTAAGTGTCTCACCAGGCGACTCAACCAGATAGCAGAAGATGTCTGGGAATGACACTTCGGGCCAATTGGTGGTTGGATGGATCACTCGTCCAGTTTTTAATAGGATATGGGCCATGATCCGAGACGATTCGATTTCATTTTTTAATGTAGCGTTCTTTTGCAAGTGGCCGTAATGACTCTATATAAGACATGACACCTTGATGAAGTTAGTTTACTAGTTTAAAAACCGCGCTTTCCTAGGTTATCTAGGCTGGGAGAAAGGATTGTTTTCCCCCACGCCGACTCCGCCCCTTACCACGCCCCCAACTATGACGAGAGGCCGACTGAATCTATACAACATTGTAGAGGGTGTAGTAGCTGTGTCAGACGTGTGTGTTGCTTGCGTATGGAGGACGGGGAGTCTCAGTGAAATAGTAATAGAGGGGTTCCTTAATTTGGTTTTAAAAGACACATTTGAAAAAAACAGTTTCTAAGGTCATGCTCAAATTTAAAATAGAATTTGCAAAACAAATATATAAACTTCTCTTTCTAAACCACTCAACCATGAGCATAGAAATAGATTATCCGTTTATAGTAGATAGCCTATATTGTAAATGGCCATGTTTGTTTTCTTTTTTATGGTTTTCAGAGAGAGAGAGAGAGAGAGAGAGAGAGAGAGAAGGAAGGTTGGAGGGGATGATAGTGCAGATATACAAAAACGTCTGTACCTTCTCGGGGTAGTTAGTGAGTGTGCCATGATGGCAGGTCTAAGATGTAATATCTTGCTATAAAGCAAAAAAAAAACGTGTTCTACAACACACAGAAAGAGAGAAAGGGGGACAGACGGATATAGACAGATAGACCGACAGACGGACAGATAGATTGCTAAATTGATAGACAGATGTGTGCAGAGAGAGAGGGAGAGATGTGTAGAGGGAGCAGAGAGCATAATCATGTGCTTTGGCAATATTTACTTTGTACTGTCGTTCATATAAAGCACCATTGAATTAAACTTGAGAGGGAGAGAGAGAGGGAGAGGGAAAGAGAGAGGGAGGGTCCGGAAAGAGAGAGGGGGGGGGGAGAAATAGGGGTGGGTACATTCACTTTAACTTCTGGTATTGCTGCATTAAACAAATGTATTTCGATTATCGTATAAAATGGATTATTCAACAACACACAGAGATGGGGGGCGGGGGGGGGTGGATAGATAGGCAGGCTGGGCAGAGGAGGAAGACAGACAGACAGACAGACAGACAGACAGACAGACAGACAGACAGACAGACAGACAGACAGACAGACAGACAGACAGACAGACAGACAGACAGACAGACAGACAGACAGACAGACAGATGTGTGCAGAGAGAGAGAGAGATGGGGAGTGGGAGCAGAGAGCATAATTGTATGCTTTTGAAATATTTACTTTGTAATGGCATGCCCATAAAGCACAATTGAAGTTATCCTAATTAAGAGAGTGAAGAAGGAGAGAAGGGGGGCAGAGAGAGGGAGAGGCCAATGCATTGCAATTATTCCACAATATATACAAACATTAATCCAGAGCTCCATTAGCAAACAACCAGATGATACACAACAGGGCCTATAACCAATAAGGTACCCAAGTGACCCAGGCATAGCGGTACCACCCAAAACTCTACCCTGCTCACTTTCCGAATAGGTGTCTCCAAATGACCAAGCCTGCGGCGTTCCACAGCTGGAGGTGGTGACCACCGTACACTGTGGCGTGAAATCGGGCACCAAGCATGTTTTATATTAAAGGTAACTTCTCAAATCAAAACACCTGTTCCATTTTCACAGCCAAGGCGCAAAGCCCACTTAGAGCAGCCAAAGGCCATCCTTCAGTGACTCTACCCTATCCGCGGGAAGACTTTTCTAAGTCCCCCTAGATAGATAGATAAATTGACAGACAGATGTGTGCAGAGAGAGAGGGAGAGATGGGGAGAGAGAGCATAATTGTATGCTTTGGCAATCTTTACTTTGTACTGTCATGCATATAAAGCACCATTGAATTAAACTTGAGAGGGAGAGGGACAGAGAGAGGCAGAGGCCGCAAAGAGAGGTGGGAGAGAGAACGAGGGGTGGGTACATTAGCTTTAACTGCAGGTATTGCTTCTTTAAACAAATGTATTTTGATTGTCGTATAAAATGGATTATTCAACAATACACACAGATGGGGTTGGGGCGGAGATAGATACATAGGCAGGCCGGGAAGGGGAGGCAGGAAGACAGACAGACAGACAGACAGACAGACAGACAGACAGACAGACAGACAGACAGACAGACAGACAGACAGACAGACAGAAAGACACATATATAGAGGGGGGAGAGGGAGGGGTAGAGAGAGAGCAAGGGCTATGCACTTTCACTGCTGGTTTTGCGTTTTTAAACAACTGTATGTCACATTGTGCGTCGGATCCCAAACTGGTCCGCGGCCCTCTGGTGGACCGAAGTGGTAATGCAGGTGGCTCACAATAAATGAATGAAACATGTTCACATGAATCACAAGTATTCACTTGAAGTGGATAGCTCTGCTGTTGTAGTAGTAGTGGGAAAAAATTAGAGAAAGAGACATAACTTTAGAGTAATGTAAGAGGGGGGACATAGGGTGAGTGGGCGAGAAGGGAGGAAGGGAGAGGGGTTAGGGTGGGACAGAGGGAGGGGTAGGGGTAGAGAGACAGCGAGGGGTATGCACTTTTACTGCTGGTATTTCTGTTTTAAACAAATGCTAAATATGTGGCAACCTACCACAGCCATAGGGACAGCTAGTAGCACAATGGACCCTTTTCATTTTATTAATGTTCTACAGTTTTATTACATGCTATTACTTATTTACTGTCTCCCATTTATTTTTATTATGATTTATTACATAGGATACAAATACATTATACAACTAGGAAACGCTATATAGTATAATGCTGTTATAATCTTTATTTTTTTACTTAGTTAATTGTTATTGTATACTATGCTTTGGCAATATTTACTGTGTATTTCCTGCCAATAGAGCTTGTTGAAATTGAATATTGAGAGAGAGAGAGAGAGAGAGAGAGAGAGAGAGAGAGAGAGAGAGAGAGAGAGGGAGAGGGAGCGGGGAGCATAAGTGTATGCTTTTGAAATATTTACTTTGTAATGGCATGCCCATAAAGCACAATTGAAGTTATCCTAATTAAGAGAGTGAAGAAGGAGAGAAGGGGGGCAGAGAGAGGGAGAGGCCAATGCATTGCAATTATTCCACAAACATGAATCCAGAGCTCCATTAGCAAAAAACCAGATGATACACAACAAGGCCTATAACCAATAAGGTACCCAAGTGACCCAGGCATAGTGGTACCTGTGGTTCCTGCCACACCCAAAACCCTACCCTGCTCACTTTCCGCACAGGTGTCTCCAAATGACCAAGCCTTCGGCTTTCCACAGCTGGAGGTGGTGACCACCGTACACAATGACGTGAAATCGGGCACCAAGCATGTTTTATATTAAAGGTAACTTCTCAAATCCAAACACTCTGCCCTGTTCCATTTTCACAGCCAAGGCGCAAAGCCCACTGAGAGCAGCCAAAGGCCATCCTTCAGTGACTCTACCCTATCCGCAGGAAGACTTTTCTAAGTCCCCCTAGATAGATCGATAAATTGACAGACAGATGTGTGCAGAGAGAGAGAGGGAGAGATGGGGAGAGAGAGCATAATTGTATGCTTTGGCAATCTTTACTTTGTACTGTCATGCATATAAAGCACCATTGAATTAAACTTGAGAGGGAGAGGGACAGAGAGAGGCAGAGGCCGCAAAGAGAGGTGGGAGAGAGAACGAGGGGTGGGTACATTAGCTTTAACTGCAGGTATTGCTTCTTTAAACAAATGTATTTTGATTGTCGTATAAAATGGATTATTCAACAACACACACAGATGGGGGTGGGGGGGAGATAGATACATAGGCAGGCCGGGAAGAGGAGGCAGGAAGACAAACAGACAGACAGACAGACAGACAGGCAGACAGACAGACAGACGGATACATATATAAAGGGGGGAGAGGGAGAGGTAGAGAGAGCAAGGGGTATGCACTTTCACTGCTGGTTTTGCTGTTTTAAACAACTGTATGTCACATTGTGCGTCGGATCCCAAACTGGTCCGCGGCCCTCTGGTGGGCCGCAGTGGTAATGCAGGTGGGCCACAATAAATGAATGAAACATGTTCACATGAATCAAAAGTATTCACTTGAAGTGTATAGCTCTGCTGTTGTAGTAGTAGTGGGAAGAAATTGGAGAAAGAGACATAACTTTAGAGTAATGTAAGAGGGGGGACATACGGTGAGTGGGGGAGAAGGGAGGAAGGGAGAGGGGTGAGGGTGGGACAGAGCGAGGGGTAGAGAGAGAGCGAGGGGTATGCACTTTTACTGCTGGTATTTCTGTTTTAAACAAATGCTAAATATGTGGCAATCTACCACAGCCATAGGGACAGCTAGTAGCACAATGGACCTTTTTCATTTTATTAATGTTCTACAGTTTTATTACATGCTATTACTTATTTATTTTATTGTCTCCCATTTATTTTTATTATGATTTATTATGTAGGATACAAATACATTATACAACTAAGAAACGCTATATAGTATAATGCTGTTATAATCTTTATTTTTTTTTCTTAGTTAATTGTTATTGTATACTATGCTTATTTACTGTGTATTTCCTGCCAATAGAGCTTGTTGAAATTGAATATTGAGAGAGAGAGAGAGAGAGAGAGAGAGAGAGAGAGAGAGAGAGAGAGAGAGAGAGAGAGAGAGAGAGAGAGAGAGAGAGAGAGAGAGAGAGAGAGAGAGAGAGAGAGAGAGAGAGAGAGAGAGAGAGAGAGAGAGAGAGAGAGAGAGAGAGAGAGAGAGAGAGAGAGAGAGAGAGAGAGAGAGAGAGAGAGAGCGGGGAGCATAAGTGTATGCTTTTAAAATATTTACTTTGTAATGGCATGCCCATAAAGCACAATTGAAGTTATCCTAATTAAGAGAGTGAAGAAGGAGAGAAGGGGGGCAGAGAGAGGGAGAGGCCAATGCATTGCAATTATTCCACAATATATACAAACATTAATCCAGAGCTCCATTAGCAAACAACCAGATGATACACAACAAGGCCTATAAACAGTCAAAGCATGTAACAATACATACAAGGATCACGTTAGCTACATCCTGACCACCAGGAATCTCTCTCCTCAGCACAAAGCAGAATATAAAAGTAATAGCCCCTTACCTTTTATTTAAAGCGCCTTCTGCTTTGTCCTGAAGTTAAAAGAAGTCCCACAGGTCAGATATCCAGCAGCCTCTTGTGATCTCGTCATCTCGTAGCCAAAACTGCAGAAGATAACAGAGTCTTGAGGTTATTTTAGTATCAGGTTGTAAGAATTTATGCAGCGTTAAATCATAACACAATTATGGACAACGGAAATATGACTGGTTTGTCCACGGGCCCTCCTATGAACAACACTACCCGATGAGAGTGGTGCACAGGTGTAGAGGGACATTCAAAGGACATTCAAAGAATACTTATTCCCTGGCAAGAGCAAAACGATCCTGGCTTAGTATAAATAGGCGATAAAAGAATTAGGTGAAACAGTAACAGTTTTATCCACTGACCAGACATGGTGGTAGCTGTATTCTTAGAACATATGTAATATGATTACCTCACTGTAATAAGTGATATGGCAATCAATAAACACTAATAATGCAAATCATAATATGGAAATATATGATTACTTTAACAAGATGGTCATTTGTTGTTTTAATAATTTGTGTAATTATCAATAGTTATTATATGAATGCTGATTTTAAATTGAGGGAGAGAGGGATAGGGAAAGAGAAAGGGAGGGGCACGGAGAGAGGGGGGACAGAGGGAGAGCGGGGGAAAGGGGGAGGTAGTTGGGGGGCTTACTGACCAGGAACGAGAGATGCTTTGCTGAAGCAATGGCACAAAACACAAAGTTCTCTAACAATATTTGATAAGGTGCCTAGCTAGCGACAAAGTAAGAGGCCAGGCTGAGATGGTTTTCTCAAATGAAGTTGTATGTGTGTCTACACACACACACACACACACACAGAAGCTAGAGATACAAGTATGTGCCTGTCCTTTAACATTTTCTAAAGCACTGATTTAAAAACGAAATCTTTCAACTATCCCTCACTAATCTCTAAACCCTGGCTAAGGCCCTGGTGCTGGTAGGTGGAGGAGCAGAGATGTTGGCTGGGTGCTGGATGTTGGCTGGGTGCTAGCAGGTGGAGGAGCTATGATGGAATTCCACTGGAGTTGGGACAGGATTTTTACAGCTGGAGGAATTTACAAGGCAGTTTTATGTGAACCTTGATGGTAACGCAAACCTGCGTCCTCTTGTCAGCATCTCCTCCTGTATGGCCAAAATTAGAATAGCATCTGCTCTCAGCTTAGTTTTGCCCTTTTTGGTCTATGCAAACTGGCCTGCCTCAAAATGTTGAGAGGTGTGTCTAACCCTTTCTCCTGTCTTTTTCTCCCTCTCCCACTCTTTCAGCACAAGAACCACAATGGAGCCTGAGGACTCTGCAATGAAGAACGTACCCTACGTCTTAACAACATGTGTCTTGCAAGCCTTTCCTTGGTCCTCATTTTTAATAACCTAAACATGAAACTTCCCTTGGATGTGGTCTTTGTGAAAAACTGCAAATTCAGTGTTTGAATAAGATTAGCTCACGTTTTTTTTTGTTGTTGTAGTGATAGTAAGATTGCTCACAAAATATCAATCTGGTTTTATTTGATCCCATATATTATGTTGAACCAAGTATTTTATCAAATGCAGTAGTTGGATTTGGAGGATGACTTCTGTTGCGGAATTTCTATGTTTCCGTACTCCAGTGAGATCGAAATAATTAAATACTTTGAGAAATAACGTCCGCTTGCTTTTAGTGGTTTTAATGGAGATGAGTAAAAAGGTAACAGAGTTGCTATACAATATATCAACTACAAAGTAACAAAATAAAACTGATCAGATAAAAGAAAATCCTAGCTGCAGCCTAAAGTCATACAAAAATGAGGATGTATGACTGGTGCGGACAAAATCACAATCCCCCTAACGTCCCTTATATACACGTTTCCTTAGGAATGTTGATTTAGTGCAATTGCAGTCAGCATCTCCTATCTCTCGGACCTTCCTAGATCAAAGAGTTCTTTTACACAGGGCAATAAACAATGCCATCTGGCTGACCGGTCATAAAGTCTAACATCTTATTACACCTAAACAGGAAATACACAAATGGCTAAGCCCTTTATGATGGAACAGGAAACTGTTAGGTGAAGAGATTAACCCCAAGGGTTCAATCTAACTACAAAGGGAACTTTGTTTGAACTCATAGGAAAAACACAGAGTAACATTTCATAGTTAAGGCTAAATTACATTTTTCCCATTACACTCCCCCATTTCGAATATCTCGTATTCGTATACATACAAAAATGAAATCTGAAAATACTCTGAGACCCATGTGAGGAGCAAACGATTATAGCAACCTGTAACATTGTTCTTCCTAGCTCTATTCATTACATGTCTATAACAAAGGTTAGTTTCATAATGATGAGTGGGATCCAAGGCACTATTAATCCAATCATCATCATTCATTACACGTGTCGCGGTTCTCTTAGAGATGTTCCTAAATTGTTCAGTATGGACTTCTTCTTTATCATAATTGTCTAAAAAATACAACAGTAGAATCACAATTCAAAATGATAAAATACATAATGTGCCTCTAAGGCCACAAAGTCCTGTTGTTGAAAAGGACGCCATGATCTCTGTGTCTTGAATACGCAAGTTGGACCATCTAACAAAGAACAGGTCGTTGCTGTCTTTCCTCCATTGGTTCTAAGCGGTTCTCGTGGAGATGAAACCAAAGGAATGTTCTGTGCTCCCTCGTTGTCCATTGCAGGCGAGGTAACCTCGTTCATGTGTGTGTGCTCTCTGGAGTGTGTGTGCATTATGTGAATCACTGGTGCAGCGTAGAGCAGCGATCTGCGTACACTCTAGGCTGTGATGAAATCAACGCTGCCTTGCCCGTGTACGTGTGTGTGTGGGGGCAAGTGATTCAATCTGATTCCTCCTGCTCTCTCTGTGTCTCACTCTGGTCTTGGAGAGACAAATTGCTGGATGTGTTGTCCTCCTCCAGCTGTGGAACCTTTTTGCAGTGGCTTGCGTGGATCCACGTTGCTCGCTCTGCTACTTTGACCGCTGTGTGGGTGATCAACAGCACCTGCCAGGGACCTTGCCACTTCCTCGCCTTCCAGTGCTTTCGTCGGAACTCCTTCACCACCACGAAGTCACCTGGCTGGATGGAGTGTAGTGGCTTGTCAGCTGGGAGTGGCAATGCTACAGCCACTTGTTTCCTAATGTCAGACAAAGCACGAGATAAGTTAACACAGTAGTTCAATACAGCATTTTCACACAGAGTGGTTGATGGAGGAGGCTGTCCGGGATGTTCCACACCTACATGGGGAGGAGCTGCAAACAACGTTTCAAAAGGACTCAGGCCTGTACGTGTTCTTTTTCTTATCCTCATATACATCAGTACAATGGGCAATGCCTTTGTCCATTTTAGACCTGTCTCTTCACAGCATTTGGATAGTTTCAGTTTTAAAGTACCGTTCTCCCGTTCCACTGCCCCTCCACTAGCTGGGTGATACGCACAGTGTGTCTTCAAGTCTATGCCTAAGAACGTGCTGATTTCCGATATCGCCTAGTTAACAAAATGAGATCCATTGTCGCTTGATAATTTTGAGGGAATTCCCCATCGCGGAATTACTTCCGTGAGTAGTGCTTTACCCACCACTCCTGCCGACGCCTTAGATGCTGGGAATGCCTCAACCCATTTTGACCACATATCCACCATCACTAAAACTTACTTCTTACCTTCTGACGGGGATAGTTCAATGAAATCCATCATGATGTGCTCAAAAGGACAAGTTGGTGTTGGGTGTGCTGCCTGCTGAATAACCTTTTCAGCTTTTCCAACATTATGTGTTGCACATATGACACATGCCTGACAGTATTTTTGAGCATAACTTGAAAACCCTTTTGTAAACCAGTGTGTGTTAATCAATGCTAACATTCCCCCTTTTGACGCATGGTCTGACCCATGTGTCAATTTAGCATAGTGAGGGAAGAGTGCCTTCGGAAGACACGGTTTACCATCAGGTCCGAAAATGCATGCTTGGGTTAACGCCACGAGCTCCGCCGCTTGCGCCGAATAATGATGAGGAAGAGGGCCAGACACGACAACATCAGAATCAGTGGTTACTGCAAAACCCACAAGGTTGATTCCTGTGTCCGGATCCCTGGAAGCAGAGCCATCTACATACAACACAAGATCAGTGTAGTGAGAGGAACCTCAGAAAGGTCGGGCCTGGGCGTACAGGTTTCCTGGAGCTCAGCCAAACAGTTGCGTGGTTCCCCGTCCTCAGGACCTGGTAACAAAGAGGCAGCATTAATCACATTACATCTCTTAACTGAAACATTGGGCATGTCAAGAAGGATGGTGTGATACCGCAGCCACCTTGCTACAGAGAGATGAGACGTTTTCTGTTCAAGGAGAATGAGAGAGACCGCGTGTGGCACTAATAGTGTCACCGGCGTGTATCCAACGATGTCTCGTGAAGCAATGAGGGCCTTCTCAGCTGCTGCCACTGCCCGCAGGCAACGCGGGAGGCCCGCAGCCACAGGATCCAGCTTTGCAGAGAAGTATGCCACAGGTCGTAATTTATCCCCATGCTCTTGTAATAACACAGAGACCATGCACCCCTCCCGCTCATCCACAACCTGGATGAAAGGACGGGTGGGGTCTGGTAGACCAAGAGTGGGGGCTGATTGTAAAGCCAGCTTCAGGTCGCAAAAGGCCCTTTCAGCCTCAGCTGTCCAAGAGAGATGGCCATGAGAAGATAAGCCCTTGCCATAAATTAGTGAAGCCAAAGGAGCCTCCAGCAGCGAAAAAGAAGGCATGAAAGACCTACAATACCCACACATCCCCAAGAATGATAACAGTTGTTTCTTTGTAACTGGTTTGGGTATATTAGCGATGGCTTCAATCCGCTTTGGAGATAAGGTTTTACCCTCTTTAGAAATGAGATGCCCAAGGAATGTGACCTGCTGCTTGACAAACTGAAGTTTGGAGAGACTGGCCTTGTGCCCCTCAGCAGCCAAATGTTTCAAGAGGGCAATTGTGTTCTGCAGGCAGTCATCCTTTGAGGGAGATGCAACCATCAAGTCATCGACATATTGTAAGAGAGCTGTACCTGGAGTTAACACAAGCGTGTCCAGACTCTCTCTCAAAGCTGCGTTGTACAGTGTGGGCGACTCGCAGTACCCTTGACAAAGTCTGGTGAATGTGTAAGGTTTTCCGTCAAAGTTGAAAGCGAACCAGAACTGGCTCTCTGGTGCCACTGGCACACTGAAAAAAGCATTACTCAAATCAACCACCGAAAACCAACAGGAGTTGTTGGGAATTTGCAACAAGATAGTACTGGGATTAGGAACCGTACATGCCCGCGGGTGAACAGCAGCATTCACTGCCTGTAAGTCCTGCACAAAACGCCATTCAGTTGGAGTGACTTTCTCCCTAATCTTCTTCACAGGAAAAATGGGCGTTCGAACGGGCGAGTCAGCACAAGGTCGAATTATTCCCCGTTGTAACGATGAGTCAAACACAGGCCGTATTCCATCGACAGCGTCCTGTTTCAAAGGGTACTGTGCTTTGCATGGTCGGTGGGCAGACTTAAGGACAATCACAACAGGCTGGGCATTCCTAATCAACCCCACATCATATTTATCCCTTGCCCACAACACAGAGGGAACATCCCCCAACTCAGGTGGGATATGGAGCTCCCCAGTCAGCAACAACGCCACCTCAGGCACACTCTCATCTTCCAAACTGACTGATCGCAACGCCGGCGATCTAACCATGAAAGGCTGCCTAAAAACATTACTAGAAGGGGAGAACATAACCCGAGCATCCTCTGTCACATGCCAATCTACAATGGCCTCACAGCGTCAAACAAATTGTCCCAAGTCTTTCCACATAGTCCCTGAAGCCTTGGACAATGAAATATGAGGTGAAGATAAATCATAGGAGAACAACAACTGCTGTGCCGCGGTAAGCGAAACCGCCACTGCGCATGTCTGAGAAGACCAGTATAGTGTAGAACACTGAATGTTGTCGTTAGTCAGTCTTAAAAACTTCTCCTCATATTGATTATCTGGACCCACTGATACATAAGCCGTACAATTCAATTCGTCAGAGGACATCCAATCGGCGTCCTCCATACCAACCTGTTTTGCCTTCTCAAGCATATCCGATGCAATGAGAGATGGAATCTTCCACTGATAAACATATATCGGAGTCATAGAACAATATTTCACCAAATTAGTAGTCCATTTGTCAGACTGGCCACTCAACACCCTTAAACCTTCTGGTGTTGAGATCAAACTAATGCCAAGTCTTATCATTAGGTCCCGCCCCAACAGATTCACGGGACACACATTAGAAGCCAAAAATGAATGCTTAATCTTGACAGGGGGAATCAACCCCTGTCCAAACTCACAAGTCAGGGGAACAGTAAATTGTTCCCTAATCGTTGTCCCTGATGCCCCTATAGAAAACACATGTCTGCCACTAAGTTTCGGGTTAGGCATATCTCGCGTAGTAATAACAGAATTGGTCGCACCAGAATCAACCAAAAACGTAATCGCCTGTCCACCTATCGTGAGAGAGGTTTCGGGCAAAGTTTTGTGCTTCTCAGACGAATACATTGCATACGTTTCAATCGGAGGAGACAATTTGCACTCCAAATATGAAATACCCTGTGCTACACTTTCTACGTCGTCTAAGGAAGTACAATCAGTAGCAAGCAGTTCTTCGTTGCAAAAAGCGTGTGTGCGTGGTGTTAGTAAAGCAAGCGAGTCTTCATTGCAGGCAGCGTGTGTGTGTGCGTGTGTTCCTACATTACCCTCTTCCGTCGATGCATAGGGACCGGCCTGTACCTTTCCGCTCCCCCTCTCCACTTGTAGTCAATCCGACTGTTGTGGTTTCTGCTCTTGCAGATGTCTCTTCCTCATGGGGCAGTCATTGCTCCAATGTCATTTTTGTCCACAATAAAAACACTCATCTTCCGCCACCTCTTGTTTGTTAGTTCCGCGTCCTCTCCCTCTGCCGCGTCCTCCGCGTCCGCGATATGGCCCTCGGCCTGAACGCTCACCTGCAGACAGGTCTCCGACCGCTTTGAAAAGAGTGAGTTGAGCTTGCTGCATTTGTTTGTCTTCGCTGGCCGTCTTCTTCAACCTTTCCTCTCGCAACTGGTTCTCAGCGTGTTTAGCGTGTCTGAGTATTTCGTGCAGCCGTGCTTCGTCATATCCGATACAGCTGCGTTTGACCCCAGTTGAGATGGACCGAAGTAGACCGTCCATAAAACACTTGATGAGGTGGCTCTCCCAATTGCCTTGCTGGCCATCTAAATGCTGTGGTTCGGTCAGTCCACTATTCTCATTGAACACAGCATGGAGCCTAGTGTAATAATCCGAAACTAGCTCATCGCACTTTTGTTTACATGCCGTAATCTTGCTGATGTCAATTTTGAATGGAAAAGCGTCCTCTATGCCACGGAGCAACAAACCCAGCATGTCTTTGTAGTCGTCATTGTCTGTGTGGTTCCAGCGTGGATCTAACCTTCTGACGTCACCGTCACAGGCCGTTCACACTTTAGCATAGTCCGTCGGACCCATCAACTTCATCAGAAGTCGACGTATTTCCGCCGTAGTAGGACTGAATTCTAGACAGAACACTAAAAGTTCTACTCCAAATTTAGGTCCTGATGATTTCGGGTTTGGTAGATGGGCCAACGCCTCCACCCTGTCCTTCTCTGTCCAAGCGCGGTACACCATAATGGGCCCTTGAGCTCCGGCCACCTGTACCATCGGCAAGCTTAGATCCCTATTTAAATCGTCTTTGTCAGAGATCGAAGAATCATTCTGTGACCTCCCGTTGTTGTCCGAGACGATGTAGACGCAGTGTTTGTACTCCGGAGCGGTGGTGAGGGCAACGGCATCGGCTGCTCCGATGTGTGCTTCAGTGGTGGTAGAGATGTTCCCGATTCCGGTCGGTAAGGGGGAGGGGTCGCGTCCAGGTCCAGGTCGGATCTATTCAACGTAGGATAAAGAGAAGCCACTCGAGGTGGGTCAACTGGGCTAAGACATTTCTTATGAACTTTCTGCTTCTTCTCTCTACACTCAGCTTCAGACTTCCACATATTCAAACTATCTTTCTGACTTTCTATTTCCTTCAAATCACATACTTTAATCCTTTTCTTTTCCCTCAATCTATCGGACAATTTCTCAATTTGGTTCAAGCTAAGAGATCCCCCTTGTGGAAATCCCAAAACCTCGCACCAATACCACAAAAATTGAATTGATCGTTCACCGTATTTAGCCAACATGATTGTCGCAATGGATCCCACGTCAGGTGAAGAAGCCTGACGTTTACCGTAAACCGACCCCATGCCAGGGTGTGTGATCACACTGAATATTAAAAGCTTCCTATTAATATTCTAAAATACAGGCATCCCCGTAAGTCTCGATTCGTTTTCGGGCACAATCAAATAAAGCCATTAAGCCAGGCTTTCTCTTAGAACTGCAGCGTGTGTGTGTGACAGTTACGTAACACAAGAGACCCACAATTCAGTTCCCTTTTCTTTTGTATCCACAAACAATCATACAGACCTATACATAGAACATCATTTTCAATTTTTCCGTTAATAATTTTGCGCTTTGAATATATAGAATTTCAATATCCCACCGGATGATTTAGGATGACCCCAATAGGTCCTTTGAGATACCAGTGGAGACGATCAAGAGCCGGAGAGAACTGGTCCGCGCGTCTCGGATCTAGTGAGGTTAGAGGAAGAAAATGTCTTTTCTGGAGGCCAATCACCACCTCTCAACGGCTCCCCGACGGTCAACCAAGGAATCCCACTTTTCTGACACCAAGTTGTTGCGGAATTTCTATGTTTCCGTACTCCAGTGAGATCGAAATAATTAAATACTTTGAGAAATAACGTCCGCTTGCTTTTAGTGGTTTTAATGGAGATGAGTAAAAAGGTAACAGAGTTGCTATACAATATATCAACTACAAAGTAACAAAATAAAACTGATCAGATAAAAGAAAATCCTAGCTGCAGCCTAAAGTCATACAAAAATGAGGATGTATGACTGGTGCGCACAAAATCACAATCCCCCTAACGTCCCTTATATACACATTTCCTTAGGAATGTTGATTTAGTGCAATTGCAGTCAGCATCTCCTATCTCTCGGACCTTCCTAGATCAAAGAGTTCTTTTACACAGGGCAATAAACAATGCCATCTGGCTGACCGGTCATAAAGTCTAACATCTTATTAAACCTAAACAGGAAATACACAAATGGCTAAGCCCTTTATGATGGAACAGGAAACTGTTAGGTGAAGAGATTAACCCCAAGGGTTCAATCTAACTACAAAGGGAACTTTGTTTGAACTCGTAGGAAAAACACAGAGTAACATTTCATAGTTAAGGCTAAATTACATTTTTCCCATCACACTTCCAAGACTGAAAGTGTGGTAAAGTGTGGTTCTACATGGGTCAGTATGGTCTACTAGAAAAGTGAATACTTTTAATATTATGGCGTTTGGAAGGTCCAATCATGCCGTGTGTTTATATCTCTGCTGTTGGAGAAAATATAGGAAGGGTCGCTTAAAGAATAAGAGCAGGAAAATCATACAGTTAAATTCTATTTCATTGAAAAATATGCAAAGTTGCATTCAAATAAAAATATTTGTAAACCAGTGCGCTACTAAATTAACAAGAGGGCAAAGAATACAGGTTACTTAGATAGCCTGTCTTTGATAGAAATCACAATGTCAGACTACCTCTTAGCATTGGTAACGTGTCCCACATAAACATACTCTGTCCCACATTTGGTTTGTGGGGATCTGGTCACCATACATGGAGCACAGTACACCATAGTGCTGACTATATGCCAGGACAGCACAGTACTATTAGCCTAAGAAAGCGGTTCCCAAATGTTGTCAACTGGCGGGTCCAATTAAGACATGTTGAAAATGTTTGCGGCCCACTACACGTATGGATAAACAGACGTCAATCGTTTGATACTATCTACATTTTATTTTGTAACTAAATAATTATAGCAATATTGTCAATGATTTGGCGGCCCACAATAGTTTGGAAACCGCTGGCCTAAAACATGTCAACAAGGCAGGTATTTATATATATATACAGACGTATCCGACTTCAGTCTAATTCTCTTCCAGCAGTGCCCTGTTTAAAGGCAGAATATATACGGTATATAAATTACAACAACAAAGCAAACATGAAGAAAATAACAATCATTAAAAGCAAACATTAAACAACGTGGAACGTGTACAAATTCGGTAAAATATTTCAGTTTCAGCAAAAACAAAGACACTATTCAACTTAGCTCATGCTGTTTTCACTGTTAGGCTTTCAAGGGTGATATAGTCATGTGATCGTGTCCAATGAGTACTACATCTGTGCTTTCAAGGGGAGTAAGGCAAAAAGGCCACTTGCCTTGCAATCTCGGCTGCAATGCATATGCACACAATATCACAAGAGGGTTCATTTAAAATGATGATTCTGTTAACACTCGCTGTTCACACTAATCCTCAAACATTTGGGAATTTCACTTAAAAACACATTTTGATGTAACTACTACACATGTCAGTACATAAACTATATGCATATTGTAAATGAATGCGTTTATTGACTTCTCATGACCAAAAATCGCAGTTCTGTCTCTCTTTAGTAACGTATTCAAATGGCCGCCAAGAACTTCCGGAAGGCTACTTGAATCACGTGACTATCAAGCGTTCTGAACTTCCGTTGGGGAAATTATCTCTGTGGCTCGGACAGAGGGTGTAGTTCCGGCTCTGAAAAATGAAGCCTATGCGGAAGTGCCTTAAACCTGCTCATGCTGGACCCATTGCCTGTATACCTGGGTATCATATACAGCTTAAAATGGTCAACACTTGCTGTATTATAAACTGCCATAACCGTTCTCATGATCGGCGTGGGAAACGGAATGCTAATGAAGTGCGGATTTTCAACATTCTTGCTTGGAACCCAAACACTAAGAGGCGTCGCATGTCATGGGTAGCAGCTGTAACTAAGACGAATAAAACATCAACATTTCCCAACACATGTACGCGTGCTCACAGCATTTCGACACCGGTAAGTTATAATAATAACACATTTTACTGTTATGGGGTTACCGCTAGCTCTGCATCCGTAGGGTAGCCAAGCTGTGTTGCTTGTTACTACACTGCTAACGAGAGATTGATAATTTCGTAAATGCTCTAACGTGTAAGCGCTCACACCACAAACTAGGTGGGAAAACACGTCTGGAAATGTAACTCGTGGCAACGTTAGCCCGTTGAGATCACCCGACCAAAGTTTGTGTTCGTGTGGATCGAGCCGGTTCATTTCCTTAATTTTATGTAGGCCTAAGTAGCGCTCCTTTGCTTCTTTGTTCAGCTGCTCTCTGTAAGGAACCTTGCGCTTGTTCTTTACCCGGTCCATTCTTGAATGTAATCAATGTAATGAATGTAAAAAAGACGTGTATCCTAGCGCACGGCAATGTAAACAATATGGCGACCACTGCCCAGAATGCAGTGCGTGATGACGTAGTTGCTTGTTGTCTAAACCAGGAGGTACGGAAAACCATTGCATAGTGGAAAAACTTCCAGTTGTCAAATTTAAGGCCAGACTACAGGTGAATAGGATAATTAAAAAAAAAGCGAACTAATAGATATCACCATGAAACTTCCTCAGTTGATTACTTACGTTAAGACATTAGTGTTGTTCTTTTTGTATGACAAGTTTTCTGAAATTTGATATTTAAATATGTAAATTAGACATTGTCTAAATATGCCACGTGTGAGTGCGTCTGCGTGCGTGCCAAGCATATTTGGTCCTATTTTCAATTATATCGAAGTGTTGATAAGGTAAACAAGATGTCTAACTGCAAGCAGGCTACAATCGCGTTATCCCACAGTACAAAACAAAAAATACGGGCTTCACTCAGCGGTATAACTTTAGCATTTCCATTTGGCATAGGCGTATAGGTCATGCTAATATATCAATGATGTCACGTGACATACACATTTGTGCCTATTTCATTGCCGCCTGCTCTAGTTAATTGTGAACACCTGTTTTTGTTTAACGTTTTCCACCCGAATGCTTTAGGCTTCAGGTAGGCTCTCTCTTTAACTCTCAATATGCATGACGTTGGCTAATCAGCGCTGTGTGTCGACAATACAGCACATTTTGTGGACAAATTAAAAACCATGGACACCATGTAACTTTCTTACAAGAGACAAACACAAATAATTAACTAATATCAGAATACAATATATCCATTATGAGCCTAGGTGTTCGACAAAATCCCCGACTCCCCGCACAGTTCCCCACAACATGGACCAGCAGTAGTAATGGCCTACTCACCACCTGTCAGATTGTTCTTGTTTTTGAAGCCTCCGACATAATAGAGCGCTTGGTGCGAAACACTGAGGTAGATCCTATACATTTGTTGCCTGTTATTGAATGTGAAGCCTCCGATATTACTTTAAGCATAATACAATATTTGACAAAGAATGACAACTAGGCGCGAAAATAGTGTCCTATGCATCATTGTTACCTAGTCATCGAACGACCCTGGCTCGAGCGCTTTGCCCCCGCGAAAGTAGCAGTACAGCTACAGCCGGCAAGCATGGGAAGGCCCACAAAACGTCACTTCCGTTTGCCCCGTAGGGGGAAACAAGGCACTCGCCACAATGCCAAAGATTTGCCGTGTGGCTTTCTGCACGTCAAACAAACAAAAATACATCCCGATTTAATTCTGTGCCAATTGATTGAATATTCAAGAGCGCTTTCTCTTGTTTGGCATAGAAGGCATTGACTTTTGCTCCTGCACTGTTCCAATAGTAGGCTAAACAAGCAGGCTATCTTTCCAAATTTGCCTCTGGAGTCCGTTTGTGACCGCAGACACCATAAAGCTAGCCTCATCGGATGCTTTTCCCACTACTGCAATAGTGTTAAATCCAATGGCTTCTATTCCTTCTTTGAGAAATGTGAGACACACATAGATTCTATTGATTGCAGACAGTCCCTAAATAAGCGAAAGAGCTCGTGCAAATTAAATCAGGCAAGTGGGTTGCTGCGCCAAGTGCACAAAACACATTTTTAAATCACTCGTTTTTGAAAAGCTTCTATCATTAAATCACGTCGCTCACAAAGCACTGCAGTCCAAAAAGGCTTCGTAGCCACTGCAGCAAGAGTAGGCAATACAGCTAACAATACCACTACTTCGGTAATATGAAAAGCAAACAAGCTTGCAGTGCAAGAGCCAGTTTTGTGTGTAGCTTCTCAAACGTAGACTATTTTCTTGCGGTAAACCTGCTGTAAAATGTGACCAATGATTATGACTACAAAATGAAACATGGAATTATATAAAACGGTATTGCTGATGCATGATGTACAAAGGCTGCAATTGTGATACATGTATTAGCATGGGATGATCGGCAACAGCAATAACATTTTATTTTAAGTTTTCATTTTCTTCTCTTCCGCCGCCTATGTGTATGTGTGTGTGTATATATATATATACATACATATATACACATATACATATATATATATATATATATATATATATATATATATATATATATATATATATATATATATACACACACACAAGCATACACATACATACATACAATTATTAATGTCCGGTACATTTCGAGTCAGTCCAGGTTTGTACTATACTAGCGTAGGACTACGTGGGGCTGTTCTATGGTACTGATATTATGGTACGTTTATATATAAAGTAAATGTAATATTGGTGTAAGTGTCTCACCAGGCGACTCAACCAGATAGCAGAAGATGTCTGGGAATGACACTTCGGGCCAATTGGTGGTTGGATGGATCACTCGTCCAGTTTTTAATAGGATATGGGCCATGATCCGAGACGATTCGATTTCATTTTTTAATGTAGCGTTCTTTTGCAAGTGGCCGTAATGACTCTATATAAGACATGACACCTTGATGAAGTTAGTTTACTAGTTTAAAAACCGCGCTTTCCTAGGTTATCTAGGCTGGGAGAAAGGATTGTTTTCCCCCACGCCGACTCCGCCCCTTACCACGCCCCCAACTATGACGAGAGGCCGACTGAATCTATACAACATTGTAGAGGGTGTAGTAGCTGTGTCAGACGTGTGTGTTGCTTGCGTATGGAGGACGGGGAGTCTCAGTGAAATAGTAATAGAGGGGTTCCTTAATTTGGTTTTAAAAGACACATTTAAAAAAACAGTTTCTAAGGTCATGCTCAAATTTAAAATAGAATTTGCAAAACAAATATATAAACTTCTCTTTCTAAACCACTCAACCATGAGCATAGAAATAGATTATCCGTTTATAGTAGATAGCCTATATTGTAAATGGCCATGTTTGTTTTCTTTTTTATGGTTTTCAGAGAGAGAGAGAGAGAGAGAGAGAGAGAGAGAAGGAAGGTTGGAGGGGATGATAGTGCAGATATACAAAAACGTCTGTACCTTCTCGGGGTAGTTAGTGAGTGTGCCATGATGGCAGGTCTAAGATGTAATATCTTGCTATAAAGCAAAAAAAAACATGAGTGTTCTACAACACACAGAAAGAGAGAAAGGGGGACAGACGGATATAGACAGATAGACCGACAGACGGACAGATAGATTGCTAAATTGATAGACAGATGTGTGCAGAGAGAGAGGGAGAGATGTGTAGAGGGAGCAGAGAGCATAATCATGTGCTTTGGCAATATTTACTTTGTACTGTCGTTCATATAAAGCACCATTGAATTAAACTTGAGAGGGAGAGAGAGAGGGAGAGGGAAAGAGAGAGGGAGGGTCCGGAAAGAGAGAGGGGGGGGGGAGAAATAGGGGTGGGTACATTCACTTTAACTTCTGGTATTGCTGCATTAAACAAATGTATTTCGATTATCGTATAAAATGGATTATTCAACAACACACAGAGATGGGGGGCGGGGGGGGATGGATAGATAGGCAGGCTGGGCAGAGGAGGAAGACAGACAGACAGACAGACAGACAGACAGACAGACAGACAGACAGACAGACAGACAGACAGACAGACAGACAGACAGACAGACAGACAGACAGACAGACAGACAGACAGACAGACAGACAGATGTGTGCAGAGAGAGAGAGAGATGGGGAGTGGGAGCAGAGAGCATAATTGTATGCTTTTGAAATATTTACTTTGTAATGGCATGCCCATAAAGCACAATTGAAGTTATCCTAATTAAGAGAGTGAAGAAGGAGAGAAGGGGGGCAGAGAGAGGGAGAGGCCAATGCATTGCAATTATTCCACAATATATACAAACATTAATCCAGAGCTCCATTAGCAAACAACCAGATGATACACAACAGGGCCTATAACCAATAAGGTACCCAAGTGACCCAGGCATAGCGGTACCACCCAAAACTCTACCCTGCTCACTTTCCGAATAGGTGTCTCCAAATGACCAAGCCTGCGGCGTTCCACAGCTGGAGGTGGTGACCACCGTACACTGTGGCGTGAAATCGGGCACCAAGCATGTTTTATATTAAAGGTAACTTCTCAAATCAAAACACCTGTTCCATTTTCACAGCCAAGGCGCAAAGCCCACTTAGAGCAGCCAAAGGCCATCCTTCAGTGACTCTACCCTATCCGCGGGAAGACTTTTCTAAGTCCCCCTAGATAGATAGATAAATTGACAGACAGATGTGTGCAGAGAGAGAGGGAGAGATGGGGAGAGAGAGCATAATTGTATGCTTTGGCAATCTTTACTTTGTACTGTCATGCATATAAAGCACCATTGAATTAAACTTGAGAGGGAGAGGGACAGAGAGAGGCAGAGGCCGCAAAGAGAGGTGGGAGAGAGAACGAGGGGTGGGTACATTAGCTTTAACTGCAGGTATTGCTTCTTTAAACAAATGTATTTTGATTGTCGTATAAAATGGATTATTCAACAATACACACAGATGGGGTTGGGGCGGAGATAGATACATAGGCAGGCCGGGAAGGGGAGGCAGGAAGACAGACAGACAGACAGACAGACAGACAGACAGACAGACAGACAGACAGACAGACAGACAGACAGACAGACAGACAGACAGACAGACAGACACATATATAGAGGGGTGAGAGGGAGGGGTAGAGAGAGAGCAAGGGGTATGCACTGTCACTGCTGGTTTTGCGTTTTTAAACAACTGTATGTCACATTGTGCGTCGGATCCCAAACTGGTCCGCGGCCCTCTGGTGGGCCGCAGTGGTAATGCAGGTGGCTCACAATAAATGAATGAAACATGTTCACATGAATCACAAGTATTCACTTGAAGTGGATAGCTCTGCTGTTGTAGTAGTAGTGGGAAAAAATTAGAGAAAGAGACATAACTTTAGAGTAATGTAAGAGGGGGGACATAGGGTGAGTGGGCGAGAAGGGAGGAAGGGAGAGGGGTTAGGGTGGGACAGAGGGAGGGGTAGGGGTAGAGAGACAGCGAGGGGTATGCACTTTTACTGCTGGTATTTCTGTTTTAAACAAATGCTAAATATGTGGCAACCTACCACAGCCATAGGGACAGCTAGTAGCACAATGGACCCTTTTCATTTTATTAATGTTCTACAGTTTTATTACATGCTATTACTTATTTACTGTCTCCCATTTATTTTTATTATGATTTATTACATAGGATACAAATACATTATACAACTAGGAAACGCTATATAGTATAATGCTGTTATAATCTTTATTTTTTTACTTAGTTAATTGTTATTGTATACTATGCTTTGGCAATATTTACTGTGTATTTCCTGCCAATAGAGCTTGTTGAAATTGAATATTGAGAGAGAGAGAGAGAGAGAGAGAGAGAGAGAGAGAGAGAGAGAGAGAGAGAGAGAGAGAGAGAGAGAGAGAGAGAGAGAGAGGGAGAGGGAGCGGGGAGCATAAGTGTATGCTTTTGAAATATTTACTTTGTAATGGCATGCCCATAAAGCACAATTGAAGTTATCCTAATTAAGAGAGTGAAGAAGGAGAGAAGGGGGGCAGAGAGAGGGAGAGGCCAATGCATTGCAATTATTCCACAAACATGAATCCAGAGCTCCATTAGCAAAAAAACAGATGATACACAACAAGGCCTATAACCAATAAGGTACCCAAGTGACCCAGGCATAGTGGTACCTGTGGTTCCTGCCACACCCAAAACCCTACCCTGCTCACTTTCCGCACAGGTGTCTCCAAATGACCAAGCCTTCGGCTTTCCACAGCTGGAGGTGGTGACCACCGTACACAATGACGTGAAATCGGGCACCAAGCATGTTTTATATTAAAGGTAACTTCTCAAATCCAAACACTCTGCCCTGTTCCATTTTCACAGCCAAGGCGCAAAGCCCACTGAGAGCAGCCAAAGGCCATCCTTCAGTGACTCTACCCTATCCGCAGGAAGACTTTTCTAAGTCCCCCTAGATAGATCGATAAATTGACAGACAGATGTGTGCAGAGAGAGAGAGGGAGAGATGGGGAGAGAGAGCATAATTGTATGCTTTGGCAATCTTTACTTTGTACTGTCATGCATATAAAGCACCATTGAATTAAACTTGAGAGGGAGAGGGACAGAGAGAGGCAGAGGCCGCAAAGAGAGGTGGGAGAGAGAACGAGGGGTGGGTACATTAGCTTTAACTGCAGGTATTGCTTCTTTAAACAAATGTATTTTGATTGTCGTATAAAATGGATTATTCAACAACACACACAGATGGGGGTGGGGGGGAGATAGATACATAGGCAGGCCGGGAAGAGGAGGCAGGAAGACAAACAGACAGACAGACAGACAGGCAGACAGACAGACAGACGGATACATATATAAAGGGGGGAGAGGGAGAGGTAGAGAGAGAGCAAGGGGTATGCACTGTCACTGCTGGTTTTGCGTTTTTAAACAACTGTATGTCACATTGTGCGTCGGATCCCAAACTGGTCCGCGGCCCTCTGGTGGGCCGCAGTGGTAATGCAGGTGGGCCACAATAAATGAATGAAACATGTTCACATGAATCACAAGTATTCACTTGAAGTGTATAGCTCTGCTGTTGTAGTAGTAGTGGGAAGAAATTGGAGAAAGAGACATAACTTTAGAGTAATGTAAGAGGGGGGACATACGGTGAGTGGGGGAGAAGGGAGGAAGGGAGAGGGGTGAGGGTGGGACAGAGCGAGGGGTAGAGAGAGAGCGAGGGGTATGCACTTTTACTGCTGGTATTTCTGTTTTAAACAAATGCTAAATATGTGGCAATCTACCACAGCCATAGGGACAGCTAGTAGCACAATGGACCTTTTTCATTTTATTAATGTTCTACAGTTTTATTACATGCTATTACTTATTTATTTTATTGTCTCCCATTTATTTTTATTATGATTTATTATGTAGGATACAAATACATTATACAACTAAGAAACGCTATATAGTATAATGCTGTTATAATCTTTATTTTTTTTTCTTAGTTAATTGTTATTGTATACTATGCTTATTTACTGTGTATTTCCTGCCAATAGAGCTTGTTGAAATTGAATATTGAGAGAGAGAGAGAGAGAGAGAGAGAGAGAGAGAGAGAGAGAGAGAGAGAGAGAGAGAGGGGAGCATAAGTGTATGCTTTTAAAATATTTACTTTGTAATGGCATGCCCATAAAGCACAATTGAAGTTATCCTAATTAAGAGAGTGAAGAAGGAGAGAAGGGGGGCAGAGAGAGGGAGAGGCCAATGCATTGCAATTATTCCACAATATATACAAACATTAATCCAGAGCTCCATTAGCAAACAACCAGATGATACACAACAAGGCCTATAAACAGTCAAAGCATGTAACAATACATACAAGGATCACGTTAGCTACATCCTGACCACCAGGAATCTCTCTCCTCAGCACAAAGCAGAATATAAAAGTAATAGCCCCTTACCTTTTATTTAAAGCGCCTTCTGCTTTGTCCTGAAGTTAAAAGAAGTCCCACAGGTCAGATATCCAGCAGCCTCTTGTGATCTCGTCATCTCGTAGCCAAAACTGCAGAAGATAACAGAGTCTTGAGGTTATTTTAGTATCAGGTTGTAAGAATTTATGCAGCGTTAAATCATAACACAATTATGGACAACGGAAATATGACTGGTTTGTCCACGGGCCCTCCTATGAACAACACTACCCGATGAGAGTGGTGCACAGGTGTAGAGGGACATTCAAAGGACATTCAAAGAATACTTATTCCCTGGCAAGAGCAAAACGATCCTGGCTTAGTATAAATAGGCGATAAAAGAATTAGGTGAAACAGTAACAGTTTTATCCACTGACCAGACATGGTGGTAGCTGTATTCTTAGAACATATGTAATATGATTACCTCACTGTAATAAGTGATATGGCAATCAATAAACACTAATAATGCAAATCATAATATGGAAATATATGATTACTTTAACAAGATGGTCATTTGTTGTTTTAATAATTTGTGTAATTATCAATAGTTATTATATGAATGCTGATTTTAAATTGAGGGAGAGAGGGATAGGGAAAGAGAAAGGGAGGGGCACGGAGAGAGGGGGGACAGAGGGAGAGCGGGGGAAAGGGGGAGGTAGTTGGGGGGCTTACTGACCAGGAACGAGAGATGCTTTGCTGAAGCAATGGCACAAAACACAAAGTTCTCTAACAATATTTGATAAGGTGCCTAGCTAGCGACAAAGTAAGAGGCCAGGCTGAGATGGTTTTCTCAAATGAAGTTGTATGTGTGTCTACACACACACACACACACACACAGAAGCTAGAGATACAAGTATGTGCCTGTCCTTTAACATTTTCTAATGCACTGATTTAAAAACGAAATCTTTCAACTATCCCTCACTAATCTCTAAACCCTGGCTAAGGCCCTGGTGCTGGTAGGTGGAGGAGCAGAGATGTTGGCTGGGTGCTGGATGTTGGCTGGGTGCTAGCAGGTGGAGGAGCTATGATGGAATTCCACTGGAGTTGGGACAGGATTTTTACAGCTGGAGGAATTTACAAGGCAGTTTTGTGTGAACCTTGATGGTAACGCAAACCTGCGTCCTCTTGTCAGCATCTCCTCCTGTATGGCCAAAATTAGAATAGCATCTGCTCTCAGCTTAGTTTTGCCCTTTTTGGTCTATGCAAACTGGCCTGCCTCAAAATGTTGAGAGGTGTGTCTAACCCTTTCTCCTGTCTTTTTCTCCCTCTCCCACTCTTTCAGCACAAGAACCACAATGGAGCCTGAGGACTCTGCAATGAAGAACGTACCCTACGTCTTAACATGTGTTTTGCAAGCCTTTCCTTGGTCCTCATTTTTAATAACCTAAACATGAAACTTCCCTTGGATGTGGTCTTTGTGAAAAACTGCAAATTCAGTGTTTGAATAAGATTAGCTCACCTTTTTTTTTGCTGTTGTAGTGATAGTAAGATTGCTCACAAAGTATCAATCTGGTTTTATTTGATCCCATATATTATGTTGAACCAAGTATTTTATCAAATGCAGTAGTTGGATTTGGAGGATGACTTCCAAGACTGAAAGTGTGGTAAAGTGTGGTTCTACATGGGTCAGTATGGTCTACTAGAAAAGTGAATACTTTTAATATTATGGCGTTTGGAAGGTCCAATCATGCCGTGTGTTTATATCTCTGCTGTTGGAGAAAATATAGGAAGGGTCGCTTAAAGAATAAGAGCAGGAAAATCATACAGTTAAATTCTATTTCATTGAAAAATATGCAAAGTTGCATTCAAATAAAAATATTTGTAAACCAGTGCGCTACTAAATTAACAAGAGGGCAAAGAATACAGGTTACTTAGATAGCCTGTCTTTGATAGATATCACAATGTCAGACTACCTCTTAGCATTGGTAACGTGTCCCACATAAACATACTCTGTCCCACATTTGGTTTGTGGGGATCTGGTCACCATACATGGAGCAAAGTACACCATAGTGCTGACTATATGCCAGGACAGCACAGTAATGTTAGCCTAAGAAAGCGGTTCCCAAACGTTTTCAACTGGCGGGTCCAATTAAGACATGTTGAAAATGTTTGCGGCCCACCACACGTATGGATAAACATACGTCAATCGTTTGATACTATCTACATTTTATTTTGTAACTAAATAATTATAGCAATTTTGTCAATGATTTGGCGGCCCACAATACAGGCAACCGCTGGCCTAAAACATGTCAACAAGGCAGGTATTTATATATATATATACAGACGTATCCGACTTCAGTCTAATTCTCTTCCAGCAGTGCCCTGTTTAAAGGCAGAATATATACGGTATATAAATTACAACAACAAAGCAAACATGAAGAAAATAACAATCATTAAAAGCAAACATTAAACAACGTGGAACGTGTACAAATTCGGTAAAATATTTCAGTTTCAGCAAAAACAAAGACACTATTCAACTTAGCTCATGCTGTTTTCACTGTTAGGCTTTCAAGGGTGATATAGTCATGTGATCGTGTCCAATGAGTACTACATCTGTGCTTTCAAGGGGAGTAAGGCAAAAAGGCCACTTGCCTTGCAATCTCGGCTGCAATGCATATGCACACAATATCACAAGAGGGTTCATTTAAAATGATGATTCTGTTAACACTCGCTGTTCACACTAATCCTCAAACATTTGGGAATTTCACTTAAAAACACATTTTGATGTAACTACTACACATGTCAGTACATAAACTATATGCATATTGTAAATGAATGCGTTTATTGACTTCTCATGACCAAAAATCGCAGTTCTGTCTCTCTTTAGTAACGTATTCAAATGGCCGCCAAGAACTTCCGGAAGGCTACTTGAATCACGTGACTATCAAGCGTTCTGAACTTCCGTTGGGGAAATTATCTCTGTGGCTCGGACAGAGGGTGTAGTTCCGGCTCTGAAAAATGAAGCCTATGCGGAAGTGCCTTAAACCTGCTCATGCTGGACCCATTGCCTGTATACCTGGGTATCATATACAGCTTAAAATGGTCAACACTTGCTGTATTATAAACTGCCATAACCGTTCTCATGATCGGCGTGGGAAACGGAATGCTAATGAAGTGCGGATTTTCAACATTCTTGCTTGGAACCCAAACACTAAGAGGCGTCGCATGTCATGGGTAGCAGCTGTAACTAAGACGAATAAAACATCAACATTTCCCAACACATGTACGCGTGCTCACAGCATTTCGACACCGGTAAGTTATAATAATAACACATTTTACTGTTATGGGGTTACCGCTAGCTCTGCATCCGTAGGGTAGCCAAGCTGTGTTGCTTGTTACTACACTGCTAACGAGAGATTGATAATTTCGTAAATGCTCTAACGTGTAAGCGCTCACACCACAAACTAGGTGGGAAAACACGTCTGGAAATGTAACTCGTGGCAACGTTAGCCCGTTGAGATCACCCGACCAAAGTTTGTGTTCGTGTGGATCGAGCCGGTTCATTTCCTTAATTTTATGTAGGCCTAAGTAGCGCTCCTTTGCTTCTTTGTTCAGCTGCTCTCTGTAAGGAACCTTGCGCTTGTTCTTTACCCGGTCCATTCTTGAATGTAATCAATGTAATGAATGTAAAAAAGACGTGTATCCTAGCGCACGGCAATGTAAACAATATGGCGACCACTGCCCAGAATGCAGTGCGTGATGACGTAGTTGCTTGTTGTCTAAACCAGGAGGTACGGAAAACCATTGCATAGTGGAAAAACTTCCAGTTGTCAAATTTAAGGCCAGACTACAGGTGAATAGGATAATTAAAAAAAAAGCGAACTAATAGATATCACCATGAAACTTCCTCAGTTGATTACTTACGTTAAGACATTAGTGTTGTTCTTTTTGTATGACAAGTTTTCTGAAATTTGATATTTAAATATGTAAATTAGACATTGTCTAAATATGCCACGTGTGAGTGCGTCTGCGTGCGTGCCAAGCATATTTGGTCCTATTTTCAATTATATCGAAGTGTTGATAAGGTAAACAAGATGTCTAACTGCAAGCAGGCTACAATCGCGTTATCCCACAGTACAAAACAAAAAATACGGGCTTCACTCAGCGGTATAACTTTAGCATTTCCATTTGGCATAGGCGTATAGGTCATGCTAATATATCAATGATGTCACGTGACATACACATTTGTGCCTATTTCATTGCCGCCTGCTCTAGTTAATTGTGAACACCTGTTTTTGTTTAACGTTTTCCACCCGAATGCTTTAGGCTTCAGGTAGGCTCTCTCTTTAACTCTCAATATGCATGACGTTGGCTAATCAGCGCTGTGTGTCGACAATACAGCACATTTTGTGGACAAATTAAAAACCATGGACACCATGTAACTTTCTTACAAGAGACAAACACAAATAATTAACTAATATCAGAATACAATATATCCATTATGAGCCTAGGTGTTTGACAAAATCCCCGACTCCCCGCACAGTTCCCCACAACATGGACCAGCAGTAGTAATGGCCTACTCACCACCTGTCAGATTGTTCTTGTTTTTGAAGCCTCCGACATAATAGAGCGCTAGGTGCGAAACACTGAGGTAGATCCTATACATTTGTTGCCTGTTATTGAATGTGAAGCCTCCGATATTACTTTAAGCATAATACAATATTTGACAAAGAATGACAACTAGGCGCGAAAATAGTGTCCTATGCATCATTGTTACCTAGTCATCGAACGACACTGGCTCGAGCGCTTTGCCCCCGCGAAAGTAGCAGTACAGCTACAGCCGGCAAGCATGGGAAGGCCCACAAAACGTCACTTCCGTTTGCCCCGTAGGGGGAAACAAGGCACTCGCCACAATGCCAAAGATTTGCCGTGTGGCTTTCTGCACGTCAAACAAACAAAAATACATCCCGATTTAATTCTGTACCTATTGCCAATTGATTGAATATTCAAGAGCGCTTTCTCTTGTTTGGCATAGAAGGCATTGACTTTTGCTCCTGCACTGTTCCAATAGTAGGCTAAACAAGCAGTCTATCTTTCCAAATTTGCCTCTGGAGTCCGTTTGTGACCGCAGACACCATAAAGCTAGCCTCATCGGATGCTTTTCCCACTACTGCAATAGTGTTAAATCCAATGGCTTCTATTCCTTCTTTGAGAAATGTGAGACACACATAGATTCTATTGATTGCAGACAGTCCCTAAATAAGCGAAAGAGCTCGTGCAAATTAAATCAGGCAAGTGGGTTGCTGCGCCAAGTGCACAAAACACATTTTTAAATCACTCGTTTTTGAAAAGCTTCTATCATTAAATCACGTCGCTCACAAAGCACTGCAGTCCAAAAAGGCTTCGTAGCCACTGCAGCAAGAGTAGGCAATACAGCTAACAATACCACTACTTCGGTAATATGAAAAGCAAACAAGCTTGCAGTGCAAGAGCCAGTTTTGTGTGTAGCTTCTCAAACGTAGACTATTTTCTTGCGGTAAACCTGCTGTAAAATGTGACCAATGATTATGACTACAAAATGAAACATGGAATTATATAAAACGGTATTGCTGATGCATGATGTACAAAGGCTGCAATTGTGATACATGTATTAGCATGGGATGATCGGCAACAGCAATAACATTTTATTTTAAGTTTTCATTTTCTTCTCTTCCGCCGCCTATGTGTATGTGTGTGTGTATATATATATATACATACATATATACACATATACACATATACATATATATATATATATATATATATATATATATATATATATATACACACACACAAGCATACACATACATACATACAATTATTAATGTCCGGTACATTTCGAGTCAGTCCAGGTTTGTACTATACTAGCGTAGGACTACGTGGGGCTGTTCTATGGTACTGATATTATGGTACGTTTATATATAAAGTAAATGTAATATTGGTGTAAGTGTCTCACCAGGCGACTCAACCAGATAGCAGAAGATGTCTGGGAATGACACTTCGGGCCAATTGGTGGTTGGATGGATCACTCGTCCAGTTTTTAATAGGATATGGGCCATGATCCGAGACGATTCGATTTCATTTTTTAATGTAGCGTTCTTTTGCAAGTGGCCGTAATGACTCTATATAAGACATGACACCTTGATGAAGTTAGTTTACTAGTTTAAAAACCGCGCTTTCCTAGGTTATCTAGGCTGGGAGAAAGGATTGTTTTCCCCCACGCCGACTCCGCCCCTTACCACGCCCCCAACTATGACGAGAGGCCGACTGAATCTATACAACATTGTAGAGGGTGTAGTAGCTGTGTCAGACGTGTGTGTTGCTTGCGTATGGAGGACGGGGAGTCTCAGTGAAATAGTAATAGAGGGGTTCCTTAATTTGGTTTTAAAAGACACATTTAAAAAAACAGTTTCTAAGGTCATGCTCAAATTTAAAATAGAATTTGCAAAACAAATATATAAACTTCTCTTTCTAAACCACTCAACCATGAGCATAGAAATAGATTATCCGTTTATAGTAGATAGCCTATATTGTAAATGGCCATGTTTGTTTTCTTTTTTATGGTTTTCAGAGAGAGAGAGAGAGAGAGAGAGAGAGAGAGAAGGAAGGTTGGAGGGGATGATAGTGCAGATATACAAAAACGTCTGTACCTTCTCGGGGTAGTTAGTGAGTGTGCCATGATGGCAGGTCTAAGATGTAATATCTTGCTATAAAGCAAAAAAAAACATGAGTGTTCTACAACACACAGAAAGAGAGAAAGGGGGACAGACGGATATAGACAGATAGACCGACAGACGGACAGATAGATTGCTAAATTGATAGACAGATGTGTGCAGAGAGAGAGGGAGAGATGTGTAGAGGGAGCAGAGAGCATAATCATGTGCTTTGGCAATATTTACTTTGTACTGTCGTTCATATAAAGCACCATTGAATTAAACTTGAGAGGGAGAGAGAGAGGGAGAGGGAAAGAGAGAGGGAGGGTCCGGAAAGAGAGAGGGGGGGGGGGAGAAATAGGGGTGGGTACATTCACTTTAACTTCTGGTATTGCTGCATTAAACAAATGTATTTCGATTATCGTATAAAATGGATTATTCAACAACACACAGAGATGGGGGGCGGGGGGGGATGGATAGATAGGCAGGCTGGGCAGAGGAGGAAGACAGACAGACAGACAGACAGACAGACAGACAGACAGACAGACAGACAGACAGACAGACAGACAGACAGACAGACAGACAGACAGACAGATGTGTGCAGAGAGAGAGAGAGATGGGGAGTGGGAGCAGAGAGCATAATTGTATGCTTTTGAAATATTTACTTTGTAATGGCATGCCCATAAAGCACAATTGAATTTATCCTAATTAAGAGAGTGAAGAAGGAGAGAAGGGGGGCAGAGAGAGGGAGAGGCCAATGCATTGCAATTATTCCACAATATATACAAACATTAATCCAGAGCTCCATTAGCAAACAACCAGATGATACACAACAGGGCCTATAACCAATAAGGTACCCAAGTGACCCAGGCATAGCGGTACCACCCAAAACTCTACCCTGCTCACTTTCCGAATAGGTGTCTCCAAATGACCAAGCCTGCGGCGTTCCACAGCTGGAGGTGGTGACCACCGTACACTGTGGCGTGAAATCGGGCACCAAGCATGTTTTATATTAAAGGTAACTTCTCAAATCAAAACACCTGTTCCATTTTCACAGCCAAGGCGCAAAGCCCACTTAGAGCAGCCAAAGGCCATCCTTCAGTGACTCTACCCTATCCGCGGGAAGACTTTTCTAAGTCCCCCTAGATAGATAGATAAATTGACAGACGGATGTGTGCAGAGAGAGAGGGAGAGATGGGGAGAGAGAGCATAATTGTATGCTTTGGCAATCTTTACTTTGTACTGTCATGCATATAAAGCACCATTGAATTAAACTTGAGAGGGAGAGGGACAGAGAGAGGCAGAGGCCGCAAAGAGAGGTGGGAGAGAGAACGAGGGGTGGGTACATTAGCTTTAACTGCAGGTATTGCTTCTTTAAACAAATGTATTTTGATTGTCGTATAAAATGGATTATTCAACAACACACACAGATGGGGGTGGGGGGGAGATAGATACATAGGCAGGCCGGGAAGAGGAGGCAGGAAGACAAACAGACAGACAGACAGACAGGCAGACAGACAGACAGACGGATACATATATAAAGGGGGGAGAGGGAGAGGTAGAGAGAGCAAGGGGTATGCACTGTCACTGCTGGTTTTGCGTTTTTAAACAACTGTATGTCACATTGTGCGTCGGATCCCAAACTGGTCCGCGGCCCTCTGGTGGGCCGCAGTGGTAATGCAGGTGGGCCACAATAAATGAATGAAACATGTTCACATGAATCACAAGTATTCACTTGAAGTGTATAGCTCTGCTGTTGTAGTAGTAGTGGGAAGAAATTGGAGAAAGAGACATAACTTTAGAGTAATGTAAGAGGGGGGACATACGGTGAGTGGGGGAGAAGGGAGGAAGGGAGAGGGGTGAGGGTGGGACAGAGCGAGGGGTAGAGAGAGAGCGAGGGGTATGCACTTTTACTGCTGGTATTTCTGTTTTAAACAAATGCTAAATATGTGGCAATCTACCACAGCCATAGGGACAGCTAGTAGCACAATGGACCTTTTTCATTTTATTAATGTTCTACAGTTTTATTACATGCTATTACTTATTTATTTTATTGTCTCCCATTTATTTTTATTATGATTTATTATGTAGGATACAAATACATTATACAACTAAGAAACGCTATATAGTATAATGCTGTTATAATCTTTATTTTTTTTTCTTAGTTAATTGTTATTGTATACTATGCTTATTTACTGTGTATTTCCTGCCAATAGAGCTTGTTGAAATTGAATATTGAGAGAGAGAGAGAGAGAGAGAGAGAGAGAGAGAGAGAGAGAGAGAGAGAGAGAGAGAGAGAGAGAGAGAGAGAGAGAGAGAGAGAGAGAGAGAGAGAGAGAGAGAGAGAGAGAGAGAGAGAGAGAGAGAGAGAGAGAGAGAGAGAGAGAGAGAGAGAGAGAGAGCGGGGAGCATAAGTGTATGCTTTTAAAATATTTACTTTGTAATGGCATGCCCATAAAGCACAATTGAAGTTATCCTAATTAAGAGAGTGAAGAAGGAGAGAAGGGGGGCAGAGAGAGGGAGAGGCCAATGCATTGCAATTATTCCACAATATATACAAACATTAATCCAGAGCTCCATTAGCAAACAACCAGATGATACACAACAAGGCCTATAAACAGTCAAAGCATGTAACAATACATACAAGGATCACGTTAGCTACATCCTGACCACCAGGAATCTCTCTCCTCAGCACAAAGCAGAATATAAAAGTAATAGCCCCTTACCTTTTATTTAAAGCGCCTTCTGCTTTGTCCTGAAGTTAAAAGAAGTCCCACAGGTCAGATATCCAGCAGCCTCTTGTGATCTCGTCATCTCGTAGCCAAAACTGCAGAAGATAACAGAGTCTTGAGGTTATTTTAGTATCAGGTTGTAAGAATTTATGCAGCGTTAAATCATAACACAATTATGGACAACGGAAATATGACTGGTTTGTCCACGGGCCCTCCTATGAACAACACTACCCGATGAGAGTGGTGCACAGGTGTAGAGGGACATTCAAAGGACATTCAAAGAATACTTATTCCCTGGCAAGAGCAAAACGATCCTGGCTTAGTATAAATAGGCGATAAAAGAATTAGGTGAAACAGTAACAGTTTTATCCACTGACCAGACATGGTGGTAGCTGTATTCTTAGAACATATGTAATATGATTACCTCACTGTAATAAGTGATATGGCAATCAATAAACACTAATAATGCAAATCATAATATGGAAATATATGATTACTTTAACAAGATGGTCATTTGTTGTTTTAATAATTTGTGTAATTATCAATAGTTATTATATGAATGCTGATTTTAAATTGAGGGAGAGAGGGATAGGGAAAGAGAAAGGGAGGGGCACGGAGAGAGGGGGGACAGAGGGAGAGCGGGGGAAAGGGGGAGGTAGTTGGGGGGCTTACTGACCAGGAACGAGAGATGCTTTGCTGAAGCAATGGCACAAAACACAAAGTTCTCTAACAATATTTGATAAGGTGCCTAGCTAGCGACAAAGTAAGAGGCCAGGCTGAGATGGTTTTCTCAAATGAAGTTGTATGTGTGTCTACACACACACACACACACACACACAGAAGCTAGAGATACAAGTATGTGCCTGTCCTTTAACATTTTCTAATGCACTGATTTAAAAACGAAATCTTTCAACTATCCCTCACTAATCTCTAAACCCTGGCTAAGGCCCTGGTGCTGGTAGGTGGAGGAGCAGAGATGTTGGCTGGGTGCTGGATGTTGGCTGGGTGCTAGCAGGTGGAGGAGCTATGATGGAATTCCACTGGAGTTGGGACAGGATTTTTACAGCTGGAGGAATTTACAAGGCAGTTTTGTGTGAACCTTGATGGTAACGCAAACCTGCGTCCTCTTGTCAGCATCTCCTCCTGTATGGCCAAAATTAGAATAGCATCTGCTCTCAGCTTAGTTTTGCCCTTTTTGGTCTATGCAAACTGGCCTGCCTCAAAATGTTGAGAGGTGTGTCTAACCCTTTCTCCTGTCTTTTTCTCCCTCTCCCACTCTTTCAGCACAAGAACCACAATGGAGCCTGAGGACTCTGCAATGAAGAACGTACCCTACGTCTTAACATGTGTTTTGCAAGCCTTTCCTTGGTCCTCATTTTTAATAACCTAAACATGAAACTTCCCTTGGATGTGGTCTTTGTGAAAAACTGCAAATTCAGTGTTTGAATAAGATTAGCTCACCTTTTTTTTTGCTGTTGTAGTGATAGTAAGATTGCTCACAAAGTATCAATCTGGTTTTATTTGATCCCATATATTATGTTGAACCAAGTATTTTATCAAATGCAGTAGTTGGATTTGGAGGATGACTTCCAAGACTGAAAGTGTGGTAAAGTGTGGTTCTACATGGGTCAGTATGGTCTACTAGAAAAGTGAATACTTTTAATATTATGGCGTTTGGAAGGTCCAATCATGCCGTGTGTTTATATCTCTGCTGTTGGAGAAAATATAGGAAGGGTCGCTTAAAGAATAAGAGCAGGAAAATCATACAGTTAAATTCTATTTCATTGAAAAATATGCAAAGTTGCATTCAAATAAAAATATTTGTAAACCAGTGCGCTACTAAATTAACAAGAGGGCAAAGAATACAGGTTACTTAGATAGCCTGTCTTTGATAGATATCACAATGTCAGACTACCTCTTAGCATTGGTAACGTGTCCCACATAAACATACTCTGTCCCACATTTGGTTTGTGGGGATCTGGTCACCATACATGGAGCAAAGTACACCATAGTGCTGACTATATGCCAGGACAGCACAGTAATGTTAGCCTAAGAAAGCGGTTCCCAAACGTTTTCAACTGGCGGGTCCAATTAAGACATGTTGAAAATGTTTGCGGCCCACCACACGTATGGATAAACATACGTCAATCGTTTGATACTATCTACATTTTATTTTGTAACTAAATAATTATAGCAATTTTGTCAATGATTTGGCGGCCCACAATACAGGCAACCGCTGGCCTAAAACATGTCAACAAGGCAGGTATTTATATATATATACAGACGTATCCGACTTCAGTCTAATTCTCTTCCAGCAGTGCCCTGTTTAAAGGCAGAATATATACGGTATATAAATTACAACAACAAAGCAAACATGAAGAAAATAACAATCATTAAAAGCAAACATTAAACAACGGTAAAATATTTCAGTTTCAGCAAAAACAAAGACACTATTCAACTTAGCTCATGCTGTTTTCACTGTTAGGCTTTCAAGGGTGATATAGTCATGTGATCGTGTCCAATGAGTACTACATCTGTGCTTTCAAGGGGAGTAAGGCAAAAAGGCCACTTGCCTTGCAATCTCGGCTGCAATGCATATGCACACAATATCACAAGAGGGTTCATTTAAAATGATGATTCTGTTAACACTCGCTGTTCACACTAATCCTCAAACATTTGGGAATTTCACTTAAAAACACATTTTGATGTAACTACTACACATGTCAGTACATAAACTATATGCATATTGTAAATGAATGCGTTTATTGACTTCTCATGACCAAAAATCGCAGTTCTGTCTCTCTTTAGTAACGTATTCAAATGGCCGCCAAGAACTTCCGGAAGGCTACTTGAATCACGTGACTATCAAGCGTTCTGAACTTCCGTTGGGGAAATTATCTCTGTGGCTCGGACAGAGGGTGTAGTTCCGCCTCTGAAAAATGAAGCCTATGCGGAAGTGCCTTAAACCTGCTCATGCTGGACCCATTGCCTGTATACCTGGGTATCATATACAGCTTAAAATGGTCAACACTTGCTGTATTATAAACTGCCATAACCGTTCTCATGATCGGCGTGGGAAACGGAATGCTAATGAAGTGCGGATTTTCAACATTCTTGCTTGGAACCCAAACACTAAGAGGCGTCGCATGTCATGGGTAGCAGCTGTAACTAAGACGAATAAAACATCAACATTTCCCAACACATGTACGCGTGCTCACAGCATTTCGACACCGGTAAGTTATAATAATAACACATTTTACTGTTATGGGGTTACCGCTAGCTCTGCATCCGTAGGGTAGCCAAGCTGTGTTGCTTGTTACTACACTGCTAACGAGAGATTGATAATTTCGTAAATGCTCTAACGTGTAAGCGCTCACACCACAAACTAGGTGGGAAAACACGTCTGGAAATGTAACTCGTGGCAACGTTAGCCCGTTGAGATCACCCGACCAAAGTTTGTGTTCGTGTGGATCGAGCCGGTTCATTTCCTTAATTTTATGTAGGCCTAAGTAGCGCTCCTTTGCTTCTTTGTTCAGCTGCTCTCTGTAAGGAACCTTGCGCTTGTTCTTTACCCGGTCCATTCTTGAATGTAATCAATGTAATGAATGTAAAAAAGACGTGTATCCTAGCGCACGGCAATGTAAACAATATGGCGACCACTGCCCAGAATGCAGTGCGTGATGACGTAGTTGCTTGTTGTCTAAACCAGGAGGTACGGAAAACCATTGCATAGTGGAAAAACTTCCAGTTGTCAAATTTAAGGCCAGACTACAGGTGAATAGGATAATTAAAAAAAAAGCGAACTAATAGATATCACCATGAAACTTCCTCAGTTGATTACTTACGTTAAGACATTAGTGTTGTTCTTTTTGTATGACAAGTTTTCTGAAATTTGATATTTAAATATGTAAATTAGACATTGTCTAAATATGCCACGTGTGAGTGCGTCTGCGTGCGTGCCAAGCATATTTGGTCCTATTTTCAATTATATCGAAGTGTTGATAAGGTAAACAAGATGTCTAACTGCAAGCAGGCTACAATCGCGTTATCCCACAGAACAAAACAAAAAATACGGGCTTCACTCAGCGGTATAACTTTAGCATTTCCATTTGGCATAGGCGTATAGGTCATGCTAATATATCAATGATGTCACGTGACATACACATTTGTGCCTATTTCATTGCCGCCTGCTCTGGTTAATTGTGAACACCTGTTTTTGTTTAACGTTTTCCACCCGAATGCTTTAGGCTTCAGGTAGGCTCTCTTTATCTCTCAATATGCATTGACGTTGGCTAATCAGCGCTGTGTGTCGACAATACAGCACATTTTGTGGACAAATTAAAAACGATAAACCCATGGACACCATGTAACTTTCTTACAAGAGACAAACACAAATAATTAACTAATATCAGAATACAATATATCCATTATGAGCCTAGGTGTTCGACAAAATCCCCGACTCCCCGCACAGTTCCCCACAACATGGACCAGCAGTAGTAATGGTCTACTCACCTGTCAGATTGTTCTTGTTTTTGAAGCCTCCGACATAATAGAGCGCTAGGTGCGAAACACCGAGGTAGATCCTATACATTTGTTGCCTGTTATTGAATGTGAAGCCTCCGATATTACTTTAAGCATAATACAATATTTGACAAAGAATGACAACTAGGCGCGAAAATAGTGTCCTATGCATCATTGTTACCTAGTCATCGAACGACACTGGCTCGAGCGCTTTGCCCCGGCGAAAGTAGCAGTACAGCTACAGCCGGCAAGCATGGGAAGGCCCACAAAACGTCACTTCCGTTTGACCCGTAGGGGGAAACAAGGCACTCGCCACAATGCCAAAGATTTGCCGTGTGGCTTTCTGCACGTCAAACAAACAAAAATACATCCCGATTTAATTCTGTACCTATTGCCAATTGATTGAATATTCAAGAGCGCCTTCTCTTGTTTGGCATAGAAGGCATTGACTTTTGCTCCTGCACTGTTCCAATAGTAGGCTAAACAAGCAGGCTATCATTGCAAATTTGCCTCTGGAGTCCGTTTGTGACCGCAGACACCATAAAGCTAGCCTCATCGGATGCTTTTCCCACTACTGCAATAGTGTTAAATCCAATGGCTTCTATTCCTTCTTTGAGAAATGTGAGACACACATAGATTCTCTGCATTTCTAGATTGCAGACAGTCCCTAAATGAGCGAAAGAGCTCGTGCAAATTAAATCAGGCAAGTGGGTTGCTGCGCCAAGTGCACAAAACACATTTTAAAATCACTCGTTTTTGAAAAGCTTCTATCATTAAATCACGTCGCTCACAAAGCACTGCAGTCCAAAAAGGCTTCGTAGCCACTGCAGCAAGAGTAGGCAATACAGCTAACAATACCACTACTTCGGTAATATGAAAAGCAAACAAGCTTGCCAGTTTTGTGTGTAGCTTCTCAAACGTAGACTATTTTCTTGCGGTAAACCTGCTGTAAAATATGACCAATGATTATGACTACAAAATGAAACATGGAATTATATAAAACGGTATTGCTGATGCATGATGTACAAAGGCTGCAATTGTGATACATGTATTAGCATGGGATAATCGGCAACAGCAATAACATTTTATTTTAAGTTTTCATTTTCTTCTGTCCGGTACATTTCGAGTCAGTCCAGGTTTGTACTATACTAGCGTAGGACTACGTGGGGCTGTTCTATGGTACTGATACTATGGTACGCTTATATATAAAGTAAATGTAATATTGGTGTAAGTGTCTCACCAGGCGACTCAACCAGATAGCAGAAGATAGATTTCGATTATCGTATAAAATGGATTATTCGACAACACACAGAGATGGGGGGGGGGGGGGGGGGGGGGTAGGCAGGCCGGGCAGAGGAGGCAGGAAGAAAGACAGACAGACAGATAAATATATGGGGGGAGGGAGACAGAGACAGAGACAGAGACAGAGACAGAGACAGAGACAGCGACAGAGACAGAGAGAGAGAGAGAGAGAGAGAGAGAGAGAGAGAGAGAGAGAGAGAGAGAGAGAGAGAGAGAGAGAGAGAGAGAGAGAGAGAGAGAGAGAGAGAGAGAGAGAGAGAGAGAGAGAATGAAACGGAGAGGGGGTGCAGAGAGGGAGTTGGAGGCCGAAGTGGGAGGGCTAGAGTAAGAGATCGAGGGGTTAAGTTACTTTTACTGCTGGTATTGCTGTTTTAAACAAACATATTTCACAGTGTTCTACAACACACAGAAAGAGAGAGAGGGAGACGGACGGACGGACGGACGGACGGACGGACGGACGGACAGACGTGTGCAGAGAGAGAGAGAGATGGGGAGTGGGAGCAGAGAGCATAATTGTATGCTTTTGAAATATTTACTTTGTAATGGCATGCCCATAAAGCACAATTGAAGTTATCCTAATTAAGAGAGTGAAGAAGGAGAGAAGGGGGGCAGAGAGAGGGAGAGGGCAATGCATTGCAATTATTCCACAATATATACAAACATGAATCCAGAGCTCCATTAGCAAACAACCAGATGATACACAACAAGGCCTATAACCAATAAGGTACCCAAGTGACCCAGGCATAGCGGTACCTGTGGTTCCTGCCACACCCAAAACTCTACCCTGCTCACTTTCCGCATAGGTGTCTCCAAATGACCAAGCCTGCGGCTTTCCACAGCTGGAGGTGGTGACCACCGTACACGGTGGCGTGAAATCGGGCACCAAGCATGTTTTATATTAGAGGTAACTTCTCAAATCTAAACACTCTTCCCTGTTCCACTTTCACAGCCGAGGCGCAAAGCCCACTGACAGCGGCCAAAGGCCATCCTTTAGTGACTCTACCCTATCCGCAGGAAGACTTTTCTAAGTCCCCCTAGATAGATCGATAAATTGACAGACAGATGTGCGCAGAGAGAGAGAGGGAGAGATGGGGAGAGGGAGCAGAGACCATAATTGTGTCCTTTGGCAATATTGACTTTGTACTGGCATGCATATAAAGCACCATTGAATTAAACTTGAGAGGTAGAGGGAAAGAGAGAGGCAGGGGCCGCAAAGAGAGGGGGAGAAAGAGGGGTGGGTACATTCACTTTAACTGCTGGTATTGCTGCTTTAAACAAATGTATTTTGATTATCGTATAAAATTGATTATTCAACAACACACAGAGATGGGGGGCGGGGGGGGGGGGGGATGGATAGGTAGGCAGAGGAGTCAGACAGACAGACAGACAGACAGACAGACAAATAAATATATGGAGGGGGGAGAGGGAGGTGTAGAGAGAGAGCAAGGGGTATGCACTTTCACTGCTGGTTTTGCTGTTTAAACAACTGTATGTCACATTGTGCTTCGGATCCCAACGGGGCCGCGGCCCTCTGGTGGTTTGCAGTGGTAATGCAGGTGGGCCACAAGAAAAGAAAGAAACATGTCCACATGAATCACAAGTATTCACTTGAAGTATATAGCTCTGCTGTTGTAGTAGTAGTGGAAACAAATTAGAGAAAGAGACATAACTTTAGTATGTAAAAGAAAGAAACATGTCCAAATGAATCACAAGTATTCCCTTGAAGTGTATAGCTCTGCTGTTGTAGTAGTAGTGGAAAAAAGTTGGAGAAAAGAGAGAGAACTTTAGAGTAATGTAAGAGGGGGGACATAGGGTGAGTGGGGGAGAAGGGAGGAAGGGAGAGGGGTGAGGGTGGGACAGAGGGAGGGGTAGGGGTAGAGAGAGAGCGAGGGGTATGCACTTTTACTGCTGGCATTTCTGTTTTAAACAAATGCTAAATATGTGGCAACCTACCACAGCCATAAGGACAGCCAGTGCAAAGGACCCTTTTCATTGAATTAATGTTCGACAGTTTTATTACACGCTTATGTATTTGATTATGTATTTGATTCTCTCCCATTTTTTTTTATTACTTAGTTAATTGTTATTGTATACTATGCTTTGGCAATATTGACTGTGTATTTCCTGCCAATAGAGCTTGTTGAAATTGAATTGAGACAAAGAGACGAAGAAGAAGGAGAGAAGGGGGGCAGAGAGAGGGAGAGGGCAATGCATTGCAATTATTCCACAATATATACAAACATTAATCCAGAGCTCCATTAGCAAACAACCAGATGATACACAAGGCCTATAACCAATAAGGTACCCAAGTGACTCAGGCATAGCGGTACGTGTGGTTCCTGCCACACCCAAAACCCTACCCTGCTCACTTTCCGCATAGGTGTCTCCAAATGACCAAGACTGCGGCTTTCCACAGCTGGAGGTGGTGACCACCGTACACGGTGGCGTGAAATCGGGCACCAAGCATGTTTTATATTAGAGGTAACTTCTCAAATCTAAACACTCTGCCCTGTTCCACTTTCACAGCCGAGGCGCAAAGCCCACTGACACGACCAAAGGCCATCCTTTAGTGACTCTACCCTATCCACAGGAAGACTTTTCTAAGTCCCCCAAGATAGATCGATGCTTTTACTATGCTTTGTCAATATTTACTCTATATTTCCTGACAATAGAGCTTTGAATGGAATGGAATGGAATTGAATTGAGAGAGAGAGAGAGAGAGCTGCTTTAAAACCACAAAGTTAGATAACGTTAAGTTAAATTAACTAGCTTTCAGAGGGGATAAGAATAGGGGGTTAAGAGATGTAATAAAAACTATAGGCCTACCAGTACCGTAGGCTGGAGAAGGCTAAGCCTTCCCTAAAATGTAACAATATTAATAAATAATAAATAAATAAAAATGTAACATATTGCTGATATAAATTACATTTTTTAACTGATATTTGAATTTGCATTGGCTAATGTAAATGTGTGGCCATGGCATTCCGTTAGTATGTGCCATTGCTATTATGAACACTGTATCCTCCCTGGCGGGGCAGATTGGTAATCTGGAAATTCTGGAACACTGTATTAATGTTAAAACGCCTGCCAACCTTTTCATGATCGCATTAACTGTTTCTCTGTCTCAGTGAGTGTCACTCTGAATTTCAGCCACAGTACGTCCCTGCTAGTCATTGAAAGAAGTAGATACGTTTGGTCAAATATTAAGGTAGTCGGCCACTCAGAATTATGATATTTTATGCTTTTACAGAATATTATGCCGTTTCTAAAAAAGAAAATACCCTGCTCCTCTTATTGCTTTTAGAATGAAATTTGTTTGTGTTGTGTTGCATTATTAGCTGGTCGTTAGCCTATTGTTTGCGGTTACTGCATATTTTTGCAGTAATGAACGTAATAACGTTTTCCTCAAATATTAGCCTTCCCAAACATCAGCGTCACCTAAGGATATACAGTGAAGGAAATAATTATTTGATCCCTTGCATATTTTGTAAGTTTGTCCACTGACAAAGAAATGAAAGGTCTATAATTTCAATGGTAGGTTTATTTTAACATTCAGAGATAGAATAAAAAAAAAGAAATCCAGAAAATCACATTATATAAAATATATACATTGATTTGCATTTGATTGAGTGAAATAAGTATTTGATCCCCTAGCACAACATGACTTAGTACTTGGTGGAGAAACCCTTGTTGGCAAGCACGGAGGTCAGACGTCTCTTGTAGTTGGTTACCAGGTTTGCGCACATCTCAGGGGGGATTTTGGTCCACTCCGCTTTGCATATCCTCTCCAAATCCTTAAGGTTTCGAGGTTGTCGTTTGGCAACTCGAAGCTTCAGCTCCCTCCATAGATTTTCTATGGGATTAAGGTCTGGAGACTGGCTAGGCCACTCCATGACCTTAATGTGCTTCTTCCTGAGCCACTCCTTTGTTGCCATGGCAGTGTGTTTTGGGTCATTGTCGTGCTGGAATACTCACCCACGACCCATTTTCAGTGTCCTGGCTGAGGGAAGGAGGTTGTCGCCCAAGATTTCACGGTACGTCGCCCCGTCCATCCTCCCCTCGATGCGGTGAAGTTGTCCTGTCCCCTTAGCAGAGAAACACCCCCAAAACATAATGTTTCCACCTCCATGCTTGACAGTGGGGATGGTGTTCTTGGGGTCATAGTCAGCATTTCTCTTCCTCCAAACACGGCGAGTCGAGTTAATGCCAAAGAGCTCGATTTTGGTCTCATCTGACCACAGCACCTTCTCCCAAGCCTCCTCTGAATCATTCAGGTGTTCATTGGCAAACTTCAGACGGGCCTGTACATGTACCTTCTTGAGCAGGGGGACCTTTCGGGCGCTGCAGGATTTTAATCCATTCCTGCGTAGTGTATTACCAATGGTTTTCTTGGTGACTGTGGTTCCAGCTGCCTTGAGATCATTAACAAGCTTCTCCCGTGTAGTTCTGGGCTGATCCCTCACCTTTCTCATGACCCTCGATACCCCACGAGGAGAGATCTTGCATGGAGCCCCAGACCGAGGGCGATTGATGGTCATTTTGTGTTTCTTCCACTTTCGAATAATTGCACCAACAGTTGTCTCCTTCTCACCGAGCTGCTTGCCGATGGTCTTGTAGCCCATTCCAGCCTTGTGCAAGTCTACAATCTTGTCCCTGACGTCCTTAGACAGCTCTTTGGTCTTGCCCATGGTGGAGAGGTTGCAATCTGATTGATTGATTCTGTGGACAGGTGTCTTTTATACAGGTAAAGAGTTGAGGCAGGTGTCTCTTATACTGGTAACAAGTTGAAATTAGGAGCACTTTCTTAGAGTGAGGGGGACTAATATACCCGGCCTGTGGGAGCCAGAATTTGTGCTAGTTGGTAGGGGATCAAATACTTATTTCACTCAATCAAATGCAAATCAATGTATATATTTTATATAATGTGATTTTCTGGATTTCTTTTTTTCATTCTATCTCTGAATGTTAAAATAAACCTACCATTAAAATTATAGACCTTTAATTTATTTGTCAGTGGACAAACTTACAAAATCTGCAAGGGATCAAATAATTATTTCCTTCATGTCCACCGAAAGCAGTGAGCTCGCCTGTTCTCGCTTGCTTGGCCGCCCCAGTCGCGCCGCCTTGCCGACCAGGCTGCGAGCTAGTGGGCGTTCTGATTAATTTGACTCACAGTAGTAGTGCCAACAGCGAGCAAGTTTAATGGCTTATCATTCTTATGTCAAATTGAGATAATATAGTCTATAATAAGGTCTACCATATTTATTATTACATTACATCATTTGTTGCGGGATCTTGCAGAAAGAACCCCATGAATTTGTACAGGTCGGCAAACGTAACGTTACATATACACATATCCACCATGAAATGCAACCGAATCCATCCAAATGCGACCTTCCTCCAAGCTGCATTTTTTTGGTTTCGGTCACGATAACCAGTTTTATGTCCAATCATAAAGTACAGGGAATTCGGACACTGCAATAATAAGGGTTTCCCCCTCTCTCAATCAAGTTTATTGTGACGTAGGAGAAGAGCGTTATAAGGGTCGCTAACGTTTAATCTATACTTTTTTTTAACATACAGTTCAATTTCATTGGGATTTGAATGGGCGGTGTACTCCGACGTGTTCAGACACGTGACGTCTGGAGCTCTATAAGGAACAAACCTTAAATACTAAAGGGAACATTTTAAGGAAACCTTCATGAGAATATTTGAGGTTGTTTTGTGCAACCGGTTTTATTTTAAGGAAACCTTAACTTGGACTTTAATGAACATTTTTAACTCAAGGTGTTTTGTGCAACCAGTGTTGCAAGCTTTCCGACTTTGTCGCTAGATTTAGAGACTTTTCAGACCCCCCTAGCGACTTCATTTCATAAAAGTGACTAATCTGGCGACATATCTAGCGACTTATTCACCCCATCGGAGAAAAGCTAGAAATCTATTAAAATCCAAATGTATTCTCACGCATTCTGCTCAGAGTAATCGCAAACTTCTCTCTCTCTCGCTCGCTCTCTCGCTCTCTCAAATTAGTACATGGTGACGTCACATATGCAAATGAGCGTCTGACGTATTCTGGCGACGTCTAGCGACTTTGGGAGCTAGTGCTAGCTATTTCCTCTGAAAATAGTTGGCAACACCCAAACTTCTCATCGTAAACGTTCGAAAACTGAGTCGTTCACACCAAAGCAATGCGCCGAGACACAGATTATCATTTCCATAATGACGCACTGTCATACCGCACTACTTCTGCATTGATATTACGGTGAGTTAGCTGTATTTTTGTTCTTGTTGACCCGGTAAGAAAAACATAAAGAAATGGATGGCTGTGGCAGCGACTTGTTGACAGTGTTTGCAGTGATACTTAATAAACAGTAAAGAAAGCAAGCTAGGAAACCGAGGAGCTGAAGCTATCTTTGGCTACTGCAGCGGCAGAGACGGGGTACCTTCACTAATTTATGTAAGGAGTTGGTTAGCCAGTTCTTACCAGTTTAACTCACCTATTCTCAGAGTAATTTCGCATGTACCAGGGCTTCCAACTTTTCGGAAAACCTTGGAGTGAGTCGACGGAAGTTTGTGCTTGAGTTAGGTGGGCGCCCGGACATGCGTGGCAAAAAAAAAATGTCTCTTCAGGGTAAAAAAATAAATAAACGCTTTGCGACAACACACAGACAGCATGCAGACACAGCTAGGCTAATTTTTGATACAAATAAATAAATAAACATAAAACATAAATCACCATCACAAATCATAAACAGCTAGGGTGAATTAAGGGTGACTGGGACAGTTTTTGAATTTTCGCCGTATGTAAGCTTTCTTGCCATAAATGAAAAAGATTTGCCCAACACAACAAGATTTTTATATGCATTGCTGAAGATGTTACCTATCCATTTGAGGAGGAGAGAAATGTATATCATATTCCAAGGAGGCGTGGCATACCCTTTTGTGTAAACTGCCCCAAAACCTTTTTTTTTTTGTAACATTTGGGTGATTGGGAAAGCACATCTTATCAATGATTTAGGCTAGTGTAAGCCTATTTATTGCACAATTTAATTCATACTGTGATATAATTTTACATGCACATTTTCCTTTTCCTGTTCATCCTTATGAATTAAGACTCCATGTTCATTTCTCTTAAACTTTATTACTGAAGGTTCCGTTCACAATTTATACAGTATAAAGCTGCCTTTCCTCAACCCCCTTATTCCCAGTCCCTCCCTTAACCCTCCCCACATTTCATTGAACACATTTAATTGAGGTAAGGAGGGCCTGGACTACAGCTTGATGGGGGGCTTGGGTGAGAACGCTGAGGGGTCTCAGGTGCTTCATCCCTTTCCATTGTCAAATTGGGAGAAAACAGAGCTTGGTCTATGGGTAAAGAGGTCATGGGTAAACTTTGTGTAGGGTTTGGCTTGTGTATGAGGGTAAACTTGGTGTTTTTGCTAGCTGTTTTTGCTAGCTGGCGAGTCCAGTTAGCAAAAAAACACACCTTACAAAATCTAGCTAGTCCATTGACATTTCTGTGATTGATTTGGGGTCCGCACACATGAAGAGGTTGTGAACCACTAATCTAGAGCATACAGAGCATACACAATGGTTCTCTATTGCAAGGTTGACAATTTTCTACATTAGCAAAGCCTTTTAGCACTGTCCCAATCACCCAAAATCATGCTGTCCCATTCACCAAAACCGTGTTTGGGTGGATGGGACCAAATAAAAACAACCAATTCCAAAAATAGAAACCTGAAGTATATTCTTTTACTGATTTTGTTGCAGTAGTACATCATAATCATGTTTCCATCAAAAGTTTGTGCAATCTATTAGCTATGACTATTTTATGACAGAAGATGAAAACTAGCTAAAGCCTATGTCATTTTCCTTACATCATTCACTGCAGGGTCAACTTCCAGTTTAATGCTTGCCCCGCCTACCTACGTGATGTCACACTAATGAGGGCATGACATTTTGGTTATGTGGTTTCAAGGCTAGGGCTCAGCAAAAAAAAATATATATATATTTTCACTCATCAGTCAAGAAAATAAATCCTGTATAGTTATACTGTCCCATTTGACCTTATGTCCCAATCACCCTTAATTCACCCTATCAAATAAGGCATACAACAATTATAATTTAAATCAGCTAAAAGTAAAGACTAAACCTACACTAGCATTTGGCAATTTTTGAGGCCTTGATGAGTGTTGAGGTGGGATCCTATGGCAAGCCGTTTTAACATTTAATCGAACCACACTCCTATCGCTGATGACATTTTAGATATCCATAATAGCATTTCTCCTAGTCAAAATTGTATTCTCACTAGTCAGAATGGTAATTAAAGATATCCACAATAACATTCTTACTAGTAGAAATTGTATTTCAAGATATCTACAACTTTGATTGTAGTCAAAACTAAATGTAAGATATCTTTAAATCCTTGAAAAGTACAAGTGGCCGTTTGAACATTTAATAGCTAGACTGGATAATATATATTGTAGAGATCCGTTTATAAATTCTTCCTTGTCAAAATGAACATTTCAGGTATCCACAATGACATTCTTCCTATCCACAATTGTCATTTCAGATATCCACAATGACATTCTTCCTACCCACAATTGTCATTTCAGATATCCACAACGTCATTCTTCCTAGGACAAATTACGTCACTTTTGCTATTCATGTGTATTGGGCTTTCAATTTCAGATATTCACAACGTCATTTTATATCTAGAATGAACATTTTGGATATCTGCAATAGAATTCTTACTAGGAAAAACTCCCATTTCAGATATCTACAATCCAATTGTAACTAAGTCATAATTTTTATATCAGATATCCAAAATGAAAACCCGTCAACAGATATCCACAATACATTTGTTTGACCCCCCTAATTAAGTTCAAACACCCCCCAAAGGACGTTAAAATGAAAGGGGGTTTCTACAATTTGTATTTTATTGCAAATTTACAAATACATTTTAATAGTGAATTTTAAATTATGCTTTCCCCAGCTCTGCCTGAACAAAGCTTGTAATACAACTACAATAATAAACGAACACCCCTAAAGTGGGTCCTACCATTTATTAGCTGATATTGAGTCTCGTGACGATTCGGTTATACTAGCGCTCAGCTCAATCCTTCAAATGCGGCCGAGAAATGCGGCCTTCTTTTCCCAAATTTGAAGGATTCAACTGCTGCATCCTTCGTGGCCAAACCTATAACAGAATTCATTGCGCGCTGGTGATGATTGGATACAAGTGTCATGACGTAAGGGTGGGAACAGCTGGTGACGCAAACAGGAAATCCTCAGTAGACCAGACCGTCTCATTTCATCTCATTTGAAAACGCTCGGTTCGGCCTTCGAAGGATGCGGCCCCAGAATTGGGACACAGCTCAAGCCTTGACGATCAATCATGGAGAGTTTTATCTCGCGTAACTCTCACGGAAGACGACATGACAATCGGCAGGTAATTCCATGTATTATAGTTGCGTTTAAAAATGTCATATTTTTCTGTAAAATTGCACAGACGTACATTATTTTATAACTTTACTTAAGCTGTAGTGAACACCTTCTCGCCCCTTTTACACAGCCTTTTAAAGGCGTTATTATTATTCCGCCTCACTGTTGTCACTGTAGTCTATACAAGGTACGTATGGAATGAGCTTTGTGCCAGATACTGTATCTATAAAAGCAAAATTAAATTTCACAAGCAAAAAAAAATTATCCACAAGCAAAACTAAAATCTACAAACAAAAAAACGAAATTAATATTATACATAATACATAATAATACATGTACATAATACTACAATATATATTGTAGATAGATAGTGTTCTCTCTATGCGTGTGGGTAGGAATTCTACATCTCTGCCCACACGGTTATTACACTTTCCTTCCCTTTGTGTCCAAATAAGTTATTCTTGTCTATTTTTGTCATTAGACCCCGCAATGTCTTCGGTTTTTTCACCGCGTACCCACATCAGCAGCCTCCTATTACTTATAAAAGCCTCGAATCCCTCAATACCTAGACTGCTTTTCTGCGTCTGCAAACTAGCTACTGATGCCCCGTGTCGTCTCCATACCGGCTACTATAACGTTAGTTGGGGCTCAGATGCGATACACCGAGCTTACTAGCTAGTGCTTGCTAGTGTTGGAACCAGGGACAGTGATCTACCTATCCATTTTGATCCACATAACCCTTTGAATTTCTTGGGTCTGCATCGAAAGCAGTGCAAGCTTTATGTATTATAAAATGAAATACTAGTGCCACTACTACTGCCACGCTATTCTCATCTGAGTCATTGTGTACCAGCAAACTAGGCTGGTAACCGGAATTTTACCAAGTGGGTAGTGACGAAGTTGGGTTCTAGTAGCCTATCAATTTTCTAACATGGCCACATCAGCTAATCTGAAACGAGTCCAAATTTCGAAAAGGAAAAAAAGATGTGTGAGCATTTGTTATAGCAATGCAAAGCGGGCAGTCTGTGGAGGGTGGTTGGCATATGTGCCTGAGACTGAGATGACCCCGTTTCACGTCCTTTCTCGACTGCCATGCGCAACTGCCCATTGTTGATTTGATTTGATTTGATTTATCTGCTGCTGTCCAGAGACATCTAGAGCATAATGATGACACTCTAACGATAGGTGTGTGTGTGTGTGTGTGTGTGTGTGTGTGTGTGTGTGTGAACTGTAAAATGATCTGTCACTCCGACTCCAATGGGCCAATAGGAATTATCTTCTATAACCCCTGCCCTCGTGAGATTTGTGCCACAATTCCACAAGCAAAAAAACAAGAACCACAAAACAAAAACCGTGGATCAAAATGACTAAACTGAAAACCTAAATAAAAGTTCGATATCAAAGAATGAACTTTAATAACATTTTGTGTATTTAATATTTTTGTTTGGAGATTTTAGGTTTGCTTGTGGATTTTAGTTTTGCTTTTGTAGATATCTGGCACAAATCTCATTTCATAGGTACGGTCATAGGTACGGTTCTGTTTACATTTGTAAAGGTACATGGCCCCGGTCTCTCTGTCACCAATGACAGCAAATAGCCGTATTTCCTGGGAACGACGGCTTCTTTGGCCCTTTAAACCTCATAGTAAGGGGGCATTACGAGATGCACGGCAAGGCCATCATCGTGGAGCAGGACTCATCTAGTGTGCCAGTAACACACAACCCTACCCGCTTTTCCTTCCACCGCCCACCCAGCACTGCTGGGGCCTCTGCTATTTGAAGAGCCACCGTGGCAAAAACATTCCACAGGTGACCAAATAAACCTTTCACTCCTCATATGCAATATCCTGGCTTTACACCAACGTTGAGAGTATGTTATACAATTACCCTTGTGTTCAAGGCAATATGAACTGCTATCTATTAATGCCAGCCATAGAAACAGCAAGGCTTACATTTATTTACAAATCTGACTTGAGGGTATTTGACACCAATAATAGGCCTACATCTGCAGAATAATGTGACTACATTGTGTCAAGTCACACAAGTACACAATTTATCTGGATGCACTGGATGTATTATATGAGTAAGGCCTAAACAATATGAAATTTGTAAAAATGTTTTTCATATCAATATTCAGGAACATCTTCATCTCTGAACTCGTGGATGGAAAGTTGGAGACCAGCAACTGCGACCAGTATTGGTGCGTTTTTCTGAATTTGAGGCTTCTGTTACAGGCATCATCAATAAAGTTGACGATGCCCTTCAAAAAGAGGACTCACTTATCCTCCTGGATAACCAAGGAAACAAAATCTTGGACTCTGAAGGAACCAGAGGTATAGTTGAACACTTTGTATTGTTTATTTGACAGCCTCAGGAATACTACGTTTAAATCCAGCATACTTTTTATGTATGCTTCAAGTGAACTCATTTACTAATTGTTTCCCCATGAAACCTTATGGTTAAAAAAAATTATAAACAATCTCCTGAGGCATATCACGCCATTCATACAACTAATCGACTATTTTCTATACAAGATCAGCATTTTGGAAGCAAGATGCAAGAAAAATATTTGCTGTGCAAGAAGATGACTTCCTGCAAATACAAGCATGTAAAAAGAGGAGACTGGGGTACTTAAACTGGATTAGCATTTTTTGCACATTATTATGGTTGCATATTTGTAGGATGTTCTCCTAAATTGATAAGTGAGGAGCAACTTTTATCTGCGAGATATTTTGCCAATACAGGCTTGTTGAGAACAAGTAGGATATAATTTGCTTGTTGTATATTTTGATTATCTTTCAGTCCACGAGAAGATACTGGCATTGCTGAAGTTGTGGATAGAATTGAAGGGGTCGTCCTGGCAGCCCAGGGACTGCAAGAACTGTCCACTACATTGAAAGAGCTGATAGAGTTTGCAAATTCCAACCGCAGAACAATAGTGTCCCTAACGCCCGAGCAGCATCTGTTAGAGATGCCTTTGCCTGTGTTGTCAACATTGTTTTCTTTAAGAAACAGTATCACCAACAACTTCAAAAGTTGTTCACAATACATAAACTTTCATGTCAATCATCATACATTTTTTTTATTAAAACAATGATCAAATACTGTAGTTTTAAAAACTGTTTTGGGAATACAATTTGCAGATCCAATGGTTGAGCCCATGCTTGCAACATGCTGCAAAATCCTGATTGGCTGCAGGATCTGCATTGTGGAGTGGCAGAAAAATTCTACCTTTTGTAGATGTCGAGCAGATGATTTTTGTGACAACATACAAAGACTCACTGGACTCTCTGATGCATTGGCTGCACTGTGGAGCATACTATGTGAGTAAGGAAGTACAGTATTCAACAAGGTACACTTGCATAGTTTTGCTGTTCTTTTGAATTCCATTTTTACTTGAAGTCTACAGTTAAAGCACACGTTTACTCATGTTTCAATACTGTAAAAGTTTAAGTACATTCTCAGGTGTGCACTATTTTATGTTACATTCTCTGAAATTGTTTGCACTTTGCACATTTGTAGGAATCTTGTACACCAAATATGTACCGCATAGTTTTGCTGCTCTTTGAGTTGAAAGCAATAAAAATTGGTTGGATTTTACCTGATTTTTTTCCATTGTGGCTCTGGGGATATTTTGGAAGGGTGCCCACTCATTTTTGCACCTGCACTAATTCCTTTCTAATCTCATTGTTGTGCTACACACATGATTTCCTCTAAGCCAACATATGGGATTGGTAAACATAAGACTTTAAAGAGGTTCTGATTAAAGATTTTAAAATAAAAAAAATATATATAATTTTACAAGGGTTCACAAACTTTAAAGCATCACTGTAGCAGAGGGCATAGTCTGTTTATCTAGCTACTCAACACCACCACATATTGAGGAAACAACCCCACAGTATTTCAGTTAACGTTTTCAGGCATATCGTTGGGTTACATTCAAGAGGTACAACAAGGCGTCTTGAAAAGTAGTATGATCATTGTTTACCACATGATTAAAAAGACGAGAGATGTCAGGGTAATTCTCTGCAAAGTCCTGTTCTGCATGACATCTATCCTCCTCAGATGAAAAGGGGTCAGTTCCAAAAACTGACACCCAGGTCAGCGAGGATCCCAACTCTTGCTCATACATGTTGGCAACAACAGAGGCACTGGGCAGAAGCTCCTCTGAAATTGTAGCTCGATAGCCACGTGCTGCAATTTCGTTGGGTATCCCACGGCCTAAAACAAGGAAACATGAATACGAATAACTAACAAAAGCACTGTTGTTGTGTTATGGGTGGCTGAAGAACAAAAATATAACCATTGCTTCTAAAGTGTTACATATTCAGTTTAGCATACCTGGGATCCTGTGTGCATTCCATGATTGCACCACTCTGCCTAGTCCAATTTGGCTTAATTGACACGTCAGGTTTGAGATGCAAAATGTAGTCATATTGTCTTCCATACTGATGACTTCTTGATCCAGCAGATTGTACCAGGGCCTGTTTCACGATTGTTCACCTCAGGCTTTCCTCCTTTCCACTCGAAGATTCTGTTGACCACAAAACAATAAAGACTATGTAATGGTAGATTATAGAGCAGTTTCCTAACTGAGGAAAAGTAATTCCCATTTAAAATGCTTTCATGTCTTATTTTTAAGAACAACAAATTTGTCAGCGTCTTTCAATCCTATGTTTGATTTTAATAGTTGTACTGTTTGTTGATATTACAAAAAACACACCCTGTTGATGTTGTTTGGAGGTATGGTGGCCTGCTGAGGTTGTGTCTGTGCCTTGTCAGCTTCCATTGCATATACAGGCACATGTAAAATCCCTGCCATGGTCGACCCTGATTTGGTCCCACATCCCATGGTTGACCACTGCAGATCTGGAACAAAATAATGTGTACATGTGCACGTGGAGGCACTTAACTTAACTAATCAAATAAGAAAAATACATTATACATTCAATAAAAATACAATATACATAGCACAGAAAAGATTATGACAATTACATTGGTTCGGAACATATTCACCTATAAACTTTGTCATAAATCACAAGGTTATTTTTCACTAGCATAGTGGAATTGGCAACAATTTTGCTGATGTAGCCATCAACTGCCATGACGTGTGTCACTCCAAACATAATAAGCTTTTCATTTTGGTCAAGGTGAAGTTTATGGCCCATATATTCGGCATGATAAGGGACAGGATTTAGATTACAAGCACCCTGAAGAAAATCGAAATATTATGATTACTGAAGGCGTGTGCCCTAATGCTTCTGCAACAAAGTGTGTCACTGTGTTTTCTTGTGTAGGCCCTACTATAGCTACATTAAATGTTACATTAATTTGTTGGAGCTAGGATAGGTGGAGAATATATGCACAAACCTAATGATATTGATTTACCTCTACATGCTGGACTAAAGCATTTTTACCCAGCCCTCTAGGAATTTTTTCAGTAGCGGGGGTAAAGGGTTTTGTTGTAGGCTACCTTGGTGGTGCGGTCGGAGTTGATATCAATAGGAATATATTAGCAGTCGAATCAGGCTCCTTTGATCATTCGTGGATTAGTCGACTAATCGGGGTCACCCCTACTTATTTGACAAAATACTAACAGATATCACTTCACAGCTCTAAGCCTCTGTCGTAGGGAGTTTAACAGTTTTAGAATTTCGGAGCCTTGTGACCGCGTCCAAAAACCACAGTCCTTTGACGCTATTGCTATTTTCAGAGTACACGTTTTCAATATTGTACCCTTGATTTAGGCAAAAGATTATATACAGTGTAAAGCCAATGCGTTTTCCCATAGATATTCTCAAAATATCCATTATTTCGCTCACGGTAAACAACAACAGTAACGTCAAAGTCGGCCGTTTAATGTTTTGGCTTTCTGGCGACACGGAGGTAGCAACTCCGCAAATTTAAAAACCTTTATTTCGACACTAAAACTTTAGGACTTTAGGAATTTATTTATAATTTTTTTAGGATAAACGTTTACTATGTAACATAAAATCGGAACATTTAATTGCTTAATCACTTGATTAAAAACGTGAAAATGGGTTTGACCTGCCTACTAAAAATGATTTAAACTGTTAAATCTATCCAACGTTACCTTTTTTCTTCACCGGTAGTTTTCTGTTTGACAGCTGTCACTGAGGAGAATGTCCTATACGCGCGCTTTTGTTAATTTGGTTGTCATGACTTTACGACTGACTGTTCGTTAGACTAGAGGAGAGTTCAGTGGAGCTCTAGTCTGCATGTAATTGCGATTTAATGACAATTCTGAAGCAGCGGTGGCAATAATTTAGCAGCGGCGGGCCGCCGCCGCTATATACATATACATATAGCGGAAACCCTGTTACCTGTCAAACCTGTCAATTACCTTAAATGTCCTCTCTATACTTCTTGGCAGAAATCATTACCTGACGTCGGAATTCGTGGTATGGCTGATGAATCTCAGGATTTTTCCAACTCGTCATTCTCCTACACGCACACTCCCATTGAAGACAGATACCCAGTCATGAACTTGCGGCAAGTCTTGAACGACAGGCAAGACATAAAATGTGCAAACCTACACAAAACTTACCTCATATATTGATCCAGTCACAGCCCTCTCCAGGTCTGTGTCCGGAACATGTCTTTTTCGCCTAAGGTCGTTCTGTACACAGAATCTTCGAACACTCATTTCAGAGCATCACCCATATGCTCCAGCGTGATGGAAATCTCAGCATGTCTTTTGCCAGTTTCAAACAAGTCTTTAATTTAATTAGCGTACGGTTCCAATGCGGCCATGGTGTCGATACCAGCTGGACAGTCACCCTGCTCTCTGCTGTGTTCTCTTACTTCAGTTTTATGTGTGAACCTTGATGGGAATTGTTTAGCGTAGTTGTTTATGTGGTGTTGCTTTGAGAAGGTTAACCATAAACCGTCGGTCACGAAGAAATCACTCCTCACTGTCTTTAGCTAGCTGTCACACGTCTCATGTCCAGTATGTTTACAGCAGAGCCCTTGAAAGATAGAGTTGCATCAACGGAAGTTCAAAATGCTTATCGTCACGTGATTTACGGAGACCTCAGATAGTTCCCGGAAGTTCTCGGGACAGAACTGCGATTTTGGATAATTAGTAGTCAATAAATTCATTGATTTACAATATTTATACAGCACACCGACATGGTATGTAGTTACATCAATATGTAAAAAAAAAAATCGCTAATATTTGTGTCAGGTATTTGTGATTAGTGTAAACAGCTAGCGTTACCAGAAGCATTTTAGGCTAACCTTACTTTGGTTAAAAGAGCATCTTGCTGTTTATTGCTTTGAATTCTTTTTTTATTATTATGTTCTTAAACTTGTATGGTGGTCAAGAGCAATCACATCCTAATGTTTATTGATATATTTAGAGGGAGGGGTGTCTTGAGTGCCTAAGTAATCTTAATGATTTAATGACTAATGTAATCTTCATAACTTTCAGATAGGACAGGAGACTGACAGGTGACCAGAAGGGTACATTAAAACACATCACATTCAGACAGGATAGATTAAAACACATATATATTTATACACAAATAAACATATTTTATGTTTCTAAATAAATCTCTAATAAACTTGAATAGCATGTTCAGTAGCAGTTTGCCTCTGCCTTTTCCTCCGTGTTGTCCTTGCATATAGTCTCCACCATGGTTTGCTGTGCTGCATGGGGATGCTCAGAAAAAGGGGTACAAATGTACAGTTTCCCCACTAACATGGAGAGGAGAAAAAAATGGTTGTCTTGTCAGCAAGAGTAATCTTCCGATCACTAAAGATTACAACAACAAAAAAATATGTGAGGTAATCATATTCAAACACTGATATGCACTTTTTCACAAACAAAGGAACCATTTGGGAAGCTTGATGTTTGGTTTATTAAAAATAACGAACAGGGAAAGGCTTGCAAAACCCAGGGAGTTGAGACTGGGTGCAGGGTGCTGTCTCATTGCAGGGAGTCTTCAGGCTCAATTGAATCACCCTGTGGTTCTTGTGCTGAAAAAGACAGAGTGAGAGAGGGAGAAAAAGACAGGAAAAAGGGTTAGACACACCTATATAGGCTTGGACGGAAAATTGCCTTGGGAGATGAAGTGTGGTCTTTGTTCCCCAACTTAAGTTATGGAACTTAATTAGTTGTGACAGCTTTTGCTGCTGATGTTTAACAAAGTATGACAAGTGGCATCAGTTACTGATGTGATATGAATTTGTATAATGTCTCATGTTCTTGGTTGTCTTTTACAAGATACAAGAGTTTTATTGTCATATGCACAGTAAAAAACCAGCAGTTACACTGTCCAAAGAAATTCTTACTTTGCTAGTCCTCTGTTTACACACAAAAAGAAATAAGATAAAAAGAATACAAAATATATCTATGTATATGTGTGTATACATGAAGGGGGACATAAATAGGCTTGGTAGGCAAGTAATTGTCAGGTATTGTGCAAAGAGCATGAATATGAAATGATTTACATATATGATATTTGATGAGCAGAGAGCAGCAGTCATAAAGTGCACTGTACAGTATTGTACAGTATTTCAATAGTCACAATGCCAAAGTGTGCTGTGCATTTTTGCAAGAACAATAGATGAAAGCAACAATAAATATGTGTGTGTGTAGAGTTCAGTGTAGAGGATCAATGAATAATGTATGTAGCCAGAGTTCAACCAGTCAGAGTGATGGGAAGGGGGCGGTGTTTGAAAGAGTCATTCACAAGCCTGATGGCCTGAGGATAAAAACTGTTTGTCAGTCTTGCTGTCCTGGACTTCACACTCCTATAACGTCCGCCCGAAGGTAGAAGTGTGAAGAGGCTGTGTTGGGGGGTGTACTGTCCCTGATTATGTTGAGTGCCTTCCTAATGACCCTGGTGTGGTAGATGTCCTGTAGTGAGGGGAAGGCTGTTCCTGAGATGGACTGTGCAGTTTTAATCAGACGCTGGAGAGCCTTCCTGTCCCGAGCAGTACAGTTTCCGTACAGACTATAATAGAGCTGGTAAGGACACTCTCGATAGTGCACCTGTAGAAGTTGCTGAGAATTTTGACTGGCATGCCAAATTTCCTCAGCCTTAGAAAGTACAGTCCCTGCTGGGACTTCTTGATGATTTGGTGTGTGTTGTGAGACAATTTAAGATCCGCACCGATGTGAATGCCAAGGAATTTGAAGGTTTGCACCTTCTCCACCTGTCTCACCTACATTGAGTGCAGATTCCTCCTCCTCCTTGGGTCAACAATCATTTCCTTGATCTTGTCTGCATTTAGGGAAACCAGATCCGCCCCACCTCCCTCCTGTACGCTGTCTCATCCCCACCAGTGATCAGTGCAATGACTGTAGAATCGTCAGCAAACTTGATGACACTGGTGTTGTTCTGGGAGGACACACAGTCATACGTGAAGAGTGTGTACAGTAGGGGGCTCAGCACATAGCCCTGGGGGACCCCTGTGCTTACAGTTCTTGTGCTGGATGTGCGGTTGCAAATTCTGATTGACTGGGGTCTGTCCATTAGAAAGTTCAGCACCCAGTTGCAGAGGGAGGGTGTCAGTCCAAGGTTGAGGAGCTTTACAGAGAGTTTGTGCGGGATAACCGTTTTAAATGCTGAGCTGTAATCGATAAACAGCATTCTGACATAGGTGTCCTTGCCCTCTAGGTATGTGAGGGCTGTATGAATGACAGTGCTGACTGCGTCGTCAGTGGACCGGTTCTGACGGTACGCAAACTGCTGAGGGTCCAGGAGTCATGACTATCTTTTCAACACACTTCATCACAATTGGAGTGAGTGCAACTTGTAATTGTAAGTGATAGTCATTAAGGCAGGTCACGGTGCTTTTCTTGGGGAGGGGCACAATGGTGGTGGACTTAAAGCAGGTGGGTACAAAAGCTTGCGAGAGAGACAGATTGAATATGTCTGCAAACACTTCAGCCAGCTCTGATGAGCCAACTCTGAGTGCACGCCCAGGACTGTTGTCTGGGCCAGCTGCCTTCCGTGAGTTTGTTCTCAGAGCCTTACACACTTCCGCCGATGATACAGTGAGCGATGTGTCCTGTGTGCGCTCCGTGGCCACGCCCCCCTCTGATTGATACTGAGGGCCTCGAAGCGAGCATAGAACTCATTCAGCTCATCTGGCAGTGTGGTGTGGCTGGTCGTGACCCCCCTGCTCTTCTGTTGGTATACTGTGATATGCTGAAGGCCCTGCCACAAGTGCCGGGAGTCTGTGGTGTTGCAGTGTCCCTCCAGCTTTACTCTGTACTGTCTCTTGGCCTCTTGGATAGAGCTACGCAGGTCATATTGATGTATACTGTACATGTCCAGTAGGCTATGTATAAAGTGTTCCCTAATACTGTGCATTTAACCACAATGTACATTAAAAAACATTCAAACAAATGTAAATGCACCCGAGTTTGCTGAAAGGCTAGTTTTCATCGGCAGTCATGACATTAAGAGAACGGAATTTACAATGAATGTTAATTAATGGCTGTTCGTGGTTAAAGTTCCCTAAATCTACGAATTCAATGGGGGATAACCCTCTAACATCCTTTAATGCGGGTTAATTTGATTAGGATATGCTGATAATATACAATTTGATTCTTTAAGCGTCTTACCCTTTAAAAGTGCATCACAAACCGTATATTCTGCTGCAACTCTACGGCGCTGGTTGTATTGGCTGTTAACTTCCGGGAACTATTGAGAGGCTCCACGATCCGCCATTGCTGTAAAAAAAAAAATGGTCCATTGGACCCGAGGGTGTAGTTCCGGCTCTGAAAAATTAAGCCTATGCGGAAGTGCCTTAAAACGGCATTCTTTCTAGAATCCTGCAGGTGCGACTCCTCTGGTTTCAGAAAGAAATGTATTGTATGGAAGTCTATGAGAAAATTACCCTACTTCTCACTTACTTTATTACATCAGTAAACATTTTCCGCTAGTTTCACGATTTTTTTAATACAACATGATGTTAATTTTGTAAAAGATGGTCCCATTTAGAGTAAAATAGACAATAAAGCAGGGTATGCTTTAGGGCGTGGCTACCTCAATCGGGATAGAGATGTAGCAACGGGCTCCACCCCTCACTCCTCCCAGCTCCTCCTCAGCACCACCCTCTAGTCCAAGTATGGTCAATGTTGTTACTTCTGGTTTAGAAAAAAAAGATGGCGATGGCGAATGAAACCAACATGGCGATTTTCAAAATGCCAAACTCGAGGCTTCAAAACGGTGGCCCACAAACCGATGGGTGACGTCACGATCACTTCGTCTACTCATATATACCGTCAATGATTGGAGCAAATGGAGATGACTTGACTCTCTCTTGGCTCTGGCTTAGGCTAGTTAATTGGGCTAAAGTTTCAGATTTAAGATATAATTAAATATTTAATATTTAACCCCAGATTTAAGATTTAAAATAAATATTTAGACTTTTTTAAATATTTAAGTTTAAACCAAATATGTAAGATATAAACTAAATATATAATTATTGTTAAATGCAGATTTAAGATAAGAATTTTAGATTCACATTTTTTTTATATTTACATACAAAACAAAGTTTTAAGTTAAATATTTTAGATATATGAATAAAATTTGTTGCAAACCATCCAAATAAAGATTTAATTTGTTTTCCAAAGATTTAAATATCTAAGAAAAATAGGCTACAATTTAATGTAAATCTGAGAAAAAGTTACAGATTTTTGCTTAAATCAAACAAATAATGCACTAACTTTAGTTTACACTTGGCGCCCCATAGTAGGAAAGGCATATTCTATAACCTACATTACCAGTCGCCTGTGTGTGCACTATTCTCTACCTTGTAATTCACGATGGATTTTTGCAGAACATCATAGCTTCACAGCTTTCACTGCAGTGCATGAAGTCTACAAGAGACAACAATTTGCACCACACTTGACTTGGTTGGTGACATAGGCCTACCATTTGGCATTTACAAAGCACTTATTCGTATCGTCTGCGTTGGGTTAGCCTATACGCCATAATGCCACACAATTCCTCAACACTCACTCGAGGAATTGTATACAATGCATGCACGCCGCCGCGTAGTAGTGTTCAGGCGGCACAGCCGCGCAACGTGTCATGTCTAGCTCATTGATTTAGTTTAATCAGAATCAGAATCAGAATCAGAATCAGCTTTATTGACCAAGTATGCGTACACATACAAGGAATTTGACTCCGGTCTTTCTTTGCTCAAGTACTAACACGGAAATAGACAAACATATAGCTAAAAACAAGGACAACAAGCTCTACAAGAATAAACATTAAAGTTGTTATTTACAGGTTATTTATTTAATGATTTCTAGCTGCACTTGCAATCAGATTCTCCAATATCCACTACACAAAAGTAGATATAAATTACAGGTTAAGTGAAATAAACGCCATATGGTCTTCGAAAAAGTAGTATTGCTGGGCAATACTTGTTTTATGGTATATTTAGGCCTAAAAGTGTAGAACTTTGATGTTAGCATCATGAGAGAGTAAGGCCTGGAAACATTAACGGTGCATTCAGTTGTTCTTGGAATGCCTGAGAAACTGTGGTTATTCAGAGATTGGGCATTTAATGGCTTCACAAACACTATAACAATGAACAGATGGGCTTCGTTTCCTGAGGTAGAAATTCCAATGATCAAAGACAAAGGAGCCCCGGACAGTAGGTCTGATTGGAGGGTAATATAATCTCCAGGGGTTATCTTGTGTTGCCTTAGGTGTTTGGGGTGTAGGTGTAGATATCCTTTTAAGTGTATCAGTGAAGCCCCCACCATAGGATGAAGTGGTCATCAATACCACGGTGACTGCCACCCCCCTGCATTGGAAGGATTTGCAGGCCTGGACAAATAGCCTAATTATATGTGATACTGATTTATTGTGTATACACTACCTGTGAGTGATCAGAAATTTGGGTCAACACCTGGTCAATGTGTTGGGGTATAAAGTATGATGATCTGCGACCACAAGTGGGTTGAAGTTGTAGATCCAACTCAGCAGTTATTGAATGATCAATAAACGTCTACTCTTTTGAACTATCTGTACTCGACTCCAGTTGCATTCTTTTAAATTACTTAAAGTCTAAGTATTGAATCTTCTGAATTCCCACAACAGTTTCAGAAGTAGTATTCCCATGGCAATACTGGCAATACTGACGCCAGCGGCCATGAAGCTGCGTTTGCACCGACTCCGTCAAACTGTTTGCAGTACGGCGGAAGTTCATTAATTCCGATGTAAAGCAATCCGCATATATGCTGCAAAGTACCGCAAGCTTTCCGGAAGCGTTTGCGGTGAGTTCCGTGTTGGATAGTTTGCGTAGCTGTGAAACTAAACGGGAGTGGATGAAGCAACGTAGAAGAAAGTTTGTTGCTAGTATTGACTGTGGGTTGCTAGTTTGTGGTAAAAAACTATCAACTAACAATGAGACCGGAAAAAGTTGTGTACATAAAGTGTAAGTATAGCGTGTCAACTCATTTTGTGTCTGACAGCGTGAGAAATATGAAGTGTGGCGTGAGAGCATGTGAAGAGGGTAATTTGCATGAGTCAAAGCATGAGACTGCTGCAGTCTGGATTCGGACAACCAGCAGGTCAGCAGCAGTAGACAAGGCATCATTATGATAGAAATGTCAAGCAACCATTTCCAACATAATTAATTTAATGTGAAATAGGCCTATTTTCTCAGAAGCATTTTTTTAAGATGGAAGTATGAAAAATGCTGTGGACAATGGTACTCTTAATTCTGATCCTAAATCAATTTAAGAGGAGGCACACAACTACAAGGCTCCAGAACAGAGAGTGAGGGAGAGCATGCTGAGCATCAGGAGACACATCAGACAATTACATAATGCTGGTAATGGCTGAGTGAGAGTTACTGTTAAAGGGCCAAGCCAGTAACAGTGTGATAAAGAGATAGATAGATCTTGGCTTGATCACAACAACAATAGTGATTGAATTATTTGAACACTTATCAACAAAAATATCTTTAAAAATATCTCTAAAACATTCTCTGTAATTGGACAGATGGTGAGCCAAACCCAAAAAATAATGCCTAGAACATTGCAGAAAGTGAATCCGATGTTATCATTTGTAAGCTCCCGACCCCCAAACACTGTATTAGTGTTAAAATGACATTTTTTTCTGCTTGTGCTCTACAGACTGCCTCTCCGTCTCAAAGTGCCACAATAAATTTCAGTCCCAGTACGTCCCTGCTTCGTAGTCATTCAAACAGATATGATAGTCAGATATTAGGCAGTAGTTGGCCTATACTTTTGCTGTGTTGCATTAATTGTGTTTTTGTTTGCGGTCAGTGTAACAAGTAACAAGTATGATAGTTGGTCAAATATTAGCCTTCCCAAACCTCAACTTCATCCGCCGCCAATGGTTACATTACATTGTATTGTTTTACACAAAGCAAACTTGGTGTATGTTTTGTTGAAATAGCAAGTCTTGCTAATATAGAAGAACCAATACACCAAAAACTATATCTGCAGTTATGTGTTAATGTGCAGTTTTTTTTATTTCCTTCATTTTTTTTTTATTTAAAACAATTTACAAATTAAAAATTGATTTGAGATTACTTAAATGACTATATTTTAAACCATTAAGGTACATGTATGCTGATGGGTAGGCCTACACCTAAAATTGGGGGGGGGTTGCCTTTTTTCAGGTTACAGCAACAGGCCCTCAAAATGTCTGTGCACGTCCCTGGCTTTCAATACAGTGGCCTATGGATGTTTTGCTTTATTTCAGAGGGGTAAACTGTTAAAATCTTAACCTCTACCACACGCTTAGATTTTGGTTAATTCCGAAACATAATAGATCCAGCGGATCACATTGCGTTTGTTTGGTCTGCACTGGAGTTTGAATGTTCAAATCTACCAAACGGGACGGAAATAAGCCATTTATCAGCAGCAGGCGTATACAATACCCCTTCTCTGTATTGTGGATCTCTGGATTTCACAATGCAAGTTTTGATTAACCTGACAGGATGCATCTGTCAGGTCGAAATTTGGCATTTATTTTAAGAACCCGTCAATGGGCTAATATAGACTATATTAGAAGAATAAGCTAGCACTGAGTGGATTTAATTATTTATTTTTATTGTTGCTTTATTAATTAAAATGAACTTTATGGATTGTGTAACAATAATATAGTAATGTATTGTAAAACAGCACTCTGGGGGATCGCCTCTGAGAAATTATAAATATAAAAATTTGGCAACAGTTAAATGTAAACATTGTCATTGTTGCTAGGATTACTTTTAAACATGCTGTGGAATTTGCATTTAGCAATAAACATCCATAATTGCAATGGGTACAGAAGTTAATAAGTTACGGTATTTACAGGACATAAACTTAAACACTATGTGCTAGTTTCCTGCACATAGATAAAGCCTAGGCTGTGAATTGAGATTCTTCATTAATTTTCTTTTTTTTCTGTATAGGACTTGGCTTAATCTATGTCTGGGAAACCAGACCTATATTCTGTATACTTTCAATATCATTGTTTTAATTACTTCCCCTCACTAAAGGTGTTGCGATCAGAACTCATGGATGTGGCATAACTCTTGGTGGTGCTACATCCAAATTTGAGATGTCTGCATGGCTGAAAATTTAAACCCAGCTTAAATATTTAACAGGTGATATCCCAAGGTTTAATGGGCCAAAAATTATAACTTTGTTATTTCCTGGAAAAGTCACAACACATTTTGTCAGACAGATGTAACCTTTTAACCCATGTCCGCCACACAATTGTTATTTTCCGAGGCGATTTCCCAAGAGACTGATATGAGGAAATATGGTGGTTAAATTCTTTAAGATAGGATTCTACGCCTACACTGTCTTTACATAGGCTTCATTTCACCCAACTATCCCCAACTGTAAGTCTGTAGTTCAGCTGTAGCAGGGGAAGCAACTACAGAACATCTTCTTGAAAGGGTTGTTCTTGTCGTGACGCTTGGCCCGCTCCAGTTTGACCAGACCCTCCTGGATGGCAGCATCCGTTTGCTGCACGTTGGTCTGAATGGCATTGATCATGGGGCCTTGCTCCTCCACCAGCAAGGCCACGTCCAGGAAGATTTCATGGATGCTCTGGATGCGGCTCTCCAGATCCAGCAGTTCCTGGTGGCGCTTCTCAATCTGGTTTAAGGCCGACCGCGCCGTCTTCCCTTCTGACAGGATGTTCTCGTTAAAAACGTTCCACTGGCCCGTCTCAATCATCTCCTCCACCTCCTCGCCCGTCACCTCCCGTCCCACGATCTCCATCTGCCTCTGGATGTAGGACTTGCAGCTGTCCCTGTGGCTCATCTCCGCCTCGTTGTACTCGAACATGGCATCTCGGAACCCGTTGCTCAGGCACGCGTACTGCGTGCGGGCGATGCGTGTGGCGGCTGCGTTGGAGCCGTGCTCCACCTCCATCTCTCGGGCCTTGGCATCCATGTCCTTCAGGCGGCTGAGCACGTCCTCAGCCCGGGCCTTGATGTCGGCACCTATGGCGTTGGAGTCCTTCTTGATGGTGCTCATGCGGGTGGTGCCCTGGAGCACGCGGTTGTTCTGCTCGCAGAGCCGCTTGACCTCCAGGCGGATTAGCTGGACCTCGCGGTGGATGTCCTGGGACTGGGTGAGGACCCCCTCCACGGCGGGGCTGTTATCCCACACCACAGCCTGCTGAGAAAACTCCTTCTCAAGGTCCACGTTGCTAAAGCAGTCGGAGGTGGAGGACTCGGTACATTCCATCTGCTCCACGTGACCGTTGGAGAGAAACTGCAGGTGGTCCAGTCGGTCCCTCATGGTTGGGCTGGAATGGTGGGAAGAGATAGGCTTAGAGGTGTTTGTATGATCAGATTCACTTTAAAACAAACCTCTGAAGAACATGGAATAAAATAAAAGACATCTGATGTTTAACACATAAAAGCACTTTTCATACAAATTATTCCCTTCATAGGGGGTTGAATAGCAATCAAAACATTTTGTTCAAGGCTATACATGTTTAACATTGAGAAATATTTTCTTTTTACTCCCTGTCTAATTGAATAACGAAAGGTTGAAGCAGATGTTGTTGTCATACTGGTTTCAGAGCTGCCTTCCTGCTTCCTCATGCTCCGCTGAGTTCACACCTCCGACTAGTTTTTAAGAGAGAATAGTGCAGGGTGGTGTCCCTCACCAAACCAGTTTTCATTCAGAGTTTCCATTGAGATCAGAATGTAGCTCACCTGAGCTTAACATAAGTTGTACCCTAATAGAATACCTCCATTTGAGCATTAAACCAATAAAAATAGTAATCATCCAATTTAAAATCATGACTCCTGACTGTAATCTCATAATAATAATAATAGACATTTTTGCTAGTAAAATGAAGGCTTTATTATAAGGTATTTTATGTTTCAAATTATATCAATTAGACTAGAATGTTTTTAGTCTTTATCCTGTTTTCTATTTAAGGAGAATCAGAGCTTACATCAGTTGAGTTTACAGCACTCATGCAGACAATAATAATAATAATATTAGTTATTCCGATAATCTAAAAGTTGGCTGTTGTCGCCAGTTGTTCCTCACTCTGACACAGGCACACAAGCTCAACAGTAGCACAATACCTGTTAGGCTCCAGTCTATCGATATAGTAAGGTTTCCTTCCCACACAGAAGACTGTGATGCTGCACCATCTTATCCGACTTCAGCTACACTTCCCTAGCTGGATGTGATCCCTAGACTGTGGACGTTGCAAAAGGAATGTCTCCAACTGGGTGTAACAAAGCTATCTTTGGTATCACACTGCCATTGGCCTTCTGGGAGTTCAGGTGATGAATTGTGCCACTGTCACAGGACAATGTTGGTGTGTCTCAGGAATGAAGCTGAGTCACTTTAGTCCCATGACACTGTGCAAGGAGACATGAGGATACTATTTACCTGCAACAGCCATGTCCAATCCAGATCTGTAAAAAGGTGACCCAGCAGGTTTTCCATTGTACACATAATGTTATGAATATGGTTAGTGGCTACTGGGAGGAGCGACTGTATCAATCAGTAGTCAAGGGCTAATAACTAATATCACCGGACATTTAAAGAGTTTCACATAAATATATACCTCCCAAATGTAATATCAACATGTACTGTGTATATGTATATATATATATATATACATATATATATATATATATATATATACACACTGTGTATATATTTATAAATATATACACAGATACAAATATATATATAAACACCACAGTTTCACCGAGTTGTATCATTTAGGGGTTGTTACTCCATTCTATGCCTTCAAGAATGAAATATCAGCAGATCCGATTAGTGGAGCTGGCTAAAGTTTGCTTAGTCGAACAGATTATTCACAAAAATAGTGAATTTTAGTTCACTATACTACTAAAAATAGTTATTTAGAATCTTTGGGGCTCACATCTGTATTCCCCTCTTCTATGCCTGGACACTCTTTAACAGCTCTAATGGCCTTTCTTGACAGTGTTTTTATTTTCCCTCTTTGGATATAGCTTCACACAGTGGTCTAACATGGACTGATCACACTCAAAGCAAAATAAGAAAAATAGCGAAGAAATGCCTTAAAGTTCATAATGAACGAGGTGGAATTTCAATTCTGCCTCAGCTATGTCCCAGGTTCTGAGCCATATGGCCGAACCTACTGTGGATAATGGTTATTCAAGCTAAAAACTACTCACACTATATCATTCCTATGAATAGTAAATCCTCATAAAGGGCAATTGTGTTGCTTTAGATAAATATAATTAAACACCAGATAAGTAAATGGATGATATTGCAATGATGGCACAGGTTCTTTGTAAAGTATAACCCTTTAGTTGAAGCAATTCCCAATTCTTATAATTGGAACATCTGTAAGGGGCTGCGGCTACCGTTTTAGATAGCCTAATGTACTCCTCTCCCTCCTCAGTTTAGTGCTTTGAAGACAGAGGAACCATCTGATTCACATGTGACCAGAAAGGAAAGCTGAGTCTAGTGACTTAAATTACAATTATCTCTCTCTACCAGCTGTGACCCACATAGGCAGAAACACTTTTACTACAAAACAAAGGCTAACATCTCACACATGTTTCCCACCCTAACCTCGTTAACATGAATTTACTACAAGGAGGGTGTTTTTTATAAAACTAAAGTTACGTTGTCAGGTCCAAAAGACAGACATTTCCGCCGATGTACGTGGACGCGCATACTCATCACCGCGATCCATTTTCTCACCACATTCCTACTCCCGATTTTCTCACCTCATTCCTACATTTCGAGATTTCGCCTCACCGCCCTTATACATACAGGGTTTTGACTCATTCATTGCAGTGTCCAGCTCCAGAGAACCATAATGAAATTATTTACACTACGCTATGCCTGTCGCAGTTTCCCAAGAACTTCCGCAAAACAAGCCCATACATGGGTCGGAGCTTTCGGCTTAGTAAACAGATGTCTTTCTGTAGGTCATGCTAGGAGCCGGTTAATTTTGCGCGCTGGCAGTTCTACCAGCAGTAAAAATTCGGAAGCTGTGCGCAAGTTTGGAAAACAAAAAAAGAAAATCGAAGGGTTCAGTTGCGAAAGTCTGGTCGGGTAAGAACAAACAATTGTTTGGCTAACATCTTGCTAAGTTTGGCTGTGTCCTGGTTGGCGTTCAAGTTGATAAGTTTGAAAACGGCCAGAAGCCCAGCCACCAATTTCATTGATCACTTATCTAATTATATATAACGTTATGTTTTGATTGATGGGTGAAAGCGAACTAACTACATTACCCACGTGGGCCGGCTGTTGTCTAACTATTCACTTCCAGGCTCATGAAACTTTTCTAAATTTCGGGCCTTCGTGGTATTAAAACAATGTATCAAGTTGAACAACAAACTATGCAACGTGTTACAACAATACGTGCCCAAATGTAAGGAAAAACAGAAAACACAATGCTTGAGGGCAATGTAGTGGTTGGTGTTTACATTTTGATCGGCAATATATAGGCCCGTGTGATAAACCAAAAAGTTCATTCGTGATGCCTTCAGCCCCCCACATAGTGTCTTTCAAACTACCAACTCGACCAGATTGATCTGACAAAACTGCCGAAGGTTACGTCAAAGGGTTTCCGTTTTCAGATGTTTCTTTTCTTTTCAAACCCTTCTGAGTTTCCCATAGGTTTTGATTAGTAGGTCAGTAGTGTGGATGAATGTTTTTTGCTGACAGCACTCTCTTTTCCAGGGAGACAGTGCAAAGGACTAAGGAGGACATGGTTGTCTGGCAAAGGGAACACCCTGCTCTCCAACCTGTACTGGCCATCCTGCAGGTACTGGCCATCCTGCAGGTCATAAACTGTTCTTATTAATCTACTGAGAAGACTGTGCCAGGGCATCCATGATTTATGCAGGCATCATCTGGCCTCTCATATGTTTGAAATCATACCGGCAGAATATTCAATAATGGCGTAATGATGTTTGTTAAGACAATGTACGTTACCCAAAATTCTGTTTGTATTTCATTTGATTAAATACATGAATAACTTTTTGTGGGTATCTTCGATTCATTGTTTTTTTATGTGTCACAGAAATGATCAGTAATCAATGTGTGCCATTTTTCTTTTGTCTGTCTGTACATTTCTAAACAACCGGTATGCGTTTTTGTTTCCAAGGTAGGTGAAGATAACAGCCTGCTGGAGATAAACAAGAAGATGGCTGGAAAGGTTTGAACCTTTTACTCACTCCTTTTTTTTTTCTCACAGTATTTTTGTGTTGCACCCTTCCTCAAAGGGTGATTTAGATTTGATCTCTCTCTTCCCAGATCGGCCTGAACATCACTCAGATTTGTCTGTCCAGAGAATGCAGTGAGGAAGAAGTAAGTAAAACCTGTTTTCTTGCCCGCTTTGATCAAATCCGACCAACCATCCGACCATGTTGTACAATTAGTTTTATTTTTTTATTTTGCGTTTCAACAATAAGAACTGCCCAGTGTATTAAAGTCAATTTTTTTATTACAGTTAAGCTTTATATCTTTCCAATAACTTTTCCTTGTGTATTGAAATATTTTTAATCTAGCCTCAGTTTGGTCCAATAGCTCATTTCCGCTAACCTTGGGGTATTTTGATGCATAACTCCAGTGGGAGCCAGAAGTTGCCCCTGACCTGTGGGTTTGGGGATCTCCTCTCCCTTTTGCTCTGGGGTGATCCTCATAATAGCCTGGTGCTCAGGGGAGATGTATAGAATAGCTCGGCTGACAAGTTGATGATGTATGTGAAGCTGGCCTCAGGAGACCTCGCAACTGTCTGCTGCCCCAATTTTACAAACGATTGTGGTTTCTCTCTGTTTCTATTGTAGTCACTCTCACTTACTTGCTTTCATTATCTATTTGGTTTACTCTCAGGTGTTCTCAGACATATAATCCAGGGTCTTTCTTGCTACAAAGGGCAGATATACTGCAACAAAGAAAACCTGGCCATTGTCAGAATGTCATGTCTTTCAGCTAATTTCCAGGGCTGACAACTTCCAGTCGATTAATCGATTGGTTGGTCGAAATTCTCTCGGTTGACTACATTCGTATGGGTCGAATAAGTGCTGGTGTTACTTTCATAACCAGAAAAGCGCTTCTTAATCCATTATTTTCGGGCGGGAGGGACATGGGACGTCCCTAACATTATTATTTGATGTTAGAAAAAACATTGATTATGAAGGCAAATTATTTTATTCTACAAATGTTTCTTTTTTAATAATCATATGGTTTAAAGACTTATAAAACAGAGTCAAAACACCCCCATTTTCCCAACTTGGAATTTGCCCAAGTGTCAAATAAGTAGTCGGTATGGAAATACTTTATTGAAAAGAATGACAAACCAGTGGAACGCAAACTTTGTTCACAGCTGTTTGTTTCACAGCTCAATAACAACCATGGCGTATCAGCTACACGTGGTACGCATAGGCTACATTTTTTTCAGGTTGTCTGCTTTAGCATGCTCTGTAAACGTTCATGTTTACAGCATGATAGGCTTTTAGTGTGAACATATCAGGGCCCTATTTCACATAGGTCGCTTAAACAAATTTTCGGATCATTGGACAATAAAAAATTCAGTAATCTTGTGAATTACTTGCAGGCTAAAGTGGTGTAACAAACGTGGCTGACGATTTGATTATTGAATGCTGGATTCAACTAGACATGCATTTTAGGGAAAATGTGATCTGATTGCTTTGCGCAGCCGGGGGTCATGCGAACGCCGGCCTCGCAAGCAACAGGGTTGTGAAGAAAGCGGGTTGCTATTTTTTTCCATTGCAATGTCAGAACAAGTAGCTAGGGTTGCAAAATGCCGTGCATTGTATCACGGTGACATTGTTAATGACCAGGGTAAAGTTAGCGTTATATATTGGGTGGCCATCAGTCTGGCTTTAGGCCGCACAGTCCAGTTTTGAAACGGTGTGTTCCGGTACTGGCGCATCCTTGAGCCGGATGCTCATTTGTCCTCCTTTTGAGATCATCCCTATTGGGCTATGTGTAATTCCCTTAAGACCTGTACATGTGGTCAAACAAATTATTGGCTGAAAACACTGTCAAAAAAATAGAAAAGGCATCGCAAAAGTAGCGCAAATATACATTCAACTGTGTGCTGAGTAGACAAATATTTTTTTTACAATTGCATAAGAAATTTAAATGGTATAGGGTTTGGGTTTAGAATATAATACAATATTTTTCCATTACATTCAAGTTTTGAATTTGAAATGCAAGGTGTCCTCCTTTTTGAGCTGGAGACCCTGCTTGTTGACACTGGGTTTTAGTTTTCGGCAGACCGGCTCACCTACCCTGGTGTAAACATTTAATGAATTATTTTATAGGAGAAGTGGCTTCTCATGTGTTTTTACCCTGTCTGTAAAGAACTATTAATATTCCAAAACACACCCATTACTGACTGATCAGAACTTTTGTGATTAAAGATCATTAGACCTTATTTATGATTTTGTATTTATTTATCGACACCGTCTCAAAGGTTTATCAACCCTATGTATTGGTTTTAAATTAGTAAACCTCTGCCAATTGTCTTATTAATCTCCAAATGAATCCATTCTGCAATCATTGTGTGAGAATAGTCCCCTTTCCGAAAATCTATACCAGATGTTGCTTGTTTCTTTGCTGTGGCGGAACCTTGGCTGTCGTCAAGGCAACTGGCAAACAGTTGAGCAAGGCCCTCATTTCAGAATAGCCACCTCTTAAAATCCATCCCAGGTTTTGCTCGTAGCCTTGCAGAAGTAACAGGCTGTGATCGGAACCACATACTTTAATACTTATCTACTATATACTCAATACGCAGATACTGCATACTGTTTACTGAAACCGAAATCTAGTATACTGCTTTTTACAAAGATTTGCTTAAATTGTTAGTATACTCACCTGGAACATGTGACCAAAACCCCTACTCCATTTCAGATTCTGTCTAGGCCAGGGCTCCATCCCAATTCATTCTTAATCCTTGCTTCATCCCGTTCCCTTCCCTTCACTGGAGGGGGGAATCCCCAAAGACCCAGGATGTAAAATGGTGACCAGCCGGAGGGCAGGTCCATTACGGTGTAAGCAAGAGAAGGGAGAATCTACATTCCCTCAATCCCTCGATTTTACTCCCTCCTGCGGAGTCAACAAAAAAACAACCCTTGAGTGTAGAGGGTATCCCACTATTTATTGTGCTTATTGTGCGTAACCCATTCTCTCCCAAACTTTACAATATGTCGGGAAAAACTGTATACAACTTTAAGAATTGCACAATGGTAATAGTGTTTAAATGTAGTTTATTAAATATTGGTTTGAGCTAATAATGACATTGGCATTTCATAGCTATTTAGTTACATGTCATTAATCTAATGTCAAAACATAATATATACATCCTTGTAACATTACACAGCAACCCAGCAAAGGTAAGCTATCTAACATTAGATAATTTACTGAGTTAAATGTTTATTTTGAGGGTCAGATGAGGAGCTTGCAGTCTTAATCAAGTATCGAATGGAGAATGAGCCTGCATTCTCCTAAAAAAAACTATGCAAAGAATGGATGGGCGTAAGTAGTTAGATATCCAGCTTTTTAATATATCATCATTAATATCCAAAAGACGTCTCCTTAAAAATAATTCTAACGTAGGCCTATTTAACAAAAGCTGACACCCTCACTAACATGACAGCTGCAACTTCTACTGGCTCAATTTCGTCTACGCACCGAAAAAAATCTTGTGTGTGTGTAGGTCATAGAAGAGGTGCTGAAGCTGAACAAGGACCCACGGGTCCACGGTGTCTACCTACATCTCCCCCCATGCGTCCTGACTAGCCGTGTGTGCAACACCCTCAAACCGGAGAAGGACGTGGACTGGTAAGGGACCGAAGTGAGGGAGGTGGGGATCCCATTAGAGATCTACAAGTAAAAATATAAATACAATGTTTGAAGTTGAGAGGTTGAAAGATTTATTTTGGTAATTAATCTTACTTGTATGGTGGAGTTTTTTTTATACATTTTACATTATAGGGTGATTCCATACAGCCTTAAAAACCTTTTAAAAGGGCATCTAAGTGCCGTGTGTGTGTGTGTGTGTGTGTGTGTGTGTGTGTGTGTGTGTGTGTGAGGCGCCATAGCTCAAGGTTTAAATGCACTTGCAGTCTCAACATTGGTCCAAATCACATCAGAATGAGCCACTTAGCATTGCAACACTGGGTGATTTGAAAGAAACAACATATAGCACGCACAAGACCCAGGGGAAATGAGACAGAAACCCTGGACAATCAGTAGATAACTTGATGGCTGTGTTTTAGGATTTTGTAATGAATCCCTGTCATGCTCCAGAATTTATGTTGGGTTCTCCCCTAGCTTTGGGGGTGGTGGTATGATTGGTTTATGGAAGTCTTGTGGAAGAAAACAGTCTTCAGGTTCTTTTAGTATGTAACATCAGGTTGTAAGAATTTATTCTGTGTTAAATCATAACACAATCATGGACAAAGGAAATGTGACTCGTTTGTTGATGGGCCTCCTTTGAACAACACTACCCGATGATAGTGGTTCACTACCTAGGTGGAGAGCCCCGCACCAGAGCTGCACAGAATATTTATACCCTGGCAACAGCAACATGATCCTGCCTTAGTATAAACAGGTGATAACAGAATTGGGTGAAACAGTCACAGTTTTAACCATTATCAACAGACCAGACATGGTGGGACCAGTATTCCTAGAACATGCATCATATGATCACATCACTGTAATAAATGATATGGCAATCAATAAACAATAATTATACAAGTCATAATATGGAAAAATATTCTTTCAACCGTCTGACCTTATTTATAAGGCAAACTTGACCAAGTTGTAATGTTTTCTGTACCCCAGAAAGATACAGTTACTATGAAAACTGTTTAAACGTTTGACGTATGTAATGTGTGGTATCTTTTTGTTTGTGATACTGCAGTACGACTGATCTGAACGTGGGTCGCCTGGTGAGAGGGGATGGGAGGCAGGGCTTTGACCCACCCATGGCAAGCGCCGTCATGAAGCTTCTGGCAAGACACGGTGAGATTTCTTGGGGTTCAAAGGGTTTAGAGGTCAGTGGTGAAATTTGAAAGGACAGGGACCATACTTATCTCACTTTTAGCCATGTTTTTTTTTTTATTACCTCGGCTCTCAGTTTTCTAAGGTAACGGTCACAACAGACCCATATTCGACTCCACTATGAACTGGTCACGTTCATGAACTGACCCACATGTGCAAAAGAACAATAACAAAGACGCATATTCTGTCTTACGGATGTAATTATGGATGCCACTGAAGTTAGTGTTTACGGTCTAGAGTGATCGTAAAAGTAGCATGAATTCCGATATGACTGTTCAGACTGAGATTGCAATAAATAAAACCTGTTTTGAATTTAGGACCACATATGAAAGTGGGCCAAATCCGAATTCAAAAGGTCAGATTCCATGTGATTTGTGCTATTCACACTGATCTGAGTCACATATGAGCAAAAAAATTATGTTTTGTGACACTTTATCAATTGCTATGCTTTGATTTCACTGTACAGTGTTCAAAACGTGTGCAACTAAATAATCAAAACAAACAGACTTTAAAAGAAGCAACATAACATAAAGACATTTGTTTTTTATATAATGAAAATATCATTTTCTTGAGCCTGACTGTCAAATGATAAAGCACTCAGTAATAAGATCCAATGTATGAGATTCGACAAGAAGCTATAGCACCATAGGAATAACAATTTGACATTTACGGAAGGCTTAAAAATTGATAACAGCGAAACCAAACAGATGTCTCGCCGAAAACCAGGAAACAATAGACAACTGGAACTTTGTTGTGATACTGCCTCTTCAATAAAATAGCATTTGCAAGAGGTTGGAAGAAGGCTGCAGAAAAGTATTTCGCCAAGCCGCACTCTTATGCCGAGGTTAAAAGTCACAATATAGCTAGTCAATGGCTTTTTGGGTTAAACAAATTACTGTTATCAACCCACCAGCATGTTTCAATCCAGATACATTCGGAGCTTTGAAAAGAACATAATGTTCCTCTAAAGCATACAATTGTGACAAGAAGAATTGACAAGCCTTTGTTTGAAAAACGGTTGTGTCAGAAAAATGCTCACAGCATGATGCCAAGCAATTAACTTGAAAGCACTTCCAGTTTCAAGTCAGGGTCAAGATATGACATTGTAGCTTCAACTCCTAAGGTACACTCTGACTCTGTCCTGGGAGGTCACATTCAGCGCTTGCTGTGCCACAGTGTGCCACTTTGTCCTGTCAATCTGCGCTCACAGGGACATGCTCCCCTATCTAATGAATTATGCTTTTAGTTGTATGATAGCAGCGGGAGTAGGACTGTGGTTTGGTAAATAAGATATCCGTCACTTAATAGATTTTTCCCCCCTATCCAGACAGCTCTCTGGAGGGGAAAACCGTGGTTCTGCTCCGGGGAGAAGGACCCCTCGGGGTGGCCCTGCAGTGCCTGATGCAGAGGAGAGGGATGGTGGTGCTGAACAGTCAGGGCAGGACAGCAAGTCTACAGAAAGAAGTGAGTGCAAGACAAAATCCAGATACGGACCAACACACTATGACCTTATTTTGCTCTACTCCATCGTCCTCTCCCTTAACTACCACTTTTTGATACTGTCACCGATCCCCTGTACTTGTGACCACTTGGGGGCAGCATTGATGTCAGAATGAATGGCTGTAAAATGTGAAGGACCACTTAAAAGCATACTTCACCAATTTTAGAACACAACATATGTGGTCGTTTATGCTAAATAAAGTAAATAAGTATCTGGAGCGAGTTTGGGTATTATCAACGTAAGTGAATGAACAGTATTCTTCTGACCACCGGCGTCTAAATTGTGAATTAACTGTAAACCACAATGCCCATAACTCATTGGGCGAACCAAACCCCCCCCATGCCCCACTAAAGCTATGAGCCTACACGGGGCATTACGCTACAACCTCGGTTACCATCGCAAAATACTACGCTGGTACTAGCAAACCTTATAAACAAAATTGGGTACCACTTTAATTTACAGTACGCAATTTACCTGGTATTTTATTGATAAATACCTCGCATTTACTAGGAAACTACTGGTAAGTACTGGTAACAATCCATAATTACAATCAATATTAATGCGTAGTTCTCTTCTAATTATTATGAATCTATTTGGAAACATGACTTTATTTTACCTGGTAATTTCTTAGTGCATACTTTGTACTTACAAGGAAATTATTGGTAAGTACTCGTAACTACCAATAATAACAATCTATATATGCTTCGTTTTTGTAGTTATTATAATGAATCCATGCAGTTAAATCAGACTTCTTTACCTACATTTTCATCATGAAAATCATGTATTTACTTGGAAAGTAGTGATAAGTACTAGTAACCATTGGTTACTACAATTGTTCATTACTATATCTACTATCTTTTTTCCCACTTTTACCTGGTAGTTATTTGGCAGTTACCAGGTAAAGTAATCAAAATAGGGCTGTAAAATAAAGTGATGTGCGTTTCCCTTTGGTTACACAATAATTACCAACTTTCTGTGATGCTCCCTTCTGGAATATCCACATAATTACCAACAAAGATGTTTCTCTTCTCCCGTTCTTACCTGGTAGTTACTTGGCAGTTACCAGGTAACGCAACAAGAATAGGGCTGTAAAATAAAGCGATGTGCATATCCCTTTAGTTACACAATAATTACCTACTTTCTGAGTTCAGCTGTAACGCTTTCCATCATTCCAAAGCAAAACACAGGATAACTGGCCTTTAAATCAGCAAGAGTTGCATAAAGAGTTTAATGTAAAGATAAGTTATTTTGCTGAAATAGTTTTCAATGCTTTCATCCCGATGCTATTCATTTTAAGCCCATCCAAGATGCTGAAAATTGGATAGTGCAACTTTGTCTACCATAGAGATGTATTCATGCAAACTCAGGAGATTGATTAAAAGCAAATAAGCAAACCAATTTTTACTAACAGTATTAATAACTGCAACGTTAAACATAATGAGCGTGGTCCATGGCAAATTTAGTGCTGATTACAGAATGAGCTCACATAGGCCTAAGTCACGTACGTAGGCTACATACACACTCAACAGCGAGCAGAGATCTGCATATAAAAGCTTTTTTTTTATTAACAGCAATAACTGAAAACAATATAAACATACGGTCTATGGCAAAATTAGTACTGATAACGGAATGAGCTCACAAGTCACGGATATACATACTCAACGGAGAACGAAGATCAGCATTTGCTAGCTAGACTTGTTGACAGTATATTATAAGTGGACATATACAACGTGACGTCACCCATTGGTTTGTGGACTCCCGTTTTGAAGCCCTGAGTTTAGCCTTTTGGCCATCGCCACCAACACCTGTCGCCATTGTGTTTTTTTGAAACCAGAAGTGACGACAAGTTAACGTTAAACTGTGTGTAACGTTAGGTTAAAAATATTCATTCTAACATTGTGTTTTTAAAATGGCTACGTTAATGTTACCTTACTTAAGCAGGGTCTAAGTGTTAAAGTTAATGAGTGTTAAACAGTGACAACGAAATGCAAGAAGGGGTGTCAATCACAAGTTAGCCACGCCCTAAAGCATACCCTGCTTTATCCTCTATTTTAGTCTAAATGGGACCATCATTTACAAATTGAACATCATGCTGTATTGAAAAAGACTTGAAACCAGCGATTGAGACCATAAACTCATACGGAAAATGTTTACTGGTGTAATAAAGTAAATGAGAAGTAGGGTCATTTTCTGAAAGACTTCCATACAATCACAGTTCTTTCTGAAAACAGTGGAGTCGCCCCCTGCTGGCTATTAGAAAGAATGCAGGTTTAAGGCACTTGCGCATAGGCTTCCCTTTTCTGAGCCGGAACTAACCCTTGGCTAGACTGAAAGGACCTTGCTGAACTGAGAGTCACTGTCCCTGTAACTGCCTGAAGAAAATAGTCACATTGGGGTGAATTCGAACTAATTGGCTGATATGTATACCAAAAGAGGATATAATTTGTTGGGATCAACCAAGCAATTATATGTAAAATCAGACATTCAGTACCCCTAAATAGTTGGAATGGAATTGTCCTTGTTTCATAACCACATTTTAACCACAACGATTGGCAGTTGAATCAGGCTCCTTCGATCGAATAATCGACTTTCTCAGAGAGAGAGAGATGCAGAAAAAGGAATTGTCTTTTAATGACTAAACAACTGAGCTCTTGTTCAAAATACACAAAAAGAATAAACTGCTTGGCTGCAGATTCAATGCAAACTATATGGTTTAAGGAAGAAAAATTACTTGGTTCCAACTGGCGGGTTCCAGGAGCAGGTATATTGAGGTCAGCCAGCCCTAGGGTTCTTTCTCTGGGCGTGGGTCTCAGCGTCGCTCTCTGGGGAAAAAACACATGGGGTTAGTTTCAGGCTTCTTTTAACCACTGTGGCCTCACCCTTCTTATACCCTGTGGCCTGTTATCCCAACGGGCCTCTGCTGGGTAATTCAACTTCATTATTTAACAATTTAAGGGAACAGGATATTTATCTGGGGAAACGAACATTACCTTATTTTACAGCCCTATTCTCCTTGCTTTACCTGCTAACTGCCAAATAACTACCAGGGAAGAATGGGAGAAAAGTAATCGGGGAAGTATCACTTTTAGTCTACTCCATGCCTGATTACTGAAGTTCCTGGAGGGATTCACACAATTACCTGATATTTTTGTTGTGATTAGAAAGTGATCAATTATAGGGGTTAAGTTAGATCGCCATAGCACTCTTACACAGCAAGCTTCTATCGGTGCTTTAGCTTTGTCTCCCATTACATGTTTCATTCATGCCTCTGCTGCTCCTGTGCCTATTCACTGTCTTCCATTGGCCCCTCCTGTTCTCCTCTCGAGCCACAGGTGATGCAGGCGCATGCTGTGGTCCTGTTAGGGGCGGAGCATTTTGAAGTCCCTCCCACCTGGCTGAAATCCGGTGCTGTTGTCATCCATTGTGGCCCCGCCCTGACAACAGGTATGACGTGCTGCTGTCCATCAGGCAGGAGGTCGCAAATGGAAATGTTGGGCTTCATAGGTTTTCTGAGTGGATTGTGTTTAGTAGATTTATCTTCTTATCTTATGTTTTTAGGGGGAAATGGAAATGAGGTGTCATTGTGGTCCGGGTTTGCAGATCTTATAGCGGCCCTCAGGATGCAGGTATGTCCCTCATCCACACACATACACACACACACACACACACACACACACACACACACACACACTCACACTCACACTTTTTTTTTCTCGAGCTGATTATTCACTGATACCTCTCCATTGCTTTCTCTACCCTGTCAGAACGTGGTACGTAGCAGCAGTTGCTGGCTCCAGCGGCAGCAGTACAAGGCCTGGTGCCTTCGCAGCCTCAAGCTGCAGCCCCTCTCCCCTGTCCCCAGGTGAAGACTAAGCCCAATCCCTCAACCTCCTTTCCCCGGTTTGGGGCCCTTGTGGTTTGTCTATGTCCTAGACCGGAGTCGCCGCTCAGCGCTAACTACAACCTTAACCAGCGTGTTCCTAGAAATCCTAGTGCATTTGAACTGATGATGGAACTAAGTCATTATCTCAGAACTATTGTGTTGTTGTGTATAGAAATGCTCATGCTCCCTCCCCAGTGATATAGAGATCTCCCGAGCCCAGGCCCCCAAGCCGGTGGAGCAGCTGGCCCAGGAGATAGGCCTGCTGCCGGAGGAGCTGGAGACTTACGGCCACTCCAAAGCCAAGGTCCGGCTCTCCATGCTGGAGCGACTCAGCAAGCAGCCCGATGGCAAATATGTGCTGGTGGCTGGGTGAGTGGCCTACTACGTCTGTCTGTCGGTCTGTCTGCATGGTTGCCAGTTTGTCACTCAGCTTGTCTGACTGTTGGTGAGGTTGTTTGTCTTCCGTCTTATTTTACCACATTTGGTTTTCACCCTCTGAATCAGTGCTTTGAAATGCTACCGACTATTAGCGATGTGTGCTTATGACTAATGTCTGATAACCTTTCCTCTGCTGAATGGGGCAATCCTATGGTGTTACATTAGTGCCACCGGAGTCTGAATTTTGAATTCCATTTAATTGAATAAGAGATACACATTTTGAATTATTGAATACAAAAATATAATGCATATTCGACCTCTGGACGTTGAATGTCATGAACTGAAACTGAATTCCTACTTTCAGTTTCAACGTTGTCTTCTAATTCAATTTCAAATATTTTTTATTCATTTTCAAATTCTAATTACAAAATTAATTTCCAATGGATCAGGTTCACAAGCTTTAAATTCAATAGTAACAATACATTATTTATTCAAAGTCTGAGAAGCATTCAGATTCAGTTTTCAAATTCAACTCAACAAATTCAGATTCAAAACGTGTCTGATCTTTGAAGTGCTAAGGAGGAGTAGATGAACACAGATCCAATCAAACTCAGATTTAGCCAATCAGAGTGTGGCACAGGAACAGCTGTCCGACGAGGAGATCACTTTGTGGGAGAAGAGTTGCAAGATGTCGGTATGTTTTTGCACATCTTCCACATTAAACTTCTAGCTTAGGTGGCTAACCCAGTTAAAACTTTGTAGGAAATGGACTAACACTTTATTTTTGCCAGCCAACTATTTGTGAAGCTAGTAAATATATTCAACTTAGTTACAAGGACATGGAAAGTAGGCTATGTATTAACTAGCCCACAGCAAACTACACTCATGCTAGCTACTGGTTTGATAAGATATGGTTTGTCCCTGGTATCATGGATCTGAGTACCACTGACCTAGCTGGCAGACCTGTCGTCCTACTCTCTTTCTGAAATCATGTCCATAAAGTGTTATGTTCGTTGCCTTCAAAGTTTTAACTTGGTTAACTACCTAACCTAGTCATTTTATGTAGAATGTGTGCAAAACCATTAGACCAACATTGTTGTTTGGTACACTACAGCCTAGAACAAATGATGTCAACATAAACACATTTGAGTAGCCTATTTACCCGAGACTAGAAAGCTCTGTGCTGATTGACATCCTATTTGTGCAGTCAAAAAAACGTTACTTAAAATGATTGTAGCAAGATTGTTGTTTATCTGTTGATCTGGCAGTTCTCAAAGGTCAACTTACAAGTGGGTCTTCTAGTCGACGGGGGTTTTGTGGTACTCTGGTGGTTTTTACTGCCCTCTAGGACTGTGAGCAAGGCAGTGCAGGCATGGCTCAGCAGGAGAGGGACGGGAAGGGGACTGTGGGGGTGACGCACGAAAGGTGATCCAATCATTTGTTGTCAATTGTGTCCTTTGGTTTGTGCAACTTGGCACTATAAGCTTTTGTTCATTCCGAGGTAGACTATACTCAGATGACGGAGCTATTTACCCACAAATGATGACCACAAGTCACGACTAGTCATGTAGTTCTCTTTGGTAGCACAGCTGTTCCTATGCCACATTCTGATTGGCTACATCTGAGTTTGATTGCATCCGTGTTCATCTACTCATCCTGGTGGCATTAATCACAGAGACAAGTTTTGAATCTGAATTTGTCAAGTTGAATTTGAAAACTGAATCTGAATGCATCTCAGACTTTGAATGAATAATATATTGTTACTATTGAATTTAAAGCTTGAGAACCTGAACCATTGGCAATTCATTTCGAAATTAGCATTTGAAAATGAATAAAATATATTTGAAATTGAATTTGAATAGCACATTGACATTTTATGTAAAATTCTGTTTAAATTCATGACATTCAATTTCAAGAGGTGGAATATGCATTCATTTTTTTAATTCAGTAACTCAGAATATATATCTCTTATTCAATTAAATGGAATTCAAATTCAAACTCTGGAGGCACTAATGTAACACCATACAATCCCAGTGGTCCTGCGACGCACACATCGCTGACCCCATCCACTATCGTTGAGAGCTTATCAGAGTGCGGATAAATAACCAGTGCCCCATGATGCAGATTGTGTCGTTGAATTGAAACAGTCCCCCTGCCCAGGGATATCGGGGATGACTCTTCTGTGTCCAGCCCAGCCCAAAGATTACCCCCACCACCCTTTCTCCCCACCAGACACACTCTAAAGCAACACTTCCAGTAATCCAGCTTATGTTTGGCAAAAATGTGTTTCTATATATATGTTCTGCATATGATAGGATCCGGAGTGGGCCCAAACCCTGCTCTGTCTGTGTGTGTGTCTGTGTGTGTGTCTGTGTGTGTGTCTGTGTGTGTGTCTGTGTGTGTGTCTGTGTGTGTGTCTGTGTGTGTGTCTGTGTGTGTGTCTGTGTGTGTGTCTGTGTGTGTGTCTGTGTGTGTGTCTGTGTGTGTGTGTCTGTGTGTGTGTCTGTGTGTGTGTCTGTGTGTGTGTCTGTGTGTGTGTCTGTGTGTGTGTCTGTGTGTGTGTGTGTCTGTGTGTGTGTCTGTGTCTGTGTGTGTCTGTGTGTGTGTCTGTGTCTGTGTCTGTGTGTGTGTCTGTGTGTGTCTGTGTGTCTGTGTGTGTGTGTGTCTGTGTGTGTGTGTGTCTGTGTGTGTGTCTGTGTGTGTCTGTGTGTGTGTCTGTGTGTGTCTGTGTGTGTGTGTCTGTGTGTGTCTGTGTGTGTCTGTGTGTGTCTGTGTCTGTCTGTGTCTGTCTGTCTGTCTGTGTCTGTCTGTGTCTGTCTGTGTCTGTGTGTGTCTGTGTGTGTCTGTGTGTGTCTGTGTGTGTCTGTCTGTGTCTGTCTGTGTCTGTGTGTGTCTGTGTGTGTCTGTGTGTGTCTGTGTGTGTCTGTGTGTGTCTGTGTCTGTGTGTGTGTGTGTGTGTGTGTGTGTGTGTGTGTCTGTCTGTGTCTGTGTCTGTGTACGATGCTCTTGCTTTACCAAATACTCGCATGCATTTTGGTAATCACTTGCGCGCACACACAATGACTGGGGTCTTCAAGGAGCCCTCTTTGTTCTCAGTGCAGGCTCCCGGGGAGGGGAGGGGCCCCCTCAATTACAGTCAGCAGCAAGCATGCCTTTGAGACCCTCTGCCAAGAGAGAATGTCCAGCAAGGAAGGGGGTGGAAAGGGATAGAAGGGAGAGAGAAAGTGTCCATAGGTAGGAGAGGACCATGAAAGCATACTTTTTTTTTCTTTCACTTTCAATGTTCCCATATTTTTTTCTTCTTCTACATGATAATGGCCACCAATAGTCACATGAAGAGACCCTACATACAGGCTGGCTAAATTTGATTTAGATGCCATTGATGATACTGGGAATTGCTCTCTCTCTCACACATACACATAGACAGTATACAGGCTAGGTTGAGATAAATCAACTGGTTGTCCTTATATGTTGCTTAAAGCAGTGATTCATATTTTGTGTGTGTGTGTGTGTGTGTGTGTGTGTGTGTGTGTGTGTGTGTGTGTGTGTGTGTGTGTGTGTGTGTGTGTGTGTGTGTGTGTGTGTGTGTGTGTGTGTGTGTGTGTGTGTACACTAACTTTTCTCTGTCCCTCCAGTATCACCCCCACCCCTCTTGGCGAAGGGAAAAGCACAGTCACCATCGGCCTAGTGCAGGCCCTCTCTGCCCACCTGAAGCTCAACTCCTTTGCCTGCCTCCGACAGCCCTCCCAGGGACCCACCTTTGGAGTCAAAGGTCTGCCCCCGGGGCTTACTCACCCTGCAGCCATTGACACATCACGTTGCACCAGTCATTGAGAAGAGCAAAAACATTTGACAACCACTAAATGGCTAACTTACGAAAATTGACATCCCAAGCACTACCTGTGTCTGTTCGTTGTTTTGACCTTACGGAAATAGTATAACCTAGCTTTATGATTGCATTATCCGTTGACACCTAGCAAGCAGGTGTATGAATGGACATGCTGGGCGTGTATCAAATGCCTTTACGTTCAGTGACTGAGTCCCCGTTGCCGTGAATTTCACACTCACGTCAGTCTGTGACGGCTGCAGTCCGCTGTGGCTTTGGCTGTTTCATGTGGTCTTAGTCTGACTGTGCTACCTCTGCTCTGTCCCTAGGGGGCGCCGCGGGGGGAGGCTACGCCCAGGTCATCCCCATGGAGGAGGTAAGAGACTAGAGACCCACACGCTGCTAACAGCCCAACACACCGACAAACTTCAAAGGGCTGTTCAGTCCACACACACACACACACACACACACATACACTCACACACCCATGCTAATAAGTCTCGGTCTCGGCACAGAGGGGCCTATCAAATGGGCCCTTTTAAATCATCCAAATGTGCACCACGTTTACTATTCCAATGTGATGCAAACAAGGGGTCAAAGAACCAGAACAGGCTATATTGAGCACCATTGACAACACTAAAAGATGATTCACAAACAAATAGTGACAGACAAAAATATAGGAAATTAGGCTGCTAGGGCTCTTTTGAGATCACGATCATCTATCGTGTTTTTGTAGAAAAGAAAAGGCTATAGCCTTCGGGTGAAACCCTAAACATACTTCGATAGCCAACAAATGAAACTTGCACTGGCACACAATGCAAAATGACGTACAAGCTCTACACTTATATGTAGCCTCGAACCACGACATACCAACCAGCACAAATGCACACTCATATTGGGCACATACTCGACAGTGCACGATCAAAATTGACATGGCTGTCTACAGCACAGACTGCACATCATCGGCACACAATCATCATGGACAGGCCTAATCCAGGCCTCATCTGAAATACAGTATAGCGCTATCATCTCGAAAGCAAATAGAAGAATGGCCAATGTCTATAATGTAGGCTACTCACCGAGGATGTGACGGACAATCACGGGCAGGCCTAGCCCAGGCCTCATCATCTGAAATACAGTATAGCGCGATCATCTCGAAAGCAAATGGAATGTCTATAATGTAGGGATGTCAAGCAGTGGGCTAGCCTAGTAGTGATGATCTATGCAAAATCCACAAATAATAATAATCCAGGCACAAAAGAGTAATGTCCAACCGGCTGGCAATGAACTGATGAGGCCAATTAACAATGGCCTAATATACAAAAAGCTTAGTCCTAAAACAAATGCTCAACGGGTAAACTAAACTATAGGAATATGGTGAACAAGTGACCTAATTTAGTGTGATGGTATTGTACCATTACTTTTTGGCTAACATATCAACTACTTTGCTTTGTATCGAGAGGGACATTGTCATTGACAAAGACAAAGTTAGACTGGAAAGTCTGGAGATTAACACGACCGCAAATAGTTTTTGAACCAGTCAATAATTTACTTTTTGTGCTTTTTGCGTTTGAATGCACCTGATTGTAATACCTTTCCTTCATTGTAGGCTTGACTAGCTAGTTTACTATTGTCAAATGTATCGGACAATGGAGGATAGGCCTATATCAAAGACAATTACATGCTGTGTCAATAAAAAATACAACAAACGGACATTAGCAAGCAAATCCTTTTCAGCAAGATTATTATTAAAATAACATTGATGGAAAATTTGATAAAATATTGTCTGCATTCTAATCAAAACGTTCTAATTTTATATTTTGATCTGTGCATTCAAACTTCTTTTCTTTCTTGTCTTCCGTGTAACCCCAACCCTCTTCCTCTGCAGTTCAACCTCCATCTGACGGGAGATATTCACGCCATCACTGCAGCCAATAACCTCGTAGCGGCCGCCGTTGATGCCAGGATCCTGCACGAAGCCACCCAATCGGACAAGGTGACTGCGTGATGTCACGAGCATTTAGGCCAGCGGTACTTCTTCAGTGCCCATCCAATGATCACGTTCTAAAAGGATATCACATATCTTCTCTTTAATGACCTCCCTCGCTCTTTGAGAATTATACTAGAAACAATGGTTGTAGTGGCATTACCACTTTGGCTGGCAGAATGATGTCACAGCAGTATTAGTCACGCTTATTGGTTGGGTTTCTGGGATTACAGTGACACCACGGCTCTGTGTATTGACTAATATGATGTCTTACCCTCCCAGGCCCTGTACAGCAGGCTGGTGCCATTGGTGAACGGAGTCCGCCGGTTCTCCCCCATACAGATCGCCCGACTAAAAGTAAGTGCCCGTCAAATAAACCAATCACCTTGCCCCAAGCCTCCAGATGGAATTTGATGCAGTGAGCTCTAGGAGATGTTGCTGCATGGTCTTAACATGTTGTGACAAAGTTGGCCACTTGGTGGCCTCAGTGAGCTTATCTCTCCATCACATGGGAGAGTCACCAGTCTTGAACTAATTTCCCCGTCACCACACACTTTTCTGCTGGCATCTCATAAAACCAATATGTGTTTGTAGCCCTCACACCCTCCACTTTACTGAGCGTTGACAGCCTTTTGTTGGATCGTTTGAGCACGACCAATAGTATTTGGTCTGCACACATAGGTGGAGATGTCAGACAGGAATACAGCAAACTGAAAAAAACAATGCTTTAACTTGAGGAGCTCAGACGGCTGTGAAATATTCATCGGGTCTGAATGAATGTGAGAGAAAGCGGGATAGTGTGTGTTTTTGGCCCACTCCAACAGAATTAACTGAAACAGTCTTTCAGATCATATCCCAGGTCGTTTTCAAAACAAAGTTAGACAGCTGTGGCCTGTAGTGTTTTTTTTGTATCGGACTTGCATCATACTGGTTGAACCTCCCAAGCAGTGAACTGGCAGTTACTGTAACACGCATAGCATACTGGGCCACTGATTTGCTTTGACATCCTCTCTCCCTCTAGCGTCTGGGCATCACCAAGTCAGACCCTAGCTCTCTCACGCCCCAGGAGGTCACCTCTTTCGTTCGCCTTGACCTTGACCCCTCCAAAGTCACCTGGCAGAGAGGTAGGATTATTGCTCTCTTCCTTCTCCAATTCCATGCTCTGTTTGGCTGTGTCTAGGCGTTTGGCACTTTGTTTTGGCGATTGTGGCGATGTAATTTAGAGGAAATTACTTATTTGTAATGAGTGGTGAATGTTGTCAGCACTCATTGGCTCTCATTTTCTCTGCTTGTTCCTCTTAATTGCCAGTGGTCCTATGAGATGAAAAGCAGTTGTGGTTTGGGTCTCTTAGAAGATGCGGGGGGGGGGGGGGGGGGGGGGGGGGGGCAGTATTTTCCGGTGGAGCCATTCCTATGACTGATGGGGAATGCACTCGTATGTCACAGACAAGGTTTACAACGTTACAAGGGCTAAAACCGACTGTGTCTAAATGTATGAGGCCAAACCAAAAACGTGTCTGTTTTAGTTTAACCGTAAAATAAGCCCTGTTTCTCCCTCCCTCCATTCGTCACGTTGACCCAAGGCAAGGAGTCGATTGGACTGTTTCCTTGTCACGTTGATGGATAGCGGACTGCAGCGTAAACACAAAATAACAGACTGCTTCCCAAAATTATTAGACATGTAGGCCAACTGTTGAGTCAAGAAACCCAAATTGTACTTTGTCCTCTTTGTCCTAACACTTCTAACTTTTAGGCATTTACTTGGTGCTTGTACATGTTCACCTCTAGAGCGGAATAACATACTGTGTGCATTTAAATGCCTGCTGTTTTTTTGTTACGAAGAATAGATGCACCTTAATGCCTTTTATGTGACGTGTCGAAATGGATTTGTCAGACTGTCAGCACTTTCCAGAAATGTTAGTGACAAATAATATCCACGATATTGAAACAGACTTTATGGATCTATTTCCTCGTTTGCAGTTGTAGATACCAACGACCGGTTCCTGCGGAAGGTCACGGTGGGCCAGGCCAGCACTGAAAAAGGCCACACCAGAGAGGTGGGTTTGTAGTTTGACAACTCTCTAGTAAATTCCAAGGAATGCCTGCCAAAAGTTATGGAATGTCTGTTTATAACAGTCCACCTTCATGTGCGAGGGTACAGTGGTAATTTCGTTGACCAAAACCATGCCGAAAATTATTCAACGCCATTTTATTAGTTACAAAAATGAGACGACAACTAGAAAAAGAAACGAATTTATGATAACAAAAACTGACGAAATCTATTGACATTTTTGTCAAATAATAATAACTAGATGAACGAGACGAAAATGATCCAATCAGAACCGAGCTCTTAAACTGTCATACGGTTAGATGCACACAAATTACTCTGTAGGCTACTGTTGTACCAGAGGCAGGAAGGTCTGTTGGTCTGTGTGAAATATGAAATGACAATTGCGTGTCTTGATTGAAGAAACATTTGGATTTGATCAACAGTAACTTTTTTTTACTCTGTTACAGTAGTGCTCCCATTTTTTTAAAGTTAGGAGCACAAGCAAAAATGTAGCATCACCCACAATATTTTTAAGGAGTACCAATTAATAATAATTAGCAGGTTACAATGAATGTGTTATTTGCATTTATAACTTCATTTCACAACGACTACAACTAAAAACAAACGTTAATTTCAGGGCATTTCAATTCAGCTTCTGTCATTTTCAGTGAGCTTGGCATCACTGGACTACTGTATTCTGTTTAATGTCCATGCGTTTTACCTAAATGTCTACACGGTTGTTTCATTAATTAGTCCCATGTCCGTCCGTCCCCAAAAATAAATAATCAAAAAGCCAATTGTTTAGTTACATCGTGGTAGCCTTATTGTATTATTGTATCGTAAGAAAATGGCTTCATTGGTCTACGTTAAATTGGCACTTTGGCTGGGGAGCTCAAGCCTAAGTTGTAATTGTCGGCAAAATTGTTACGTTATACAGGTGTAGTTTGGAATAACAAGTAAGCTAGATAACTTCAGAATCTGTAGAAATGAACACATCACATCCAAATTGTGATGGTTAACATTTGCTAAATCAAAACAACTCAACCCTAACAGTCCCAAGCCGCTGCAAATATAATTTAACAACAGTTTGTGCTCCCATTACTCGCGTTGGACCTCCCCTTTAGCTTATTTTAAGCACGTATATTAATCACACATCTCCGGCTAAAACTGTTGCATTATTGTTTTTCCTTGTTCTCAAAATAAAAATAATAGGTTGCACCAGAACAATTATTTGCGGTTGCACAAGTGCTCCTTAAATACATTTCTGGGTGCAGATTAAATTGACGTTGCATACCAAAATCCATATATGCCGGTGTGGCACTTGAGCCTGAAAACCTGAAAACAAAACCATAAACGCCCTACTTTTTTTTGTATCTTACTCTCTCCTGTCTCTCACTCTGTTTCCTGTGTGTTTTTTTTTCTCTCTCTCGTCACCTTCTCTCTCTTTCTTTCTCCTGTGTCTCATTCGATCTCCTGTGTGTCTCTGTAGACTCAGTTTGACATAGCAGTGGCCAGTGAGATCATGGCCATCCTGGCCCTGGCAGATGGGCTGGCAGACATGAGGGCCAGACTGGGGCACATGGTGGTGGGCAGCAGCCGCTCGGGATCGCCCGTCACCACCGAGGACCTGGTGTGTGTGTGTGTGTGTGTGTGTGTGTGTGTGTGTGTGTGTGTGTGTGTGTGTGTGTGTGTGTGTGTGTGTGTGTGTGTGTGTGTGTGTGTGTGTGTGTGTGTGTGTGTGTGTGTGTGTGTGTGTGTAACGGGCATATTCGTTTGTCTGTTTTGGCCTCGCTCAATGAGAGATGAGAGCATTTGTTTTGTTGTTATTGCCAATGGCAGATCTTCAATTTATAGATTTTTCAATAAACGTATCATTCGGATTTCCTTATAGCACAAACCTTAAATGCCTTGGTTAACCCAGAGGTTTTCGTTGGGGTGACAGCTGGAATGAGATGCATCTAACGGTACACTTGAATGTGTGTACATACCGGATAACTGTTTGTGAAAATGATCTCTTATCAATATATTTTTTAATTCTAAGACACTTAGAGTTTTATCACAAATCGGATGTCCTTCATAATCTTGTGGTCTAGAGTTTCAAGCTACCATCATGGGGATAGCGAAGAGGTTAGACTCTGAAGCCTGCCTGTGTGACTGAGATCCCATTTGACCCCAAAATGGCCTCCCCAGCGGTTAACTGGCCTTTATTTGCCTGCCAGGAAGGCAGGTTTCAGACCCGGCTCAAAGCGGTTTCCTCTTGCTGGCTCTGTGCTCCCCACCCCCCATGTCTTGTTTCAGAGCCATAATGGTTGCTCTCCTACTGGATTATGGTTCCACGTTGAAGCGTAATCTTTTGACATCGAACAGAATGGCTCTTATCTGGCAGGGTTACCACCGTTAGCTACCAGGAACTATGGGGTAAGACAGGGATAGATTTGTATGTGCGTCGCCAGGCCTTGGCCTTGACTATTATGTTGTTTACCACAACAGAAGAGTGGGGACCACCAGTAAGTGTTTGACTTAAAAGGATATGAGCAGGCTGGGAAGAGGAAACTGTTTACCTTCAGTGAAGTAGATCTCAAGTTGGGCTGACGGTTCAATGGGTGGTTTTATTGGTAGGCCACAGGAAATGCTCTTGAAGAAAGTTGTTTACTGCTTTCATTTACCCGTCTCTCTCTCTCTCTGTATCTCTCTGTCTCTGTCTCTGTCTCTCTCTCTTTCTCTCTCTCTCTCTCAGGGTGTGAGCGGAGCGCTGGCAGTGTTGATGAAAGATGCCATCAAGCCCACACTGATGCAGACCCTGGAGGTGACACACACTCTGACTTGGGACTAACCCAATCCGGCATGTTCCTGTCCTATGAATTGAACTGCAATGGTGAACTAGAACCCTTCAAAGAGATGCCTGACTACAGTCAATGTCTTACCTCCTTGATTCTATTTCAAACAAGCCAATTAAACCCTGTGCCGCCAGAGCAGGCTTTCCGGCAGGTTTCAAAGTACAATACCAATAGGGGTGCTCTTAATCAGACTGCCCCGTTAAAAAGAGCCTTGTTGAGACCAGTGAAAGGGGTGACACACCACAGAAGAGCGCTGGAGCAGGTGCTTTTGCCATCCACTCAGACCCCCAGAGGCTAGGGTCCCCTAGCCTCCATATCTTTAACACCCCTTCCCATCCCTCTCCCAGCATCTGGATTTTATTAAGCCCTAAAAAATTACAGCATCCACAAACACCCTGACCTGGCCCTGAGGCTAGGGAGGGGACGCTGTGGTGGGAGTGGATGGGCTGATTAAACGAATAGATGGGGGGGGTACATTGTTTGTGTCTGGGAGAACATCTGGTGGGGCTGAGGTTAGGGAGAGACTTAGCGGCTGGAGGGATCCGAAGATCCACAGTTACTGGTTTCTAATGCACCTTAGAAATACCTCAAAATACTTTTTTGTTATTTATCATATTTGGGATTGGCCAAGTCAATTAGTAACTCCTGTGTTTTGGGAGGGAGTACGGTTGCATGCCTGTAAGGCTGGGAGGGAAGGGAATGTAGTTGGGGTGTATACTTTCGAGGAGGAGGAGGAGGGGTGGAGAGGGACGGCAGAGATAGGGTTTTGTCGGCTCCAGGAGGAGGAAACGATGCACCCCCGTCCCCCTTTGTGGTAGTGTTTCCTGGCGGGTTTCCTGTGATTCTGACTGGGCGGACTGATATCGGGACCAACCCGGAGGATCCATGGGAACGTTCTGCGCCGTGAGGCCCACTGGGAAGCAGTTTGCCCAAGCCAGTCTGAGTTAGGGCTGGGCAATATGGGGAAAATATCGAATTGCAATTTTTCAGACAGAGATTGCGATTTGATCTGCGATATCATTTTTGTGTAACATGTATTTATAAGAAAATTCCAATTGGCATAGAACAATCAAGCACAGAACAGTTATCACAAAAGCTGTGACTGTTAAGTTAAATAAATAAAGATGTAATAATTAAGAAATGTCAAAATTCCAATCCGAAAATCATAGGACCTTTCTCTAACCGATCTCCTGCCTGAAACTCTCACTGACTAGCTGCTTGCGCACGCTGCAAGAGGAGAGTGAGAGGAGAGATTACTGCGATTACTCTTTGCAGCATGCAATGCATAGGAATAAAATAGTTTATACGCACACACGCACACAGGAAGCGGTGCAATGAGGTCACCAGGAGGTGCTATTATTGTTTTGGTTGTCGCCTAGCTTTGTCATTGCACAGTTAGCGTACCCCAGTTCAAGTGACAGTTGGGATTTGAGGTTTCCAATAGACTAGCGGAATAAAGCGCTAAGGGAAGGCGTGAATGGAGATAAAAAAAAATGATCTCCCCTCCATTTTCCTGTTGTGTTCATCTCTTTCTATCCTCCACCTCCCCAACGGTATTCATTCTTCCTCTTATCTCGTTTCCATTGGCCTGAGAAAAAGAGGCAACGCTGTCCTTCTTACTTATTTCCGTCATTTTCATCAACGAAGGCCGATGGCATTATTTCATAAAACCCCTGTTCCAATGAAGGGTGTTTGGAAACGGTGACGGGGTTCACGGGTTGCAGGCACACATGGAAGTTCACCTTTTGATATTTCCACGGGGACTGGAAAAAGAGATGGCGCAGAGTCATGTGCAGTAGCAGAAGGATGTTATCATTAACTTACTCATCTCCTCATCTTTCTAATGCCAGGTTTCTCTCTGTCTGCTTCTTTCTCTCATCCATACCGTTCCCCTTTTCTCTCCTCTTTCTTTTTCTTCTCTTCTTGGTTGGGCCCCTGCTTTTTTCCTCCCCCGTCTAATCGTTAACATCAATGCCTTTTAAACCAGAAGGTTAACCTAGACAAAGAAAGGCAGACTGGAAAGCACGTGTCCTAGCCTCATTGAAGCCGAGATTTACCGCTCCAACTGGAGGATATTTATGGGCGCCCAGGGAGATGTAGGCAAACAAAAACTGGAGGACAATACCTCCCATCATTCCTTCGTTTTTCCGCTCGCCTCCCATCACACAGAGAGCCAAACAATGGCCCAAGCCAGCTTTCCCACTCAAGTTTTTCCAATCATCCATGTCTTTTCTATTTCTTCATTCTCTATCCAATATTTCCCCATCACAATTAAGGCTTCTTCCACAGTACATTCAGGAAAAAAAGTGCAAGGAATGTTGGTTGCTTAAGAATTGTACTTTCTAGCCCCCAATCTCTGTCGCATCTATTCCCTTGTTTAGAAAAAGTACAAAGTATCCCAGGAGCACTGAGGTCTAGTCATCTGGTGTGGTCGAGCGGGAATTTTACTCAAGCACCTCTGAACTTCTATCCAGGGTTTTAGACAAAGCGTACGGCCTGAGAATTTCAATGTGCTCTCTAAATTTGTATTCTGCCCTCGTGGGCCGGACTCTCGTCCAAACTGCAGAACCGGAGCTGTTTGTGTGCGTCTTGTTGTTTACTCTAAATAGGGCTGCCCACTCGGGCTAAAAGAGGGTAGAAGTGTTGTCGAGGCCTAATTTTGCGCTCTATGTGTTTGTGTGCCCTCCTCCTCATCCCAGGGTACGCCAGTGTTTGTCCACGCCGGACCCTTCGCCAACATCGCCCATGGCAACTCCTCCGTGCTGGCCGACAAGCTGGCCCTGAAGCTGGTCGGAGAGAAAGGCTATGTTGGTAAGTGTTCGCACACACATTAGAGCAGTTACCGACAGATTCCCTAAGGTCATACACACATGACCCTTACACATAGACATCGATCTGTCTCTCACACACACACACACACACAAACACATGGAGATTATCCAAGTCCAAGTTTCCTGAGCAAAAGACGGTCAAACCACCCTGACTTAGAACCTACTTCACCAGTGAACTCTGGCCCACTTTCCAGCTCCTTCCTCCCAGTACACTTTGGCCCACACACTACTCGTCTTTTCTCCTTTACGCTACCTGGCTCCAGTTAGAGAAAGCCAGAGCTGTTCGATTTCTAGGCCAGCGTGCTGCTGCTTTCCAGGAAACTGGGAAAGATTCAGATAAAGGGAAGAGGAAGGAAACAGATTCATAATCTTAAGAGCCTCTGGAATGCTTTGCGGCGAAAGGAGATAATCCGATCAATGTCGTACCTGGATCTCTCCGTCTTTGTCCTTGCTGTCAACCCCACCTCCTCCTGTCTCTTTATCTCCCATCTTTCATGTCCTTTGCCCACATAAACTTAAGAGGAATGTTAAGAATGCGCGCGTGTTTGGCGTCCCGTTGGAGCGTAGTGGTCCATGGAGGCCAGGTCAGGCGTGTTGGTAGTAGACCCCCTCACTCAGACCTCCTGGCTGATCCGGGGCGAGTACCTGCCACTTCTGCCCTCTCAGGCAGCTAGGGCTACCCCTCTCTCTCGCTCTCTAAACTCACCCGTAAGGCATGACCTAATAGTAGTTGGAGGCCTCTCACTGCTATTTAGAGTGATAGTCCTACGATGCAGATACAGTGCATCCGGAAAGTATTCATACCCCTTCACTTTTTCCACATTTTATGTCACAGGCTAATTCCAAAATGGATTAAATACAAAATAAAAATCTCAACATTCTACACATAATACCGCATAATGACAAAGTGAAAAGTTTTTTCAGCCCAGTGAACTGTCAACATAATATTATTGTATACCAATGGAATTGTTTAAAAAGACACTGAACGTTTTACACAAACAATATTTCTGTCAGTCGAACTCCCAAGTTTGTCATGTTGAATGGTGGTACTGTGTCTTATCGTACAAAAGAGTCTCCAAAACATACAATCCAACCAAGTTGTAGTCGAACATTACAGTGCATCCGGAAAGTATTCATACCCCTTCACTTTTTCCACATTTTATTATGTCACAGCCTAATTCCAAAATGAATTAAATTTAAAAAAAAATCTCATTCTACACACAATACCGCATAATGACAAAGTGAAAAACGTTTTTTTGAATATTTGGCAAATGTATTAAAAATGAAATATCAGATAAGTATTCACACCCTTTACTCAATACTGTGTTGAAGCACCTTTGGCAGAAATTACAGCCTCAAGTCTTCTTGAGTATGATGCTACAAGTTTGGCACACCTATTTTGGGGCAGTTTCTCCCATTCTTCTTTGCAGATCGTCTCAACAGGTTGGATGGGGAGCGTCGGTGCACAGCCATTTTCAGATCTCTCCAAAGATGTTCAATCGGGTTCAAGTCTGGGCTCTGGCTGGGCCACTCAAGGACATTCACAGACTTGTCCCGAAGCCACTCCTTTGTTATCTTGGCTAAGTGCTTAGGGTCGTTGTCCTGTTGGAAGGTGAACCTTCGCCCCAGTCTGAGGTCCAGAGTGCTCTGGAGCAGGTTTTCATCAAGGATCTCTCTGTACATTGCTGCATTCATCTTTCCCTTGATCCTGACTAGTCTTCCAGTTCCTGCTGCTGAAAAACACCCATACAGCATGGTGCTGCCACCACCATGCTTCACTGTAGGGATGGTATTGGCCAGGTGATGAGCGGTGCCTGGTTTCCTCCAGACATGACGCTTGGCATTCAGGCCAAAGAGTTCAATCTTGGTTTCATCAGACCAGAACATTTTGTTTCTGATAGTCTGAGAGTCCTTTAGGTGCCTTTTGGCAAACTCCATGCGGGCTGTCGTGCCTTTTACTGAGGAGTGGCTTCCGTCTGGCCACTCTACCATAAAGGCCTGATTGGTGGAGTGCTGCAGAGATGGTTGTCCTTCTGGAAGGTTCTCCCATCTCCACAGAGCTCTGTCAGAGTGACCATCGGGTTCTTGGTCACCTCCCTGACCAAGGCCGTTCTCCTCCGATTGCTCAGTTTGGCCGGGTGGCCAGCTCTAGGAAGAGTCCTGGTGGTTCCAAACTTCTTCCATTTGCGATTGATGGAGACCACTGTACTCGTTGGGACCTTCAATGCCGCAGACATTTTTTTGTACCCTTCCCCAGATCTGTGCCTCGATACAATCCTGTCTCGGAGGTCTACAGACAATTCCTTGGACTTCATGGCTTGGTTTGTGCTCTGACATGCACGGTCAACTGTGGGACCTTATATAAACAGGTGTGTGCCTTTCCAAATCATGTCCAATCAATTGAATTTACCACAGGTGGACTCCAATCAAGTTGTAGAAACATCTCAAGGATGATCAGTGGAAACTGGATGCCCCTGAGCTCAATTTTGAGTGTCACAGCAAAGGGTATGAATACTTATGTACATGTGATATTTCATTTTTAATACATTTGCAAAAAAATCTAAAAAACCTTTTTCACTTTGTCATTATGCGGTATTGTGTGTAGAATGTTGAGACTTTTTTTTTTATTGAATCCATTTTGGAATTAGGCTGGTGTACGAAGAACGCGGTATACGAAGGCTTCGCCTTTGTAGACCGCGAAGGCCGAACCGAGCGTTGTAAAATTAGATGAAATGAGACCTCTGGTCTACTGAGGATTTCCTGTTTGCGTCACCAGCTGTTCCCACCCTTACCCTTGCGTCATGACACTTGTATCCAATCATCACCAGCGCGCAATTAATTCTGGTATAGGTTGGGCCACGAAGGATGCAGCAGTTGAATCCTTCAAATTTGGGAAAAGAAGGCTGCATTTCTCGGCCGCATTTGAAAGACTAAAATTGAAATCTGAAGCTGGAATCCATGCGTTCAAAAAGGCATCGTCAGCACAAAATAACAAAATAAAATGATACTAGACACAAACGGTCATCCAAAAATTCTTAGTGTTGTCAGGCAAAATGTGCCTCAGTGCAGGTGAATGATGACCTTAGTCTGCATGCCCCTGAATTGGGACACAGCTGTTGACTGCTAGTAACCCCCGAAGCAGCCCTATTTTATTTCTTTCCGCTTCAGTTCCACACAGCTATTCCAGGGTGTCCGCGGGGTCTTAAAAAGTATTAAAAGGCAATAAATCAATTTACCAAAAATTAAGGCCCTTAAAAAGTATTACAAAGTCTTAATTGCCATTTTACGAGGTATTATTATTTTGCTGTTTTTTTCAAAGTGAATAGACTGTCCAAATAGTTTGTAAGCTAAAAGTTCACGTAAATTCATTTTTATTGTGTATCGTTCAAACATTCCGCGCGCTCAATGACTGACTGACTGTCACTGTCAGATTGACAACGAAACGCGAAGGTTCATAAACTAGAAATGCCATTTGAAAACCTTAATCACATTCTTAAAAAAAACTTGGGGCTAAACGATGTCATAATAGGTTTTCCGAGTTTGGCTTGCACCAGCAGCCTGCTTTCCTTGCAGGTTAACGTCCACATGCCTGTGCTGAATGTGGTCCCGCATTGCTCCGGTGGTTATCTGTTCCTGGCATATATGGCAGTTTATTCAAACACAGGTTTTATATTATACAGTTAATGGATATAGCCTACATACAACCTTATTCCCATTTTCTAGACAATCAAAATACACATGCCAAACCGCGATGGTTTTACGAGATGTCATCATTGTCACACCTTCCATGACACCTTGGCCTCGGTGGTTACATTTGCTCGCTGCGGTGCGAACCTGCCAATGTGTTATGTTTAACCTCATATGCACTTTGTAATCCGGCTGTTAACATTAGTAACGGTCGCGCGTTTTTAATTCCGACGTTTAATTGACTAATCGCGCACATTGCTAGGGAAGGGTGCAAGAACGCTGTTTAATAAAATGTGGCACAACCATTTTTTTTATTAACAACCATGAACTAAACACAGAAGAAATCAATTATTTAAATAAATTATGAGTTACCTAAAAAATGTAATGGTAATCAAAGTGCATGCTTATAGCTATGGAGAAATGCATTGCACTTTGCCCTTTGCCAGTCACATACATTTACCTGTTTAAGTCATTAACTACTTGTAGTTGTTTTCAGAAATGTTAACATACGTTTTGTACTGGTGCTACAAGATCGTGGCCGGTGCTACAAAACCATTAACCTCTATAGCACTAGTGCTATGAGCCCAAAAAGTTTACTCACAGTGCTGGACTGTGTGTGGCTTTACAGTTGTTATGTAGTATCAGCCTTGGAGTGCTATTCTAATTGGCTGAGTTGCCATTCACTGCTGTAGAGCCCCAACTGCCCAATAGCGTTCAGACAATGTAATTCCCAACAATGTTTTGTTTTAAGGCCTCAGTTGTTAGGGCAAATTTAATGGAATGGGAAAGGGAGCAAAGCATACAAAGACCATATAGATTTTTGTTAAGAACCGTGTGCATACGTGTTACTGTTATTACTCTTAATAAACCTTGCCTTTGGTTTAGTCCCCCCCAAAATCTGCATTGTTCCGTATGTTGTTCTATCATACGGGTAGAAGTTAGAAGTTATGGCAAGCTAAGACTTTTTAGTTTTTCTCAAAATCGATGTATAGGAAGTGAGAGGTATGTTGCTGATGTAACAAGTTACCGCTCTAAGTGGCGTTGAGGTCTTGAAATATATTGAAAGGTCTAAAAAAGGTATTGAATTTAACGTCAGGATTCCTGCATATACCCTGTATTCACAACCTTACACAACCTCTTCCCACGTGAGACAGTTTGAGGTCACCTCACAGAGCTTGGAATGTCTCCTTACCTGTGATGGGTAGTTTGAACTTCTTTCTTTTCCATTATCCCATGATGTAACTCGTTATTATGCCAGAGGGATGCGTTTTTCCGTAAAACGGTCTCCACAGCAATAGAACTGCACTTTGTTATGGGACATAGATGAATTCTTGGCTCACACTGTATGGAGCCATCTTATTAGGATAACATTTTTTACAAATAAAAATTACTATTGTATATATGTATTTACTTTCTGCCTACCTTGCTTCAATTAACTAATGACATTAACCTGTGTAATACCTGTCACGCCCACGCAGCCAGGTGCCTACGTTGAAAGGCAACCTTACGGCAACACAGAGAAGGACTATACACAGAGAAGGACTATACTAATTCAGGACTACCGGAGGGAGTTTAGGTCTTAAAAAGCTTGGCACACACACACACACACACACACACACACACACACACACACACACACACACAGACCTCCACTCTCTCGTGAGAGGAATACCACCTTTCACCATCGGAAACAATGACTTCCCCTGGGCAACCAGGGAAGTCGCCCAGCAAGGCCGGAGAGACTGGAGGGCAGGGTGGTGAGGAATTGCCTCTCTTGTGCCCAGTGCCGGGAACTTTCTGAAGAGGGGTCAGACATCAATACTGGAAAGCTAGAGAAACAGTGTTTTTGTAAACATGGTTGGCTAATTAGCCTGGTGGTATTATGGCCTCATACTTGTACTTTAGAGTTGTCAAACGGCGCGTCCTAGGTCTTTGCTCAGTCTTTGCGTGATGTAGTTTATCCATGTGCCAATGATTCTCCCTGTGTATTTGTGTTTTCCACGAAACCCTATCTCAACAAAGTTATCATGGCAGGTGGACTCCTTGCTTTGCTTGGAAGCTGATCAAGAGTGTGTGCAGCATTATCTCAGGCCCCTGTTCCCTTAGAGGACCTCCTGACTCCCCCCAGCTTTACTCCCAAAGAGATAGGAACAATACGCAAAGATGGATCTTACAGGGGGAGAGCTGGATAATGTTTTTTGGCATGTTGCCTTTTGAAGGTTGCTGCTCTTTCTGAGATTAAAGTTACTTGGAAATCAGCAGTATTATATATCCTGTTTTTAATATTTGCGGGATTACGCATTCTTACGGCGCGTCACGTAACTCGTTTGTAGAGCCAACTTGTTTGTTGTCGTGCTTTGTCAATGTCACTCATTCTCTTCTCTCGTCCTCCAGTGACGGAGGCAGGCTTCGGGGCGGACATTGGGATGGAGAAGTTCTTCAACATCAAGTGCCGGTCCTCGGGGCTGAGGCCTAACGCAGTGGTGCTGGTCGCAACCGTCCGAGCCCTAAAAATGCATGGAGGAGGTCCCAACGTAAGAAGTCCAAACGCACATGCACACACATTCGAACAGCCTTTAGCCATTTGGGTGACAGTATAATAAAATATATTTTGTAAAGTAATAATATTTGTACTCTGCTTGCACTAACTTTCATGTTGTAATATTAGAAAAGGCAGAATGGACAAAGAGTTACACCATGGCAATTTGAACTTGAGACACATTAGCCTTAAGCTCAGTAATTAAGTAAGTTAAAGTAAGTAAATTAAGTAAACAGTTAGTTCATGTTCCTCCTAGCCTTGCCCGAGACGCTCTGCAATACTATGCACCCCAATCATTCTCATAGGAGGATGTGAGGGGAGCAGCTGAGGACAAGCACAGTGCCCTGGCTGACAAGCATCTCCATAAACCTGCAGACTTTACATGCATAGCCTCCTTCACATAAATGTTAATGGATTATCTTGGAGTAAACAACCACTTCTGGAATACTTTCAACACAACAGCCATCTAGTGGGCTCATGTTGGCCTACTACTGTCCTGCTCTACTCTCCTGTCTTGAAGGGACTGAATGCTGTTGTAGAACAGTGTGTCTGAATGGTCACAAAATGGTTGTATTTGTGTTTTTGCAGGTCTCTGCTGGTGCGCCACTTCCCAGGGAGTACATAGACGAGGTAACACACATTAAACTTCTTGAGAAAACGTTTTCTTAGATATTTCCTATTTGCTTTTATTTTTTTGTTCCAGTTGGCCTGTGGCACAGATTAAATGAGACTGGAAGACAACACATCACTCCGGTGTGTCCAGTGTGCCGATGCCGAGGTTTGCGGCCAAATCGGGACAGGTTATGTGCTAATCGTTCTAACCTTAGGAAAGGTCAAGCGCACTCTTGGCTCGTTGGCTCATCCAAAAATCATTACTCAACAATTTTCTTTCATGTGTGCCTCCGCCATGAAGAACTTATTTAAGTCTCTGGCTTCTTTATTTTTCGAGGGGATGCTGGTCATACGCATCCTTGTTCTTAGGAGGCGCTGTTGGGTCCTGTTGAAGAGGAGATCCCGAGCCAACACCTTTATGATCCTTACCAATGCCCTGCTTCCAACATGTTTTGTTCTGCGGGTATTGCATAGGTATAATGCTGTAGCACAGTCCTGATGATACTGTTGGGAACTGTCCAATAGCTTAGGTCTAGCGGCCATACCAGGCATCCACAGTGTAGTCGCCGAGCAGGTTTGGAATGGAGCCATCATTCTGCACTTGCACCTCAAGTGGAGGAGGCGAGGGAGAGTCTCTTGATAGTCGTCTTGAGTGCCTCAGGCCACCAGCTGTGTTCCCTTCTGTCACTGTGTGGCCTATAGATACATTCATACTCTCTCCCGCAAACATGTTTTCTGAGAAATCATTTGATTAGCAGATCAAACAGTGGGTTTTCCGGCTATTTGAATCCAAATTTAAAGGAGGTAGGGGTCTTAATCGTGCTTGCGTGCGTGTCCACAAGAGCAGGCTCTGGGTTGAGTCACTGCTCTCTCTCGAACTCACTGCTCAGCTGAGCAAATAATGAAGGGTGGGAGAGATTAATTGTGCAGCTGGTTACAAGGACCAGAAGGAGAAGGAAGAAAGGCCTGGAGGCGGCCCAGGGAATGGAGCTGGGGACCTGGAGACGGGGCCTGGCCTTTCCCTGGCCACTCCGGGACCTGGATCTGCACTCTCTCTCTCTCGGATCACCCCTGTCAAAAGTTGCGGGGAGCAGCTTGAGAACAGGGCTATGACCAGGGGAGGAACACATGCTTTAAGTTAGGTGTGCTTGTGAATGTGTGCATGTGGGCCATGGCCAGAAGATTGGTAAGCATCATTGCTTTAGCTTGCATTAATGATATCTGGAGAACGGAGACAGATCCACACAGACCTATGGATGTGGCTAGACTTAAATACTCAAAGTACTCAGCAGAGGCGATCCTAGACTCCCCAGGCAAGGAACCCCATTAAGGCCCCCCCACCCCCCCCATAAGGCCCCCCCCCCATAAGCCTAATGCTTATTGGAACTCTGCAACATTAACATAACATTTATACACACCCTGCACAAACACACAGTGATTGACAAGCTGACGTGACTGAGTGTGATCCCTATGAACCCTGACCTAGCCTTTTAGAAGTGCTGCTTCTATGCCTTGGTTGTAGCAAATGCAATGAATCAGGAATCCTCAACAAACAAGTAACATTTGAACACAACATTTCAAGCCATTTATATTTTATTTGTATGTTCATGGCCTCCACAAAGAATAACTTGTTATAGCTGTCTGCCCGTCTCCCGATGTTGGAGCCGATATAGCTGCCATACAGAAAAAGGTTTTTGTTGTGACGTCAGGCCTATAAGGGGCCCCCATTCAGGGGGTATTTGGGGCAGAGACTGGTTGGCATTTATGGGAGGTTTAAGGGGGTTTATAGTTGTCATTGCAATATGTGCCTATATGAGTGACCAATTGGCCCTTTTCCCCCCCCCCCCAAAATTGCGGGGCCCCAAACATTTTCCCGGTTTGCCTCTCCTGACGGGTCGTCTCTGAAAGGGCAGCTGTCCCCAAACCAATGGAGAGGTTAGAGGAAGCAAGAGGAACTGTACTTCTACAATATATATTTTTTTAAAGATATTTTTGAGGCATTTTTGCTTTATTGGAAAGGACAGTAGGCATACGGAAAGTTGGGAGAGAGAGGGGTAAAGACATGCAGCAAAGGGCCCAGACCAGAATTGAACCCAGACCTCTGCGTCAAGGACTAGTCTTTGTGGTGTGCCTAAGCCCAGGGAGCCACCGTGGCGCGCCACCTCTACTGTAGTTTTAAAGTATAGCCTTATCCCACACACAACCTCTGGCTCTTCCAGCAGACTCTGTCTTGCTTTCTACCCCCCCCCCCCCCACACACACACACACACACACACACACACACACACACACACACATACTTAACCTCTGGTTTCAGTCCAAGCAGGTTCCTGTTGTTGTGTCTTGTTTTGGTTGAAAGCTTATGTGGGATTCCCTTTTAGAAAGTGATCGATTCTCCGACTTCTTGTTGGATTTCATGATGAGCGGTAACCACTTGGTTAGTCTATTGTTGTACTTTCACTTATGAAAGTATTTTAAATAAATACAATCATCTCCTCTTTCTCTTGTGTTCTCTCTCGCTCTCTTTCTTTCCCTTGGTCCCTCTTTCTTTCTCCCTATCTCTCTGTCTGTCCTTCCCTTTCTTCTAGAACCTGGCTCTGGTGGCAGAGGGTTGCTGTAACCTGAAGAAGCAGATCCAGATAGCCCATCTGTTTGGTTTACCAGTGGTGGTGGCTGTCAATGTCTTCAAGTAAGTCTCTCTCTCTCTCACACACAGCCAATGTCGTATCAATGGATGACTGAGTATGTTTCACATGACGTAAGTGTGACAAGTGTGTCTGAGAAGTTAAAACAGGAACTATCCTTGGCCACACACGTATCAAAACTCACACACACACATACACACACACACACAGAGAAAGAGAGTCACATTACCAGTTATGTAAAGTTCCAAACTTTTAGTGGATGGAACATTTTAGAGTTACCCTTGACTAGGTTTGTGGCCCTCTATTTTTTTATTTCAACCAGGTGCCACCCTTCTATTCTATCACTCTAAACTTTGATTCAGAGTAATGCATCTCTTGTCCATGCCAACCCCATAGGACGGACACCCAGGCTGAGATTGAACTGGTGTGCCGCATCGCCAAGGAGTCCGGAGCATTTGATGCCGTGCCCTGCGATCACTGGGCGCGGGGCGGCCGTGGCTCTGTGGAGCTGGCCCGGGCAGTGGAGAAGGCCGCCAGCGCCCCTAGCAACTTCCACTTCCTTTACAGCCTGGAGGTGAGATCCTTACAGCGATGGTTTTGTAATATCTTGAATTAGCGGGAAGGTATGGATCTGAACTACTGGAAGTGATGCACTAATCGAGGATTTAGCCAGGCGCAAGTTTAAAGATCAGTATAATTTTATTTGATTGTGTTTGGCTGGCATTAGTATTTTGAAGTGCAGGCTTGTAGAGATATGGGGGATACCATTGAATTTAGTTGTGAAAGTGTTTTGGTCAAGATATAAACTGAAAAGGCATCTGACCAGGGCACAGGGCATTATAAACAGGGTTAACTGCCAATAAAGACCCATATGTCTGATGGTGTAGGGGAGGGGGGGTTATTTGAAAGCTTAAAACACTATTGACCTACTCAGTATCACTATATCAACTTCGGCTGCTGAATCAGTAGAGTCTAAGACGGCATTTTTGAGAATGGAATTTCCTTGAGAAATTCCTTCCATTAGTCCCTGAATTTGCGAGTCAAGTCCTTCTCAAAAGCAAAGCTGGATGAGGTGGGCATACTGTGGCAGTGGTCAGAATTTTTTTTTTACTGGAAAACAAATTCTTACACGTAGTTGTTGAGGCCCTTGAAGTCATTGCATTGGTCATCACTGAGCACACTGAGCATTGCCTAGAGTGGAAAGTAGTGTTCAGTCTGCTTAGTGTCCATTCATGAAATATATTCTCAGTCCGCTTCTTTGCAAAGAATTGACGAGCCACGGTATATTCAGATTCCACCATTTCAGTGGGCGTTAAATCCAAGATTGGCTTTACCTTTGTGGTGTCCAAAAAGACACTTGTGTCGGCTTAGCTTAGTAAGTTTAGCACCAAAAGCACACCCATGAACCAGTCATTGCACGCTCTAAAATGACGTTAATTTCTCCAATTACTACGTCTATGACACTGTAAGACAATCTCAGGAGCTCTGTATTTTCATTTATTTGGTTTTGTCCAACAGTTTCTTCCTCTATATTCCTGGACATTTTTGTTTAGAATGTGTCTTCTCTTGCTTGGCCATATTGCTGTTGTCGCTTTCTTGTTGGCTAGGGCACACGTATTCCATAACACTGTGTCTGTGCAGATTTTCTCTAAGCAGTGAGATGCAAGGCTGCGAGTAGGGTTACCCCCATGTTTTTAAGGGCCTGAAATTGTCCATTCCCTCTATGGTTTTACTAGGCCTACATACTCTTGTCTTTTTAAAATCCCAAACCCTTATAAGCCTGTCAAAAACGAATAGTCTTTGACTTGACTTTACCTTTACCCTCCGCACCCCCTGCCTCAAATATTTTCCTGCGACTATGGTGATATGCACTGTTCACAAGTGTTGAAGCAGTTAACAAGTCCATATCTTCTGATTGTAGCATCTCATATGGGGGCTCTAGCAGTGCTAAGCATTTGTGAACCAGCTTGGATAAGGTTTGATATTGCATGTATCAGCCCTGTGGCCTTTAGGTGCACATCTGCTCCACAGTTTGTTCCATTTCTGCCAGTAATGTGGAAATGTCATTGTAATTCTTTAGCACGACTAACACTTATGTCCCGTCCAGTGTTAGTCCGAAAGATGTTTCAATTTCTCACCCTTGTAGTGGATAGCAATTGTAGGCATCCTGAAGAATTTGGCATGAACAACGATAAAATGAAGTTGGTGATTGTACATTACATTGATGTACAGTGCCCTCCACAATTATTGGCACCCCTGGTAAAGATGAGTAAAAAGGGTTATAAAAAAATCACCTTTTGGTGAATTAGTTTAATCTCACACTGAAAAAAAAATAGAATACAGACCAAGGAATCTGAGACCATTCCTCTTTACAGAATCTCTCCAGATCACCCAGAGTCCGAGCTCCTCTCTTGTGCACTCTCCTCTTCAGCTCAGCCCACAGGTTTTCAATGGGGTTTAGGTCAGGGGGCTGAGATGGCCATGGCAGAAGCTTGATTTTGTGTTCAGTCAACCATTTTTTTGTTGATTTAGATGTATGTTTTGGATCATTGTCCTGGTGGAAGATCCAACGATGACCCAGTTTTAGTTTTCAGATTAAAAATGTCCTGGTATTTCATGGAGTTCATGGTGCCATGTACCCTAACAAGGTTCCTAGGGCCTTTGGAAGAAAAACAGCCCAACAACATCACGGAACGTCCACCATACTTAACAGTGGGGATCAGGTTCTTTTCAGTCTAGCCATCCTTTTTTTTACGACAAACCCACCTTGAGTGTTTCCAGGCGCTTACGTTTGTGGTGAAATGACAGGAAATCACTTTTTTTCTGGCATGCCTTCCAAATCATTTGTTGGCATGGAGGTGGCGTCTAATGGTAATTTTGGAGACTTGACAAGAGAAGATGCTACTTTCCTCTGTAATTCTCCAACAGTGATCTTTGGGGATTTTTTTTGCCTCTTTTACCATCCTCCTCACTCTGCGTAGGGGCAAAATAAAGTTGGGTCCTCTTCCAGGCAAGTTTGTGACAATTCCAGTTGCTTTGAACTTTTTAAGTATTGCCCTAACGGTAGATACAGTGGGGCCACAAAGTATTTAGTCAGCCACTGATTGTGCAAGTTCTCCTACTTAGAAAGATGAGAGAGGTCTGTAATTTTCATCATAGGTACACTTCAACTATGAGAGACATAAATGAGAAAAAAAATCCAGGAAATCACACTGTAGGATTTTTAAAGAATTTATTTGTAAATGATGGTGGAAAATAAGTATTTGGTCAATAACAAAAGTTCAACTCAATACTTTGTAACATAACCTTTGTTGGCAATGACAGAGGTCAAACGTTTCCTGTAAGTCTTCACCAGGTTTGCACACACTGTAGCTGGTATTTTGGCCCATTCCTCCATGCAGATCTCCTCTAGAGCAGTCATGTTTTGGGGCTGTCGCTGGGCAACACGGACTTTCAACTCCCTCCACAAATGTTCTATGGGGTTGAGGTCTGGAGACTGGCTAGGCCACTCCAGGACCTTGAAGTGCTTTTTACGGAGCCACTCCTTCGTTGCCCGAGCGGTGTGTTTGGGATCATTGTCATGCTGGAAGACCTAGCCACGTTCCATCTTCAATGCTCTCACTGATGGAAGGAGGTTTTGGCTTAAAATCTCACGATACATGGCCCCGTTCATTCTTCCCTTAACACGGATCAGTCGTCCTGTCCCCTTTGCAGTAAAACAGCCCCAAAGCATGATGTTTCCACCCCCATGCTTCACAGTAGGTATGGTGTTCTTGGGATGCAACTCAGCATTCTTCTTCCTCCAAACACGACGAGTTGAGTTTTTACCAAAAAGTTCAATTTTGGTTTCCTCTGACCACATGATATTCTCCCAATCCTCTTCTGGATCATCCATATGCTCTCTGGCAAACTTCAGACGGGCCTGGACATGTACTGGCTTAAGCAGGGGGACACGCCTGGCACTGCAGGATTTGAGTCCCTCTCGGCGTAGTGTGTTACTGATGGTAGCCTTTGTTACTTTGGTCCCAGCTCTCTGCAGGTCATTCATCAGGTCCCTCCGTGTAGTTCTGGGATTTTTGCTCACCGTTCTCATGATCATTTTGACCCCACGGGATGAGATCTTGCGTGGGGCCCCAGATCGAGGGAGATTATCAATGGTCTTGTATGTCTTCCATTTTCTTACAGTTGCTCCCACAGTTGGTCTATTCACACCAACCTGCTTGCCTATTGCAGATTCACTCTTCCCAGCCTGGTGCAGGTCTACAATTTTCTTCCTGGTGTCCTTCGACAGCTTTTTGGTCTTGGCCATGGTTGAGTTTTGGAGTCTGACTGTTTGAGGCTGTGGACAGGTGTCTTTTATACAGATGACGAGGTCAAACAGGTTCCATTAATACAGGTAACGAGTGGAGGACAGAAGAGCTTCTTAAAGAAGAAGTTACAGGTCTGTGAGAGCCAGAAATCTTGCTTGTTTGTGGGTGACCAAATACTTATTTTCCACCATCATTTACAAATAAATTCTTTAAAAATCCTACAATGTGATTTCCTGGATTTTTTTTCTCATTTTTGTCTCTCATAGTTGAAGTGTACCTATGATGAAAATTACAGACCTCTCTCATGTTTCTAAGTAGGAGAACTTGCACAATCAGTGGCTGACTAAATACTTTTTGGCCCCACTGTATTTCACCTCTCACCTGAGGTGATGGACTATGTAGAGAGGGAGCACATTCAGTTTCGGATGTTTCAATAGTCAAGATAACAGCAGCAAAGGGTTTGAGACAATGTAAATTGCTACATCTAAATATTTGTGTTCTTATGCATAATGTAGAATCGCACTGAATTTTGTTCATTTTTTCATCCATTTGTTTAAAAGGTTTAATATGACTTTGTTAGCATAGCAGACACACTGCAGACACATTGTTCTGGGATAAGATAAAACATATATCTATATAATACAGTTTGTTTGAATTCTGAACGTATGTGTTCGGATAATTTTTGGATCATTTGTTAGAATGTTTAAATGTGAATATTAAGATCCTGGTGAAGCTGAGATGAGATACAATGTAAATTGATAGAGGTAACTTTTTTTTTTTAATATAACTGTTTTTAAAAGTGACTTTGTTACCATAGCAGATGCACTGCAGACATACTGTTATGAGATGAGATAAAACATTCATCTATAGATCATTTCTGTTCCAATGATATATATCAAAATACTTAAATGTGAATCTTGAATAAAAGGTTTAAACAATAACATTCTCACTGTTTGTTGTTTGTTTTAATGCAGTAATTGATTGATTTGAAAACTGGTTAGGAAAATATGGTTAGGATCTCCATTGGAAGCTATTTTGATAGATGGGGCTTCAGTGTCATCAAAAGTCTCAAAAGTGACAGTTAAAATGGTATGTTTGATTGCGCAGGTGTCATTGCTCAATGTGAGTGTGTGAATGCTTGCATGTGCCTGTGCGTGTGAGAAAGTGAAAGCCCCTCTGCATTTTAATCCCTGCACCTGTATTTTGGGGCTCATTTAGAGTGGAGCCAAAAACAAACCGCAGCAGCATTCGCAAGTGAGTCAGCGAGCGAGCGAGTCTCGATCTCTCCATTTTGACCAGGCAGGTAGACTAGACAACCTCATGTTGGCATACAGATATAACGTGCCGCAAGCGCTCTTTAATAAGCTGGAAGCTTTTAAATAAGTTGTGAAGCATTTGCTTTGTCTTTGTTGTTGCAATGTTGTCTTAAATAAATGGTAAATTGTGTCTTTTTACCCAAGAACCACTAAAACCATGTTTCCCATCCACCCTGTGTGATTCTGTATCCCTCCTGCAGACCCCCATAGTGGACAAGATCAGGACAATAGCCCAGAAGGTGTATGGGGCAGATGACATTGAGTTGTCCCCAGAGGCCCAGGCCAAAATACAGTTTTACTATGAACAGGTGAGATCACCAATGACAGGCCTTTGTTTGTCTGTCTTGATAACACATAGACACACCGACACTCACCTGATGTTTGTTGCTTTAAATCCCAGGGCTTTGGGTCGCTGCCCATCTGCATGGCCAAGACTCACCTGTCCCTGTCCCACATGCCTGACAAAAAGGGTGTGCCCACGGGCTTCACCCTGCCCATCAGGGACGTCCGCGCCAGCATCGGGGCTGGCTTCATCTTCCCACTGGTGGGCACGGTGAGTAAACAGTATTGATGCGAAACCCTCCCAGAGAAACCACCTGGCACACAACGTACACGAGTGTCGGTTTCAGTCTGAGCGGATCCTCTCCTGCGTTCAGGGCTGTTTTGACCTGCCTCAGCTTGGCCTCTGTAGCTGCTGTTCCTCTAATGGCACCTCTGGTGCCAGAAATGCCAGGAATGCCTCTCCTGCGTGCGTGGGAGTGGGCAGGCATGGGTGAGTGTGGGTGTGTGTGTTTCTAGCCTGGTTATTGTACCGGACCAAAATACCATCTTTGTCACAAGAGGGCTTAATGTGAGTCCAGCAGCTTTGAATAAAAGGTTCACTACACCCAAAAGATTTCACTTTTAACCACAACATTTTAGTGGCCCGGTCCCATTGACTTTCTCAGTCTTATATCTCCGTCAACTCCACTGTTTTCTCACATGCCCCTCAACTTCTCTTCCAATTCCCTCCTTACTATGGGTTCCTCACTGAATTGGACTGAGCGCGACAGCCTTGTCCCGCTCCCCTGCCCTTCCTGATAACCCTAGCTGGCTGGACTAGATGGGGCCAGCAGCCGGTGGTGGATGTAGGCAGGAAGGAAGCAGCTTCCTGTGAGTGGGTCAGCTCCCTGCAGTTCACCACTGAGCCTCGAGGACCAGGCTTTGAAGGCCGAAGTGTCAGACCTCTGGATGCGCTGGTAGGGGGAGGCCGCCGTGCTGCGGGATGCCCCTTCAGCCTCCCGCCCCTCTGCCTTTGATCAGGCCAAGTCTGCAGTGGCACTGGCACAATCGCCACCCCTCAACTATTGACCCCTGGCCCCTAAATAATTTACTTGCCACTCTTTGATCTTTATTTTATACTTTTGCCTTTGTCTGCCACTCGATATTCTAGATTGGATATTAACTCGTTGACCTAGGGAACTAAGTATTTGATTGTCTGCATTGACATTCTCCTGCTACATTTATTTTATTTGATGAAGGCTGAATGGCACTTTTTCTCACTGTTCTCTATAAGACATCCTGAGTAAGACACCACTGACAGATTTAAAGACGCATAACGCGTTCATCTTGGCTGTACAACATCTAGAAAGATTACAGTGTATTTATGGTAGTGTTTTTTCACTTTTGCCATGTATCCAAAAAAAGATCATAGACAAGATTAATTTTAACATATTATTATTATTATTATTATTTTGCTACAGCAAACTAGCCGGTATGTTGTCGTCTTTATTTGTGAATGTGACTAGAAGAGACCAAGGGGATCAAGTGCATTGAGAGTTTTATTAGCGCTGGTCTTTATCTCGTCCCCATGTCACTGTGACCTGACGGTCACCCTGAGCCCACGCTCACAGGAGGGGCGGTCGAGCCAAGCCGAGTCCTTAGCGAACTAGGGAGTGGGTGGAGGGTGGCTCCAGGGGAGGTAATGGAGAGGGGTTGGGGACTCCGGAGGAGTACTGATGTCATCATCCAGATATGTGAGGGAGGGTTTCCATGAAAAACAATAGGTCTCTGGGAACTTCCTGTCCTATAAGGCTCTTCTGCTGCTCCGTAAACCTACAAATTACTGGAAGCTCTCTACATAAGTAGATTCCTGAGATTCAATACTAGTCATCAGGTGTAACTCCTGTTGTTATTGAGGCTAAGGGCTTTATGTAGACCAGAAACCTATTTTGTAATAATAATTTTGTAATAATAATTGTAGTAACTTTAATATTCAGGATTCTTGAAAGAGCCTTCTAGTTTGCCAAATGCTCAAGTGACCTGAAATGAACATGCCCCCGGGGCCACCTGCAGTGAGTGGTATGCTGAGCTAAGGCGTCATGTTTACAGTTGACCACCATGCGCTTCAAAGACCTCACTAAAGGAAGCGTGCACTCCTACCACAAGTCAGAGCTCGCTTTGTGTCCTCTTTCAGACAGAGCGCTCATTGACTTGTTACTGACAAAAAAAAATCCAATGAGCCTGCCATATCAGTGCTTGTGGAAATAGTCCAAAAGCTGATGAGTGACCACCATCTTCTGGATTACCTCAGGTTTATGTGGCAGTTTTATGTCTGTTTGGCCTTCAGACTGAATATGTAGAGAAGGAAGATGATGTATTTACAAGAGGAATTAATCAAAGTATTTGCAGTGTATGTAGAGTTGCAATCAAAATTATTCAACCCCCATTGCAAATTAGGTTTATTAGCAAAATCTACAAACTTTCAGCTGTTTGCCAAAAAAGAAACAAACAAGAGCAATTTAAATAGCTCAACACCACTAATATAACACTTGGTTTCTCCAAATTCAACACAAATTACACTTTTATTGACTTCTGCGGTCTCAGAATTATTCAACCCCTTCATGACAAGCGTCTTTAGTACTTAGTACAGCACCCTTTTGCTGTTATGACCTGCTGCAAACGGGATGCATAGCCAGACACCAGCTTCTGGCAGCGTTCCTGGGGAATCTTAGCCGATTCCTCATGGGCAATTGCCTCCAGTTCACTAATATTCTTGAGTTCGCGCGCTGAAACCGCCTTCTACAAATCCCACCAAAGATTTTCACTGGGGTTCAAGTCAGACTTCTTCTGAAATCAAGCCTTGGTGGACTTCGAGGTATGCTTGGGATCATTGTCCTGTTGGAAGGTCCAATGACGCCCAAGCTTCAGCTTCATTAAAAGTAACATTTTGTGTTGAATTTGGAGGAACCACTTGTTCAATTAGTTGTGTTGAGCTATTTAAATTGTTCTTGTTTGATTGTTTTTTTTGCAAACAGCTGAAAGTTTTTGTACATTTTGCTAATAAACTTAATTTGCAATGGGGGTTGAATAATTCTCCCTCAGGCTATTGCAGTGGGTCATGGCATCATTTGACTGTCAACCACCAACGTATTTTATCATCAAAGTGGTTATATTCTTTATTGATGTCACACTTTTACTCCCATTAGGTCTGTGATGTCACGCTCACATGATCAGAATGTACACGATGTGAGGTACTTTCCTCAAAGAATCTTAAGTTCTCATTGTGTTCATGTTTTAAGAAATCTGAGTCATGCCATCAGAAAGGATCGTATTGCATTAGCGCAAAGAAAATTGGCCATCAATTGGAATGCATTACGAAGCCCTAGTGCAGCCTTTTAACTATTGCATATGCCCAAGTCATCCCTGGTATAATATGACTGATTACAAATGTATGTTACTGGATGGATTTTCCCAAGTAGTGACCGATCAATTTGGCATTTAGTCTATCAGCCGGGCATGGTTAGCGAGTCCCCTCTATTGTCCCCTGCTTTTAAGGACCAAGTCGGCTTTCCTCAGACAGGAAATTGGCTGCTCACCTCCCCTCCCAAGCCAGTGATGTTAATGTCTACCGAGGGTGTAGTTCCGGCTCTGAAAAATGAAGCCTACAGTGCATCCGGAAAGTATTCATACCCCTTCACTTTTTCCACATTTTATTATGTCACAGCCTAATTCCAAAATGGATCAAATTAAAAAAAAAGTCAACATTCTACACACAATACCGCATAATGACAAAGTGAAAAAGGTTTTTTAGATTTTTTTGCAAATGTATTAAAAATGAAATATCACATGTACATAAGTATTCACACCCTTTGCTGTGACACTCAAGATTGAGCTCAGGGGCATCCCGTTTCCACTGATCATCCTTGAGATGTTTCTACAACTTGATTGGAGTCCACCTGTGGTAAATTCAATTGATTGGACATGATCTGGAAAGGCACACACCTGTTTATATAAGGTCCCACAGTTGACAGTGCATGTCAGAGCACAAACCAAGCCATGAAGTCCAAGGAATTGTCTGTAGACCTCCAAGACAGGATTGTATCAAGGCACAGATCTGGGGAAGGGTAAAAAAAAATTCTGCAGCATTGAAGGTCCCAACGAGTACAGTGGGCTCCATCATTCACAAATGGAAGAAGTTTGGAACCACCAGGACTCTTCCTAGAGCTGGCCGCCCGGCCAAACTGAGCAATCGGGGAGAAGGGCCTTGGTCAGGAAGGTGACCAAGAACCCGATGGTCACTCTGACAGAGCTCCAGTGTTCCTCTGTGGAGATGGGAGAACCTTCCAGAAGGGCAACCATCTCTGCAGCATTCCACCAATCAGGCCTTTATGGTAGAGTGGCCAAACGGAAGCCACTCCTCAGTAAAAGGCACGACAGCCCGCATGGAGTTTGCCAAAAGGCACCTAAAGGACTCTCAGACTCTTTAACCTGAATGCCAAGCTTCATGTCTGGAGGAAACCAGGCACCACTCATCCCCTTGCCAATACCATCCCTACAGTGAAGCATGGTGGTGGCAGCATCATACTTTGGGGGTGTTTTTCAGCGGCAGGAACTGGAAGACTAGTCAGGATCAAGGGAAAGATGAATGCAGAGTACAGAGAGATCCTTGATGAAAACCTGCTCCAGAGCACTCTGGACCTCAGACTGGGGCGAAGGTTCACCTTCCAACAGGACAACGACCCTAAGCACACAGCCAAGATAACAAAGGAGTTGCTTCGGAACAAGTCTGTGAATGTCCTTGAGTGGCCCAGCCAGAGCCCAGACTTGAACCCGATTGAACATCTTTGGAGAGATCTGAAAATGGCTGTGCACCGACGCTCCCCATCCAACCTGATGGAGCTTGAGACGATCTGCAAAGAAGAATGGGAGAAACTGCCCCAAAATAGGTGTGCCAAGCTTGTAGCATCATACTCAAGAAGACTTGAGGCTGTAATTGCTGCCAAAGGTGCTTCAACACAGTATTGAGTAAAGGGTGTGATGTACATGTGATACTTATGTACATGTGATATTAAATTTTTTTATTTTTAATACATTTGCCAAAAATTCCCAATTTTTTTTCTTCACTTTGTCATTATGCGGTATTGTGTGTAGAATGTTGAGATTTTTTTTGTATTTAATCCATTTTGGAATTAGGCTGTGACATAATAAAATGTGGAAAAAGTGAAAGGGTATGAATACTTTCCGGATGAACTGTATGCGGAAGTGCCTTAAACCTGCATTCTTTCAAATAACAAGCGGGGGGCGACTCTCTCTGGTTTCAGAAGCAACTAGATTGTATGGAAGTCTGAGAAATTACCCTTCTCACTTACTTTATTACATCAATAAACATTTTCCTTACAAGTTTATGGTCTCAATTGCTAGTTTCAAGTCTTTTTCAGCATGATGTTCATTTTGTAAATGATGGTCCCATTTAGAGTAAAATAGATGATAAAGCAGGGTATGCTTTAGGGCGTGGCTACCTTGTAATGCTCAAACGCGATAGAGACGTAGCAACGGGCTTTACCCATCGCTCCTCCGAGCTCCTCCCCAGCCCCACCCTGTAGTCCAAGTAAGGTCAATGTCCTCACTTCTGGTTTAGAAAAAAAAGATGGCAATGACCTATGAAATCAACATGGCAATTTTCAAAATGCCGAACTCAAGGCTTAAAAATGGTAGTCCACAAACCAATGGGTGACGTCACAATCACTTCGTCCACTCATATATACTGTCAATGATGTCTACTAATTGGCTCATAAAATGGCCACGGGTCTATGTGAAGGAGGTTTGCTAGGAATGTCGCTCTCACGCTTATGAGAATAACTATTTCCAGCTAGAATAAGATGTGATTCACAGTAAAACTGTACATAGAAAAGGGTGCCTCAAGATGGTAATGAAAGCGCTCGCATCCTTTTGGGCAAAGTTCAGCTCCAGAATACCTTCTTGAATTCCTGTTGTGTGCTCCCAGATGTGTGGGAAATCTATGTATATTAACCAAGACTGACGGAGATGAAAGGCTTGTGAGCTGCACCAGAACCCCAGTCAGAGCAAACTGAGCCAGTGTGTGGCCAGCCCTCTCTGAAGCAGGCCTGGCCGCATGACTGCCCTGGCATCCAATTATCATGTTTTCCAAATGTTATTAGCGGATAATTCCCCATTACTTCTTCCGAAACAACATCTCAATAGTCAGTTGATTTTCATTTACTGTATCAAGATGTCCCCTATCTCCACCATGGTAAACTACCTTGGTAGTAAACCTTCATAGACTATCACCTAATGTGCAGCTGTGTTTCCATCAAGGAGAGTCTGAAAGGTGAGGGAGTTAACCATACTTACCATTTAGATTCAGGTCATGAACCTCCATCAAGTGGACAGAACATGAACCTCCATCAAATGGATAGAACAGAGTTCAATAATATCGTTGCATGCTATTACATTTTATGGGGCCAACAATTATAGTGCAACCCCGAATGAATAGCCTTTTATCCGTGCCCTTTTTGGCATTCGTTTGAATTTAGATGTATCTTTTTTTAACTTAATCTTAAATTATCCCACAAACAGGCAAACCATTGACCAAACCAACATCATTACTGTTAAAGTAAACCCACAAGTAATTTTGTCTGCTATATTGGCAACTGTCTGGTACTGAAGTTAAGTTTGGATTATAGTCATTTTGGCCCATTTGGACAGGTAATGCTATTGTGGGTAATTGTCTCAGAGCCAATGACATTTAAACAGCTGTGTTGTGGTGAACTGCTCCAATATGTGGTTCACACTAAACGAATATGGCCAGAGTATGGCTTTTGCTATTGCTATCAAAACCTACCTTGTCATTTTCCAGGGCATTCTCTTTTGTGATTACTTATTGTCGGAGCATCATAAAAATGTCAGTGCTTCGAATGCCTTCTTAAACGAATCTTCCTTATGTTCATCTTTTATCCAACAGGATCACTTTGGAATGCATGGCAATAAGATTATACAAGGTTTCTTATCCCAGAAAAGTCCATTTTTAAACTGATCAGTGCTTTTTAAGAATTTTTATTTAGAGCTAATAGGGTTTGCTGCCTTTAATGGGTGTATGCACCAACTCCTCTGTGTGAGTATTTAAATTATTCTGAGCTTCAACGGTTCGTTTTTTTCTACCCAGTCGATTGATAGGGCTGGAGAAATGATAGGACCTGTCCAAGTTTTCATTTCGACCTCTTCAGGATTAAATGTAGTTACTTCAGTTATAGTAATGAGAAAATCCAGGCATGTTGCCCAAAGGATAATACCGTCTCACTTGTGTTTTGAGAAGCCTTTTTGGTTGTGTCTGGACAACGGATCCCTTCTCTACACGCGCCTGTCTGAAAACTCCATCTGTGTGTTCCATTGCCTATGTCAACTGGCCTTGTGTTCTTCAGAAAGCAGGGGGCTCCATATCTTATGGAGGCTTAGCTTGGAGCCAGAGGTCCCTGCTAGGGCAAAGGAAAGGATCACATACAGTGGGGCCATGCAGATCTCCTCTAGAGCAGTCATGTTTTGGGGCTGTCGCTGGGCAACACGGACTTTCAACTCCCTCCACAAATGTTCTATGGGGTTGAGGTCTGGAGACTGGCTAGGCCACTCCAGGACCTTGAAGTGCTTTTTACGGAGCCACTCCTTCGTTGCCCGAGCGGTGTGTTTAGGATCATTGTCATGCTGGAAGACCCAGCCACGTTCCATCTTCAATGCTCTCACTGATGGAAGGAGGTTTTGGCTTAAAATCTCACGATACATGGCCCCGTTCATTCTTCGCTTAACATGGATCAGTCGTCCTGTCCCCTTTGCAGTAAAACAGCCCCAAAGCATGATGTTTCCACCCCCATGCTTCACAGTAGGTATGGTGTTCTTGGGATGCAAGTCAGCATTCTTCTTCCTCCAAACACGACGAGTTGAGTTTTTACCAAAAAGTTCAATTTTGGTTTCCTCTGACCACATGATATTCTCCCAATCCTCTTCTGGATCATCCATATGCTCTCTGGCAAACTTCAGATGGGCCTGGACATGTACTGGCTTAAGCAGGGGGACACGCCTGGCACTGCAGGATTTGAGTCCCTCTCGGCGTAGTGTGTTACTGATGGTAGCCTTTGTTACTTTGGTCCCAGCTCTCTGCAGGTCATTCATCAGGTCCCTCCGTGTAGTTCTGGGATTTTTGCTCACCGTTCTCATGATCATTTTGACCCCACGGGATGAGATCTTGCGTGGGGCCCCAGATCGAGGGAGATTATCAATGGTCTTGTATGTCTTCCATTTTCTTACAATTGCTCCCACAGTTGGTCTATTCACACCAACCTGCTTACCTATTGCAGATTCACTCTTCCCAGCCTGGTGCAGGTCTACAATTTTCTTCCTGGTGTCCTTCGACAGCTCTTTGGTCTTGGCCATGGTTGAGTTTTGGAGTCTGACTGTTTGAGGCTGTGGACAGGTGTCTTTTATACAGATGACGAGGTCAAACAGGTTCCATTAATACAGGTAACGAGTGGAGGACAGAAGAGCTTCTTAAAGAAGAAGTTACAGGTCTGTGAGAGCCAGAAATCTTGCTTGTTTGTGGGTGACCAAATATTTATTTTCCACCATAATTTACAAATAAATTCTTTAAAAATCCTACAATGTGATTTCCAGGATTTTTTTTCTCATTTTTGTCTCTCATAGTTGAAGTGTACCTATGATGAAAATTACAGACCTCTCATCTTTCTAAGTAGGAGAACTTGCACAATCAGTGGCTGACTAAATACTTTTTGGCCCCACTGTACGTAGAACCATTAACAGTTTGAGGAGGAAACTCATTTTCTGGAGCACTGTTGATCTGGTCCTATTAAGAGCCGGGCTTTGAGCGCAAGTCTTGTCCCCCTTTCATTTGTATTTCCCTCTCTAGGCTTTTTATCGTATGGCCACTTAAGTCCACTTTAACGCAATAATGCTAATGTCAGTAGATGACTGAACGGAGTGCAACACTTGTGTCTATGAGTTGCCAATGTCTCGCTTTGGTCTGATTGGATTTAGGTACCATCTCGGTCGATCATTCCACCTTTCATTGTGATTTATTACATTATGGATGGTGATGGCATATCTAAGTCATCGCATGTTAAGTTATTAGTCTTGTCCTTGGCTAAGATTCTAACACTGACCTCAGACTAGGAGTTGCTCCTAGATTTACTCATATAACTTGAATGTAGTTCTTTACAACTCAGAACAGAAATCCCTTTTTTAGTCTGAGGTTGATTTAAAAGCAAACGACAGGTGAATATTGTTTATCTCAATTCCTTAGGAATATAGGCTGTTGCAACCTATTAGAACTTCAAAGAAGACTGCTCTATTGGTGCAAATCCTTTTCAGTATGTGGAACATGCATTCACAAGTTCTGGTTCTCTCTTCCTCCCAACTCTTTCCCTCTCTGTCTTTTCTATTCTCTCGCTTTCTCATCAGATGAGCACTATGCCCGGCCTGCCAACGCGACCCTGTTTCTATGACATCGACCTTGACCCTGTTACCGAGGAGATCACTGGGCTTTTCTGAGCGCTCTCTAACTCAAGGTATCCACTGATGTTATCTGAGGCCAAACCTCCCTCGTGATTCTGACCTTTTTCAAAACCAAGGCAGCCAGTTTGCGGTCACACATGCAGTACATGAAGAAAGGTCTCTCATACATTTTTCTGTCAATTATGTGTGTGTGTGTGTGTGTGTGTGTGTGTGTGTGTGTGTGTGTGTGTGTGTGTGTGTGTGTGTGTGTGTGTGTGTGTGTGTGTGCGCGCGCACATGTGGCAGGGTTTACATATGTGGAACTAAGACTTGAGTCTTTCACAGTGCCCTAACTTTTCCATACCCAGTTCCTTCCTCATACTTTGTAATTGAAACACCGTAACACTCTTCCTCCTTGTCTTTTCACCTAGACTTGGAATACGCTGGAGCTGGAGGCTTCTTGTCAAGAGAAGACCTGCCTCAACTCAAACCATTCCGGTTGAAAAAAAACAACCTTTGAAACGGACTTGCTGTTTCATGACAACATTAATAACACAGTTATTTGGTACCCAAAGACTGGATGGCGTCATTTATGACCCATTTCTTATCTAAGCTATATGCCTGTCTCTAGGCTCCACCCACAGAGGGTATGGAGGGTGGAGTTAGCTTTTCCTTTTAAGTATGCGTTTTATTGACCATTTCATATGTTACAGCTCATTTGGGATATCTTTGTAGGGGGGGGGGGGGGGGGCGGGGGCGTTATTTTGATGGTGCGTCTATCTTATAATTTTTTCAACCATGCTTATATTTAATGCTGTTAAACATTCACATATTTAGATGACAAATTTACATTTTTGTTTACACAAGTTTTATGAATGTGGTTATCACCTAAAAATGTGGAGGATGATTACAGAATTTGCAGCTTCTGTGTTAACGCACAAATGTTGATTGACAATTGTTTTGCCAATGATTTATTGACGTGCAAGCCATAACATATCTGTGCCGTAAAATTAAACATTTTTATTTACTCCTCAACCGAGTTTGTGGGTTTTCACCCAGCAGGTGACAGGAGGCTCAGTCTATCTGTTGTTTAGCCTCCTCTTCCTGTTGCTATTTCAGGGGTCTCCAAGGAGACATCCAAAAGTTGAACAATGATGACTATATGTGGTTTCGGAGGACGGTGGACGTATATTTAGATGTGAGATGGTAGATGCCGACTACTGCTTATCCAACTTTGGTGTTGGTGCACATACATTCTAATGCATGCAGTCAGATCTGCCCATTTTGTGCAACACACAGTGTGCAGGTCCTGTTAACTTCGAAAAGCACACTCACTCAAACGCAAATAGTCTCCCCATCCATACATTGGTTTTACCACTCTTTGTGGAAGCCCTCCTGAAAACAAACAGCCCCTCGCAGCACCCCCGATGTCAGCAGCTGTCGTGATGCTTTGGTTGGTTTGTGGTGACCTGCCTACATGTGTCTGCATGTGTGCTTGTGTCATAGCTGGCATTCCGCACCGACTAGGTCTGTTATCGTGGCTGGCCCGCTGTATAACTACCGCATGTGGTCCCTACTGTCGGTAGTACAGTATAGGAATACAGTCCTTCATATAGGCTGCTATAATTACATATGTACAGGTCTGTGCTTTTTTTTTTATTTATTTATTTTTTTTACTTCTCTAGAACCTCCTCTTTGTTTTTAGCGGATGACAGGTCTGGATACATGAAGTCAAAAGGTCTTTTATCATGAAATGCCTGGGAAAATCCCTGTCTTGTCAGCTTCTAACATTGTAGTTTGTTGCCCACAGGCTCTGACCTCCATTACCTGGGGGCTCTTTCAAACTCCCATCTGTAACCACTCACATTAAATACTGCAGCATGGCTTACTCAGTACCAAGGACAGGCCCTTCCCGCTATGTCATTATGTGGCCATGGAGTGTAGTGCTACATTATGTACAAGACAAGTATGTCCATATTAAGGGTTACTTATTCTGTTCCCCGTGCCTTTCATGTCAACTGGAATCAAATTCTATGAAGTACAATCAAAACAAACTATGGGCGGACCAGGGGATAGACGTGAAGGGCCAGACCCCCCCAGCTTTGCCAGGTACTGTAGAGGGGCACGAGGTTACCCTTATACCAGACCTCTTCCTTTTGGGTCAGCCCACGTTCTTTAGCCTTCTGTACATCGACCAGAAATAAGCTACACAGCTGAATCAATTAATGTTGTGTTGTGTCTGTGTGTCTGTGAGTCTGTGAGTGAGAGATGAGCACCTACATGTTGTAGCGTTTGTGTCGGTGTTAAAGTGTCATGGTGTCTCAAGTGTCCCGGCTTTGTGTATTGTCATCAACGCTGGCATGAGATCCCTTTTTGACTGACGCTTGTATCTAGCTCTGACCTTGCCATCTCCGGTAAGGCTTCCCTTAAATGTGAAACCTTCCCTCCCCATCCATCTCCTCCTCAAGTACCCTCAACCTTTCCTCCCCCAACTAGTCTTTATTTTGATGATGACAGCGGTTCCCGTAGTGGATTTTAAGGGTTGTCTGTTGGTGTATCTTTTTTTTTTTTAACAGAGTCTGCATGTGTATTAATGATTCATAAGATGCTTGGAGTCATGTATTGTTTCTCAATCTTTTGTGGCAGGAGGTTCGGAGGGAAAATGGCAGTTATGCAGGTTTGAAGATTGTGTTATGTAATAAGACAGCGCTACAACTGAAGTGTGTGTGTGTGTGTGTACACTAGATGTGTGGGATTGTATAGATCAAATCACCTGTGTGCTGTAAAGTCCGCATTTGACCAAATATGAATCCGTTAATAGTTCCTGACTGTTATTGTCTGGAGAAGAGGAGATAGAGGGTCTTTCAAGCTGGTCTGGAATCTCGAGGTTAAGGGCCCTTCTAATTACTGCACATCAGTGTTTGTGGGACAAGTTGATCCACCTTCAGTGAGAATATCCGTCACTCACTTTCTCTCTGTCCCAGTTAATGGTTGGTCATATTGTAGTTTTATTGATAATGGCTCTCCCACAAGTTGGCATATGGTGCCTTGGTGGGTTCTTGGAGGTTCTGTTAAAGAATGATCTCAACCTTGTAATTGTTGCAAACATGTTTATTCCTCCGTATCCGTGTGACAAGTTATACAATGCTGCCCATTTTGAGTCAAAGAGATCAAATAGGACAGTTTGATTTGGCTGAATTCACTTTAGATAATGCCCTGAAAGAGTTGCATTTCAGTATTGCTTGTAGCAAGTATTTGTTGCATACATTCATATGAGCTGAATGCTTCTGCAATAAAAAGTAGTTTTTTTCAACGGTGGGAATGTGTCAACCAAATTGGACTGACATTTGGTTGGCATAGTTTTCCTGAGACAGGGGCTCAAAAACAAAGTTATTTTGTTTATGTTTGCATATTATTACTGGAGGCTTGTGGATTTGCATGGAAAAGCAGGTGACCATGTTACCGGGAGAGTTTGAAAAGGGGCACGAAATGTCCTAAATTCTGGCAAGACAAAATTCATTTTGTTTACCCTATCTAAGAAAGGGCCGCTCAATATCCCCTCCATTATGACTGACATCTTTTCTTTGAAGTACCTGGGAATTTTACTAGAACCAAATCTTTCTTTTAAACATAATCAAAACATGGTAGGAAAACTGAATTTGAAATTGGGTTTCTATTTTCGAAACAGAACATGTTTTTCTTTTAAGGCAAAGAGTAAATAGGTTGCTGCCACGTTTTTACCTGTCTTGACTATGGTGATATTCTTTGCATACTTCCGCACAGTGTCTGCAGTTCATAGACATAGTCTTTATGGGGCACTGAGGTTACTTTTAAACCCAGCTCTTACCCACCCGTTTGTTATATACTCAGGTTGGTTGGCCTGCCTTGTCTACCAGGAGACTGGGCCACTAATATCTTCATTTACAAGGCTTTGCTGGGCTTGCTCCCTTCTTACAGTGCCTATAGAAAGTCGTCATACCCTTTTAAACTTTTTTGTCTTACAGCCTGAAATGAAAATACATAAAATCCATCTTTTTCCAGCTTTATATATACATTTTTCCTTACATTCAAGTGGGGGAAAAAAAGGGAAAACATTTTTTTAATAAACGAAAATGAAAAACTAGAATAACAGGGTTGGAAAAGTGATCAGTCCCCTGATTTAATACTTTATAGAGGCACCTTTTGCTTTAATTACAGCCCTCAGTCTGTTTGGATATGTCTCTACCAACTTTGCGCACCTAGATTGGACAGTACTTGCCCATTCTTCCTTGCAGAACTGTTCGAGTTCAGTCACATTCCTTGGTGAGCAGTGATGGACTGCACTCTTCAAGTCCATCCACAGATGTTCGATCGGATTTAGATCAGGACTCTGACTAGGCCACTCAAGGACATTCACCTTCCTGTCCTTTAGCCACAGCGTTGTTTTTTATGGCAGTGTGTTTTGGGTCGTTGTAGTGCTGGAAGGTGAACCACCTGCCCATCTTCATCCTTTAGCAGAGGGCCGCAGGTTTTCCTCAAGAACTTGGGTGTACTTGGCAGCATCCATTTTCCCTTCAATCCAGACCACTTGCCCAGTCCCTGCTGAAAGAAACACCCCCACATCATAATGCTGCCACCACCATGCTTCACTGTAGGTATGGTGTGTTTTGGGTGGTGTGCTGTGTTTGGTTCCCGCCAAACATAGAGCTTGGAGTTCAGTCCAAAAAGTTCAATTTTGGTCTCATCTGACCATATTACCTTTTGCCACATGGTAGCAGAATCTTCTGTGTTTCTTTGCAAAACGTAAATGAGCCTCAGTGTGACACTTTTTCAGAAGAGGCTTCTTTCTTGCCACCCTGCCATACAGGCCAGCTTTGTGTAAAGCTTGTGAGATTGTTGTGACATGCACAGATAGCCCAATCTCTGCCATTGGTATATTCCCCGGTCAATCTTTTCCTGGCTCGGTCATCCAGTTTGTAGGGACGGCCCAATCTTGGCAAGGTGTGGGTGGTGCCATATGCCTTCCACTTCTTAATAATACTCTGCACGGTACACAGAGGGATAGTTAAAGCCTTTGGAATCTTTTTATATCCTTCTCCTAACTTGTGCCTATTCACAACTTTATCCCGGAGTCCATTTGAAAGCACCTTACCAGTCATGGTGAATTCTTTGCGTCACTATGCACTACTAGGAGTGGAATCCTCAAGGAACAGCTGATTATATTCTAAAATAAACAAAAACACTACAATTGATGTCAGGTGGGGGCCAATTAGCTTGGTGTGTGATCTGGAAGGTGAGCAAGTGTATATTGGTTATTATAAGGGGACTGATCACTTTTCCAACCCTGTTATTCTAGTTTTTCATTTCTTTATTGCCCCCCCCCACACACACACACACACTTGAATGTTGTAAGGAAAAATGTGTAAATAAAGTTGGAAAAAGATGGATTTAATGTATTTTCATTTCAGGCTGTAAGACAAAAAAAGTGACTATTTCAAAAGGGAATGATGACTTTCTATAGGCACTGTATGTTCCTCTACTATTGACTAGATCTTCCCCCATATTGCTGGTTTTCAAAGTGAAGTGACAATAGACCCTCAGTGACCTGTATTTTTTTTAAACATATTACGCATTTCTTTACAACTTTGCTAGAGAGTGGATACACAAAGTTGTGTTATCAAATGAGGAAAAAATCCAAGATATTCAGTCAATTAGAATTTCTAACTAGTGACTAACTACATGATTTTGGACTTGACGTATAATTTACCTAATTTCTGAATGAAATATACATCCTCTCCACTGTAAGCAGGAATTTTAAAAATGCCTCTCCCCATACCCTGCCTTTTCCCCAATTCTCCTCTCCTCCCCTATCCCCTGCTATCAAAGTACAGAAGTAGGTTCAGTGTTGAGCACGACCCCCTCGACACAAAAAAAAATACATGGCCCTCTACCTACAGTGAGTATGCGTTTACTGGTAGAGCACAAATTTGTATAGGCACTGTATTTGAGCTCATAAATCAGATGGAAAAGAGATTCCAAGTATTGATCACGCTCTAAGGACTTGCTTTTATTTCAAGTTCCCACAGTGCAAACTGTGATAGGCAAGACAGCCTTAATGTATTCTGCCCCATTTAATTGGAACTTGCTTAAAAAAGAACTGAAGTTTACAGGAGCATATCACTATAGGTGAATTAAAAACTCTATTAAGGGATCTGGAGGCAGGGTCTATAATGTGCTGCTCTTGCGCTCCCACCCAATGCTGATAAGATGATTCTTAAGGACTGCTCTTTGATTCTGTCTATTAATCCTGTGGACAATATTGCTGTTGTATTTTTGTAAGGCTCACTATGTGCTTTACCGTGATATTTTTTTTTTTTTTTTTTTTTTATTATTAATTTAATTATTTAATTGTTTTATTTCATGATGATTTGTGTTGCAGCCATTTTCCCAGGTCTCGCTTGAAAATGTGGCTTTTAATCTCAACATGAACTCCCCTGGTTAAATAAAGGTTTAATAAATGTACCCTATTTAGAGGCTTCACAAGATCACATGTTATAAGGCTTTTCCTTTTCATATAGATGTTTTTCTTCATGCCTGTTTGTTTGCTTGTATTCTGTCTTTGGCTGGGTTTAGTTGCAGTCAGAACCACAGGTTTGTGTGAGCTTGGCATTGTGTCACAGAGAGGCCTGTAATTTGTGAACTCCGAAATTCCAAACAAAATACTATGGCACACGGCCAACCCCACAATTAACTTGCGTCAGTCATGCCCTTGCACCCTCTCCACATCGTAGTTCCTAACAGATTCACCAACACTGAATCTGCACTACACATGCTAAGTAGCCCAAGTTATGTATGCCACTGATTCTTGAGACATGGGACAAAATACGTCCAGCAATTGTAACTGCTATTAGGTTTAAAAAAGGAAATATTTTCAATTGTAGATGTTATGAGGGATTAATAATAGAATGTATTTAACACAATTTTCCCCTTCAATTTAATTGAATCATTATTATATCAAATCTATTACGCTTATTGTCTCCTCACTACATCTAAAACAGTGTGTCCACAGAGAAGGGGTCAATCATTCATATGAAATAAAATGGATAAACATTTTCTGTTAATGATTAAAAAGAGCTTGTTTCATCAAAAGCAACACTTAATAATATCTCATATCAGAGCAAGGTTGTTTTTCAATGACGCGTGTTTCATAAGGTTTCAAAGTTGTGTCCCCACTTTTTGTCAACACCGTCAGACATCCATTAAAATGTAATAAAATTGGGCAATAGCAGGGGCAGCTGTCACTCTGAACGACCTCTTGCCATATGCCACCTCTGCAGAGTGCATCAATGTCAGACAGGCTCTAGTAGGTTTTGATAGTTTGAGAATATTTTAAATCTTAATGTTAATATTTCCTGTGTCACAACCATGATATGTCAACTCCCTCTTCCAATTTCTGAGGAAATTATTTGAAATGTTTAGATAATTTTATTCTCCTGAAGTAGGTTCTATTAGCATCTAGCATCAACAGAAAAAACGAAATGGCTACTACACGAACTCCATTTGTTTTGTGAAAGAAATGCCTAATGTGTCAACACCGTCAGATGTCAACTCCTTCAGATTTTCTGTCTGACGGTGGTGACGGGCCAATGACGGAGTTGACATTCAATGTGAAGTCATCGTGTTTTTGTGGTATTCAAGTCATTTTTTATTATATTAAATACAGAAATAGTGTTTCGTTTTTCTAATGTATAAATACTAAATATGTGACATGACAGCATATATTGCTTTTGTTTGTTGCTCTCCTCCAAGTGAAGCATGTCTCCTGCGCATTTGTACTCGCTGTCTTCACAAAAGCACACCTATTGCAGCACAGCAAGGCTGATCAATTTTGTCTTGTAGTATACAAAAGATGAAAAGGCTGGCTTTTGCCTCTGTGTCTGAATCCAAGCGTCAGGATGCTGCCACCATTTGGGCATACATGGATCCTGTCCTCAAAACAATGAGACAAGTTTCCTGGTGCTCACACCATCCACTTTGGTCTGATGGTCCTAACAAACAATATAAAAACAAGAAGAATTTCTCTCTTCTATGTGATGTCCCTTCAAGATTTGGTTTCCAAAGAGCAACTTGGACTTCTTTGCCACTTCTCACGGCAAGGGAGCGCCAGACGGCATCAGAGAGACTGTCAAAAGAACTGCAGATAGTCTCCTTCTGCAAGGGAATGATGTTGCAAGTGGGAAAACATTCTTTGACATGGTGGGGAAAAGTCTTACGAACATCCAACTCTTCTATGCCAAAGAAGAAGAAATGACGCGCTATGATGAATTCATTCAACCCATGAAACCTGTGCCCGGAACACAAAAAGTTCATTAGGTTATTCCTCAGGGGTAGAAGATCTCTTGCAGATCATTGTCCTACTTTTGCTGTGAAGGGAAGATTTGTCCGTGTTTCACTCCAGCCATGTTTGATATCAATGAGTATGTAAAGGTGATGAATTCGAAAAGGCATGCTGAGAACACAGGTGGTAGAAGTGCTTCTGCTCAAACCATGGAAATAGGACCTGTTGCCATGCTAATGGAGGAAATGGAGCAGGACAGCCACGAAGTTCCAGAGGGAGTTCACACAAAGATTGCGGAAGATGACATTAACTGTGGAGACTGGCTTGCTGTGATATACGACAAGAACTGGTGGTTGGCAAAAGTCATCACTATGGATACAGATCACCAACATGTTAAGGTGGAATTCTTCCATCCTAATGGGCCAAGCACTCATCCATTCATCCAAAACGAGGAGCAAAGGATGTGGGCTGCAATCCATTCCAAAAGATGCTGGTGAAGCTGACTGAGCCATCGTCTCCGAGTCATGCGAGCAGCACTGGAGATACACAGTGGGGCCAAAAAGTATTTAGTCAGCCACTGATTGTGCAAGTTCTCCTACTTAGAAAGATGAGAGAGGTCTGTAATTTTCATCATAGGTACACTTCAACTATGAGAGACATAAATGAGAAAAAAAATCCAGGAAATCACATTGTAGGATTTTTAAAGTATTTATTTGTAAATGATGGTGGAAAATAAGTATTTGGTCAATAACAAAAGTTCAACTCAATACTTTGTAACATAACCTTTGTTGGCAATGACAGAGGTCAAACGTTTCCTGTAAGTCTTCACCAGGTTTGCACACACTGTAGCTGGTATTTTGGCCCATTCCTCCATGCAGATCTCCTTTAGAGCAGTCATGTTTTGGGGCTGTCGCTGGGCAACACGGACTTTCAACTCCCTCCACAAATGTTCTATGGGGTTGAGGTCTGGAGACTGGCTAGGCCACTCCAGGACCTTGAAATACTTTTTACGGAGCCACTCCTTCGTTGCCCGAGCGGTGTGTTTGGGATCATTGTCATGCTGGAAGACCCAGCCACGTTCCATCTTCAATGCTCTCACTGATGGAAGGAGGTTTTGGCTTAAAATCTCACGATACATGGCCCCGTTCATTCTTCCCTTAACACGGATCAGTCGTCCTGTCCCCTTTGCAGTAAAACAGCCCCAAAGCATGATGTTTCCACCCCCATGCTTCACAGTAGGTATGGTGTTCTTGGGATGCAACTCAGCATTCTTCTTCCTCCAAACACGACGAGTTGAGTTTTTACCAAAAAGTTCAATTTTGGTTTCCTCTGACCACATGATATTCTCCCAATCCTCTTCTGGATCATCCATATGCTCTCTGGCAAACTTCAGACGGGCCTGGACATGTACTGGCTTAAGCAGGGGGACACGCCTGGCACTGCAGGATTTGAGTCCCTCTCGGCGTAGTGTGTTACTGATGGTAGCCTTTGTTACTTTGGTCCCAGCTCTGCAGGTCATTCATCAGGTCCCTCCGTGTAGTTCTGGGATTTTTGCTCACCGTTCTCATGATCATTTTGACCCCACGGGATGAGATCTTGCGTGGGGCCCCAGATCGAGGGAGATTATCAATGGTCTTGTATGTCTTCCATTTTCTTACAATTGCTCCCACAGTTGGTCTATTCACACCAACCTGCTTGCCTATTGCAGATTCACTCTTCCCAGCCTGGTGCAGGTCTACAATTTTCTTCCTGGTGTCCTTCGACAGCTCTTTGGTCTTGGCCATGGTTGAGTTTTGGAGTCTGACTGTTTGAGGCTGTGGACAGGTGTCTTTTATACAGATGACGAGGTCAAACAGGTTCCATTAATACAGGTAACGAGTGGAGGACAGAAGAGCTTCTTAAAGAAGAAGTTACAGGTCTGTGAGAGCCAGAAATCTTACTTGTTTGTGGGTGACCAAATACTTATTTTCCACCATCATTTACAAATAAATTCTTTAAAAATCCTACAATGTGATTTCCTGGATTTTTTTTCTCATTTTTGTCTCTCATAGTTGAAGTGTACCTATGATGAAAATCACAGACCTCTCTCATGTTTCTAAGTAGGAGAACTTGCACAATCAGTGGCTGACTAAATACTTTTTGGCCCCACTGTATTTCACCTCTCACCTGAGGTGATGGACTATGTAGAGAGGGAGCACATTCAGTTTCTGATGTTTCAATAGTCAAGATAACAGCAGCAAAGGGTTTGAGACAATGTAAATTGCTACATCTAAATATTTGTGTTCTTATGCATAATGTAGAATCGCACTGAATTTTGTTCATTTTTTCATCCATTTGTTTAAAAGGTTTAATATGACTTTGTTAGCATAGCAGACACACTGCAGACACATTGTTCTGGGATAAGATAAAACATATATCTATATAATACAGTTTGTTTGAATTCTGAACGTATGTGTTCGGATAATTTTTGGATCATTTGTTAGAATGTTTAAATGTGAATATTAAGATCCTGGTGAAGCTGAGATGAGATACAATGTAAATTGATAAAGGTAACTTTTTTTTAATATAACTGTTTTTAAAAGTGACTTTGTTACCATAGCAGATGCACTGCAGACATACTGTTATGAGATGAGATAAAACATTCATCTATAGATCATTTCTGTTCCAATGATATATGTCAAAATACTTAAATGTGAATCTTGAATAAAAGGTTTAAACAATAACATTCTCACTGTTTGTTGTTTGTTTTAATGCAGTAATTGATTGATTTGAAAATGTATTTGATAGTTAAAATGACTAAAAATTCAGGTTTTCTTCACCACCGTCAGATATGTGTCAACTCTGTCAGGTCTATGGCACCTCCGTCAGATGAATATTTTGATAATATTTCATATTTGGAATGGTTGGTCATATGTGAAAATGTAATCTGTCTCCTAACATGAGAGACACATGTCCGAAACACGTGTTTTGAAATCTTAAAAACGTCTTGATTGCTGTTAAAGGTAAAGTTCAAATTCTATTATACAGTCCAATAAAAAAAACACAGATGTAAATCTTTATAATGTATTGAAAGTAATTTTTTTGTGGCCTCTGTCAGCCTTGGTGAAAATGAGTGTTTACTATACTTCTTATAGGTCTAGCATAATGTGAGTGAAAATATATTTGTGTTTTTGGTGTCTCATGGTGTTGACACAAAATAAGTGATGTCAAGATGCTTTTTGCACATTTTGATAAAAAAAAGAAAAGTTGGGAGGTTGTATCAAAGCATAGCTCAGTAGCTTAGTACATGTTAGATACATACATATAGTTTAATTTGTCTGAGCATTAGGTTTTATTTTTTCAATATTACACCCTGTTTTGTCCTACTTCTCAAGAATCAGTGATGCGCTTGTGTGTGCGTCCCGCGTCCGTGTGTATGGATGTTTCTGTCTCCTTTTGGTAGTTTGATGACGTGGATGCATAGACATAAACACGAAATTAAAAAAATGTATGATCCCAGCGAACATTTTTCAGTTGAAAAGACGTTCACGTTTGAACGTGTTTTCAACACATAGACGTTTTTTAAACCTGTTTTCAACTGAAAAATGTTCGCTGGGTTTCCACTTAAAGGACAAAGAAACCCATTGGCACAGGCATGTAGGCACAGTTGAATTTATTAACGATTTACATAACATTAACACCATTCTTTAAATACAATTACAATGACATATACAAATAAACAATTGTTGCAAGCCAAATCAAAACCAAAATAACAATTGAAAGTGCAAACACTTATAAAATCTCCATTCACATCTTTGAATGTTTTTTTTTTTTTCAAAGCCATTTCTCTCTGTGGTGCTGAAGCTGAACCTCACGACAGCCTCTAGAATATTAGGGGAATAGCAAAACGTATGATATTACATTACATCATGAAATGAGAGGCTTGACTGGTCAACCACCCATTAACCACCCATTAAATAAAGTTAACTCCCTCCCACATCCAATGTAGCCCCCTCTTTATGTTTGGTCCACGCTGGAACGCTACCTGCTAGCATTCCAGAACGAGCAGCCAAGCCCGCATCATGAGCAGGATAAAATAAAACTACTGGTGCCAAACTCACTTCTGGTTTGCTTCATTTATAAAAAGTTGTAGAAGTACTTACAAAGTATGTTTTCAAATGCTCACCTCGATTCTTAAATCGCAGTCTTTAAAGTTTCAAAGCAACTGCATAACTTAAACTGCTGCCTCCAAACTGACTGTTAAATTGAATCGCATTTTAGCTGGTTGAAAAGCGGACAAGAAATCGACGTTGAAATCCGGGTTTGTGCTCACTGGGATGTACCTGTGAGCTTTAAAACTAATGATTAGAACTCTAATTATATTCAAGCTGTAGTATGTTCTAGGACAAATAATTGCTCAAAACATTAACAGGTTCAATGGGCTGCTCACAAATTGCATCCTTTACGATCTGCTAATATGCCCAAATTGATTTTCTGTGTGTTTGTTGGACGCTGGTGTCAAAACAGCAGGCACCAAGTCGCATAGCGCTTGTTGTAACAGCTCTGCACCATCTGTCCTCCATCCTTGGACCGTTTCGGTTTCCCTATTCTCATACTGCAAGGCGTGCCGCGGCGCACTGACTGTCCATGTGATATTGATTGGGGGTAGGAGGCGGTCTAAAATAGTTCGCTTGAGCTTTCCTGTCATCAGTTAGGCGGCAGACAACTTTGCTACAGTCCTTGGGCGCATTGCGGGCGATTGGATATTTGCTGTTGCAGACTACTTTTTACTGCTTTTGATACGTTTGCCTTGGTTTTTCAGACAATAAGACGCCAAAGAGGAGAAGTACCCTTTCGCCATGGGAGCAGAACAATCAGCACAAAGCAATCCGAAAAGCCAGGAGGATTCGTCCGCAGAAGAGCTGAGCACAGAGGTGAACGCAATTCAGGAGGGGGATAGTGTGGTCGATTCAAAGGTCTTGTGATGTGCGATGATGGCAAGATCAGTGGTTTTTGCTGAGTAATTTAGGCGTTTGCAGAAGGCAGTTCTACCATAGGGGCACTCGCTCCCGCAGTAATAAAAATGTCAGCAACTCTGGCTGGACGAGAATAACAGCCGAATAGCCTACCTGGTCTTGAGGTATAGTGAGAGCCGAGGTTCCCAGTCCACTTGCTGTGATGAAATATGTTTTTTAGTTTATTATTGGATAATTAATTTCACTATAGATGGACAATATGGAGGAAAAGTATTCCTATGTAAATATGTATTGTTTGTTATATAATATTATTATATAATAATTAATAGTTAAGGCGTCCAATTTGGGCTACAAGTTCATACAGAAACAGGCAAAGAACTGTTTTTACGGCCTTGTCACAACATGTAATTTGTATGTATGTACCTGTATGTATGTCAAGAATAAGAGCATCAAATAACAACAATGAAATTGTCACAAGCTGTTATTAGGTCTTAAAACTCTAATCAAATTAACGCAAAATGCCTATACCCAGCATGAGGAAACACCATTTCTAAGCCCAGCGAAGTCTTGCCAGTTCTCCTGATAACCTATCGGCCCAGTTTGTGTTCCGGTGTAAGCCGAAACGCCTCTGTCTCCAGTTTGGTGACTGAGCACGCCTGTCCTTATTGTAGTGTCAGTGTGAACACTAAGGTTGCCCCATAGTTATGACGGCCCATATCACCACCTGCTCTTCCGGAGCCTAGTTCGACATATTGGCTTGACAGTATTGATCCTCTTTATAGGTTGGAGGTCATGGGGTCGAGTTTTGTTGGTCATTTATGCTTTCTCTATTCTTGAGGGTTTACGGAAGGGGTCAAAAAGGATTTAGGCGTTAAAAAAAACCATTTTGAATTATTGTCTTGGATTTATGTCTCATACGTACATCTCTCTCAGTGTGTGTCGAGTTTTGTGTTGTCGAACACAGAACATGTCATATCTCCATCTGTTTCTGTTCTGTATGACTGTAGGATGTAATGTCATCCTCATCCCTCACAGTGTGTTGTAGGGCTGTCAAATTTACATTCGATATTCGAATATTCTTCGAATATGAGATTTTTTTTAACATTCGAATCCAAACAGATAACATTCGACTATGTAATAATATAGTGAAAACCATATGTTTTTTTTTTTTTTTACATCCGCTACAAGCCAATCACTACGCTCGCACTCACTAGCTAACAACATGTATTGGAGGAAGTGCCACTACAAGTTGACCAGAATCCTCAGTGGTGGAAAACCGTGGGCTGTTTTAAGTTTCCTCACATGGCACCTCGGTTTGCGCGGAGCGGGTCTTTTCCACTGCAGGGAACAATGTAAACAAAAAACGTGCAGCATTCGCCTCTAACCAAGTAGATTGTCTTGTTTTTAGCAAACAATCTATAAAATGTTCCTGCGAGGATGACAAACTGAAGTGGTGTTTTTTCATAACTTATCAAAATGTTAATGTAACGTTATGGTCTTTTTAAGTCTTTAAGTTTGGTCAAAAAGGATCATGTTGAAAGAAAGAGAATGTAATAACTTTTTATTTATTTTGTTGTGAATATTCCGTTTAGTTACTTAGAAAATAAGGGTTAGCCAACTCGGTTATTATTTTGTCACTATCGGTCAACGATTTACGTAAAAACGTTCAATTTAATGTTACCAATGTTACCTTATTTTGCCATCGTACCGGCATTTTTGCTGCCCTCTGTGGATGTAGCGTGCACAACAGGATTAGCATTATGGCCATGCACATTAATGATGCATTTAATGCACTTTTTAATTTGATATATTTCGCAATGAATATTCGAGTATGTTCGAATCTCTGTAATTAAAAAAATAATAATATTCGAATCAGATATTTTGGCCCAGTTGACAGCCCTAGTGTGTTGTCACAGATATCATCCAAGTCACATTTTTGTGAGGTTTGGACATCAACGTTGGAAGGTTTGACATGAAATGTTGCAAACTGCCATCCAAGCCCGACGATGGAGGGGGTATTGTGCTTTGTGATTTTAATAAGGACAGAGATATAGTGCCTATTCTAAGTCATCATACCCTTTTGAAATAGTCACTTTTTTTGTCTTGCAGCCTGAAATGAAAATACATCAAATCCATCTTTTTCCAGCTTTCTTTATATAAAAATGAAAAACTAGAATAACAGGGTTGGAAAAGTGATCAGTCCCCTGATTTAATACTTTGTAGAGGCACCTTTTGCTTTAATTACAGCCCTCAGTCTGTTTGGATATGTCTCTACCAACTTTGCGCACCTAGATTGGGCAATACTTGCCCATTCTTCCTTGCAGAACTGTTCGAGTTCAGTCACATTCCGTGGTGAGCAGCAATGGACTGCACTCTTCAAGTCCATCCACAGACGTTCGATCGGATTTAGGTCAGGACTCTGACTAGGCCACTCAAGGACATTCACCTTCCTGTCCTTTAGCCACTGCGTTGTTTTATTGGCGGTGTGTTTTGGGTCGTTGTAGTGCTGGAAGGTGAACCACCTGCCCATCTTCAGCTGTCTAGCAGAGGGCTGCAGGTTTTCCTCAAGAACTTGGGTGTACTTGGCAGCATCCATTTTCCCTTCAATCCTGACCACTTGCCCAGTCCCCGCTGAAGAGAAACACCCCCACAACATAATGCTGCCACTACCATGCTTCACTGCCGGTATGGTGTGTTTTGGGTGGTGTGCTGTGTTTGGTTCCCGCCAAACATAGCGCTTGGAGTTCAGTCCAAAAAGTGAAATCTTAGTCTCATCTGACCATATTACCTTTTGCCACATGGTAGCAGAATCTTCTATGTATTTCTTCGCAAAACGTAAATGAGCCTCAGTGTGACACTTTTTCAGAAGAGGCTTCTTTCTTGCCACCCTGCCATACAGGCCAGCTTTGTGTAAAGGTTGTGAGATTGTTGTGACATGCACAGATCGCCCAATCTCTGCCATTAAGGCCTGTAACTCCTTCAGGTTGCCATTGGCCTCTTGGTAGCTTCCCTGGTCAATCTTTACCTGGCTTGGTAATCCAGTTTGGAGGGACGGCCCGATCTAGGCAAGGTGTGGGTGGTGCCATATGCCTTCCACTTCTTAATAATACTCTGCACGGTACTTGGAGGGATAGTTAAAGCCTTTGAAATCTTTTTATATTATTCTCCTAACTGGTGCCTATTCACAACTTTATCCCAGAGTCCTTTTCAAAAGCACCTTTCCAGTCATGGTGAATTCTTTGCGTTACTATGCACTACTAGGAGTGGAATCCTCAAGGAACAGCTGATTATATTCTAAAATAAACAAAAACACGGCGTTTGATCTGGAAGGTGATTGGTTATACCTGAGCAAGTGTATATTGGTTATTATACGGGGACTGATCACTTTTCCAACCCTGTTATTCTAGTTTTTCATTTTTCTTTATTATTAAAATTGTTGCCCTTTTTTCCCTCCACTTGAATGTTGTAAGGAAAAATGTGTAAATAAAGCTGGAAAAAGATGGATTTTATGTATTTTCATTTCAGGCTGTAAGACAAAAAAGTGACTAATTCAAAAGGGTATGATGACTTTCTATAGGCACTGTATGTTCCTCTACTATTGACTAGATCTTCCCCCATATTGCTGGTTTTCAAAGTGAAGTGACAATAGACCCTCAGTGACAATTACTCAGTATACTAATGTTAAAAACTTGTCCTGCCACCTGTATTTTTTTAAAACATATTACGCATTTCTTTACAACTTTGCTGGAGAGTGGATACACAAAGTTGTGTTATCCAATGAGGAAAAAATCCAAGATATTCAGTCAATTAGAATTTCTAACTAGTGACTAACTATATGATTTTGGACTTGACTTATAATTTACCTAATTTCTGAATGAAATATACCTCCTCTCCACTGTAAGCAGGAATTTTAGCAATGCCTCTCCCCATCCCCTGCCTTTTCCCCAATTCTCCTTTCCTCCCCCTATCCCCTGCTATCGACATACAGAAGTAGGTCAGGGGCTGTTCAGTGTTGAGCACGACCCCCTCGACACAAAAAAAAATACATGGCCCGGCTGATTTGTGTGTATACTCTATGTGCACACATTCGTGTCTGTTTATGTGCGGAGAACAACTCTCCAAAGGGACACTTGATCTCTAAGACACCCAACACAAATATCAATCTGAAATGTTGTTGATTTGATCTTTTCTCTCTGCCATCCCTCACTCACTCAGACACTCAACTCTCTCTTTCTCTCATACACACACACACACACACACACACACACACACACACACACACACACACACACACACACACACTCGTTCCCTACACTAAATCCTGAGCACACACAGACACACACACGCACCCACAAAGCAGCCAAAACATATCAGCTGTTGGTTCCAATAGAGAGCCCATGGCTGGCTCCCGGTCTGCCCCCTCAGCAGCAGCAGGTGCACCAGACACACTAACACCATGTTATGGTGAGGAGCAGCGTGTGTCTGGCACCCAGGGCCTGCTACATGTTCCTCCGTAATGAGCTGGGGTGGAGCAGCCTGCGCTCTGACACTAATTATCCTGTTTAGTCCCAGACGTATTGGTTGACGTGGGAAGGAGGGCCATGAAGGGGCAGAGAGAGAAAGACAGAGAGACAGAGAGTTGGAGGGGGATGAATGGGGCAGGCCGGTAGAAAACAGAGGGGCCATTGAGGATGGGCTGAGCATGGGGACAGGCCAGAGGCCTGGTGTCTGAACTGGCCCAAGACAGAAAGGGACCAGTGGGACCCCAGAAGGTTTAAAAGGGAGGGTGGGAGTAAGGGACGAGGGCAGGGAAGAAAAAGAGAAGGAGAGAGGAGGAGCTGCCATGGGGACACAAAAAGACAGCTGAATCAGATTATTGTTCCCAGTCTGCCTCCTCATCCCCGGCCTCAAAAAGACACCGACAGGGCTGAAGAGTGAAGACCAATCCCAGGTAAAATGAACCCTATGGATGTGTTTTTGTCAGTCAAAAGGAGAGGGTGAATGGGACCTCCTCACTCGTTGAACAGCCTTTTTGCCCCTTCTTAGGATGCCCTGAGGGCAGGATGTTGATTTGATTAGAAGGATATCCCTCCTACGCATAGCCATTAGCCTTCTTTCCAGCATAATAATTTTGCTAATCAGTTGTGCCACTGGAAAGAGAGACAATATTGATTAGTGTGAAGGTATTTCTCCGAAGTGACTGGTAGGCGAAATGTGGTCTACACAAAAACATAATTTCAACTATGCAAACTATGTTTCATTAAAAAAAAATCATAAATATGTATAACTAAAGTGTGTGCTGCGGCTACTGCCATCAAGAAGATCCCCGGCCATCTTACAGTTTTTCTCGATAGCTTAACCCACTGTTTTGAAACAGAATTCCATTTATCAAAACAATAACACAGCCATTGAAACAGACAACCCTTTCTCCACAGCAGTATATAATTTATCATTGATTTCACACAAAATGCAAATGCTAAGCTTTTTCAAAACAGTTCACACAATTCTCTAACTGAAGTCACAATTTTTTACAAACCTCAAAAATGTATTGTGTAACTCATGTCTGCAAAACAAAATAATGAGCAGATAACACTTACTCCACATAAAACTAAATCACAGTTATACTCATTGACACTTTACATGCAATATGCTAACCCTTTTTATCAGTCAATCACCCAACTGAAAAGGTTACTAGAAGTGACTTGATTGTTTTTCATGGAATGTAAATCATACTGATGCAACATTGATAACATTTACATTATTTAGGTCAAATTCTGAAAATGAATTGGTCGAGTAGAGATAAATCGTGTTGATATGATTTACCTGTATTTTACTTTTCATATTGGGAGGATTAGCAATACTGTGATGTCCTTTGTGTACATTGAGGTATGTATTGTATGAGATTTGGAACAGGTTGTTTGTTACAGTTTTTTTATGATTGCTTAGCGCAATTTTGAAAACAGGACTAATTTTGTCAAAACACTAAACACAATTCACATAACCCCACGCCAAAAGTGCAAAACACCTCAGATATCCTGCAAAATTAAATACTGCAATCAAAAACATTTATCAAAATCTGACTTTTGCTTCAAATGGTACACACGTCATTCATATGACCAGATTTTGGTCCAACCAACTACACACTGTGGAACTCAATCAAAAGCACTTTCATCTTTGTGGGCCTTATCATAATGGTTCCGTATGTAAATAATTCTGCAGAATTGTCCAAGTATACTGTTGAAACAAAATTTTACATTTGTCTCCACAAACCAGTTGACAAACAAAACCACATATCCACAGTACCTATATACAGTATATATTCCAGTTGTGTGAACAAAAAATAGGCTCTCTGTCGAATTCAGTAAACAGAAAATAATATACTGGGGGGAAAACAACCAGACAAAAGAAAAATACTTAGGTTGCATCTCGCCGCCTAGTTGGGTCTGGCCACAGCACCTGATCAATATTACAGGCAATATCTTCCCTGGCTAGACAGTGCTTACATCCTGATTGATGAGTTGACAATTGAGCAGTTAGGTGTTTGGTCAGGTGGCACGTGCATTTGACAATTGGTCCATGGGTGTAGCATTTTGGATGGTAGTGTTGTGAAAGGGCAAACAAGTGACTTTATGTCAGATTCATGTGTCTTATGTATATAACTGTGTTCAGTGTTTTGCAAAAAGTGTGAGGCTGAGAATGTGCTTATCTGTGCAGATCTGGGTTTTGCTCTCTTGAGTGTCAGTTTTAGTAACTGTGCTTTGTGTCGTTTTAGTGTTTTAGCAATTGACAAAAACTGTAAGGGTTGTGTGCTTTACAGTATTCTTCTGGATATACTGTATACTATAATTTGTTCCTGATTTACAGTCCTTCTTACAGTATTTGTATGTTTAGCTAACACATTTTTTTGCCACTATAGTAAGTGACAATAAAAACAAATGCGTCAACCTGTTTGTTTTCCCACAGAAGTTTGTTTCTCCTAACTGTCATTCAAAGTAGCCAGAATTGAAAGCTTATAGTTTGTGTATTGACGGTTGTAGTCAGTATTTAGAGTGCCAGTAGATAAGAACTGCTCAAATGGTTTTCTAATTAGCTGACAGAGATTATTGTTTGGTGAATTTATCTGGTTTTGAGATTCATATTTTTAGTTTTGAGTGTCTTAGAGCATTTTGCAAGAAAGTGATATTGTTATGGTAGACTGTGTTAGTCTGGTGACAGACATCTTAGTTACAAGTTGTTCTGTTATGATGCTTATTCTTTTTTGTTTTAAGTATTTTCAGTTTTGATAATGTGCATTTTGCAAAAGATATTTAGTGTTTTGGCTAGTGTGTTTCTGTTTTGATGGCTGTCATTGTTTTGATAAAATGAATTCTGTTTCAGAACAGTGGGTTAAGCTATCGAGAAAAACTAATGGGAGCAGTTCTATTCAGCCCATTTTTGTCTTTTGAAAAACAGAAATAGAGATCCCCCATAGGCTTACATCAGTGTAAAATAATAAATTGCTCTTTCTGCTGTAACGCGCATGCGCAAGTACAGTACATTTGGGCCCGACGCTGTACGTTTGTCGTCAACGACAAAATTGTGTCATAATTGGGCTGAAATCGTGTAGTCTGATACTGGCATTACGTTATAATAATAATAATAATAATAATAATAATAATAATAATAATAATAATTCATTTTATTTTATTTATATAGCGCTTTTCTAAGACCCAAAGACGCTTTACAGAAAAAGACAATAGGACAATAATGCTCAGACGGAGGGCAACACACTAGAGTACAACAGTTAAGACAGAGATGGACAGAAAGGCAAACAATAAGGCAAGGACAACTACAAATAGACCACACAATGAGCATGACCAAAAGTTATGCAGTTGCTTTGAAAACTTAAAGACTGGGACTTATGGAGCGAGGTGAGTAGTTGGAAACGTACTTTGTAAGTACTTCAACAACTGTTTTTCAATAAAGCATACCAGAAGTGAGTTTGGCATCAGTAGTTTTATTTTATCCTGCTTATGATGCGGGCTTGGCTGCTCGTTCTGGAATGCTAGCATGTAGCGTTGCAGCGTGGACCAAACATAAAGAGGGGGCTACATAGAGATTGGATGTGTGAGGGAGTTAACTTAACTTTATTTAATGGGTGGTTGACCAGTCAAGCCTCTCATTTCATGATGTAATGTAATAGCATACGTTTGGCTATTCCCCTAATATTCTAGAGGCTGTCATCAGGTTCAACTTCAGCACCACAGAGAGAAATAGCAGCGCACAGGGCATAAAAAACGTCAATGGTCACTGTTGAAAAGACGTTCGAAAAAGGTTCAAAAGTGAAAGTATTTTCACAGTTTGTTTGAAGACGTTGATTAAACGTTCACATTTATACCATATCTCACCCTGTTGAAATATGGTCTAAATGTGAATGTTTATTCAACGTCTTCAAACAAACGGTGAAAAAACGTTCATTTCTGAACCTGTTTTGAATGTCTTTTCAACCGCGACCATAGACGTTTTTTAAACGTTTTATTAAACGTATAAAAAATATTTGCTGGTTATAATGTCATTTTGCTACACAGCAGAATGATAAACTATCTACTCAAAGCAGGATCGTTGCTTGTGCTTTGAGGAAGTTCACTTGGCATCCTAATAGTAACTTATTTTGATATTAACTTAATTTGCCTTAAAACTGGTTTAGTTTAGTTCCGTTAGTGGCATAGAGAAAGCTTACAAAGATCACTGCTTTTTTTCCAATTAGCACAAGGCGGCTAGTAGTGTTTATCAACTACACAATAGCTTATCTTTCAAATGCCTGTGTTCACAGCCACTTCAGGGGTTTGCATTCAAAAGCTGGGTGGAGAATTGCATTTTTCCATTGGGTGGTCTACCCTTTAGTTAATGAGGAATATTAACGTTGAGACGTATGAGACGTTGAATAAGAATAATACAAATAAGACGAATAAGATGTTGACAACTTTATGATACATTTGGGTGTGCAGCAGTCTATTTTAGAATGGCCTTAATTTCACTGTCCTTTTCTGTCCACTAAATTCATTACCTCATAACTATCTCTGGCTTCACTTCTGAGTAAGAATGGGAGGTTGCTAACTAATAATTACTGTTCTATTTCGATTTATGTCTGGATTTATTTCGATCTCTTTTGCCTGTCAGATCGACCACCAGCTCCCTCAAAGCAACTGAATCGTACTTGTGTGTTGGTTTCTAAAAGGAGGATTCATTTGCCCGTCGAACCCTAATCTTTCCTCAAATCAGAGTTCAATACAAAAATAATGAGTGATTGGCAATGCAATCCCCAAAATAGCATTTAAACCACAATAACTAGATCATAATAAATATACGCAGCATGTGATTCTCTCCTGTAGTTGCCCAGACAATCAACAATTTTTGCTGACTCTTTGAGACACCCTGCTTCTGTTTCTTTCTTTGTTTTATTGAGTTAGGTGGGCAGACATCACATGGAAAATGGTTGACAGTTTTATAGCCTGGGTTTGTTGTCTGGTTCTATTTCTGCCCAGTCCAAAGGATGAACTTGTTTGCTAATTATAGTATGAATGTAAACATAGCGTATACACACTTTTCTTTTACTTAAAGATAATGGAAAACTTGTGTGTTGCTATTTTAAACTCTTCAGTTATCACATCTATGTAGCCCTGAAGCGGCCATTTTGTAGTTTACAAGTTGACTTCTACTTCAGGAGCAGAAACAGTTTTGGACTGTTATTATATTTCTAGATCACAGATAAAGTAGCAGGTTTTGCATTCAAATCCAATTGCATCAATACAAAGGCAGAAGGTGGTATGAAAATAAGGAAGGCCGAATTTTTTTTATTAATTGTGCGAATGGGACCTGAGCCATTAGTGACATTGGCTGTGCATTAATGTTAATAATTGACACTTGTAGTAGGCAGGTCAAACCCGTTTTCACTTTTTTTTTTTATTAAGTGATTCAATAGTCCTATCTTCCAATTTGTTGTTATTTCGTAAACGTTTATGAATAAAAACGAATTAATAAATTGTCAGTTTGCCCAAAAGTGACAGTTTTATTGTTAATAAAAGGATTTTATATTTACCGCGATGTTACTTCCGTTTAGACAGACGCTGGGTCTAGAAGCATGAACATCCTACGGCCCACTTCGTTGTTATTATACTTCTTAATTGTGAAAGTATTAATAGATATTTCATAACAGATACCTTAAGAAACGAGTTACATATACATTTGATATAATTGTTTACCCAAATAAAGTGTACAATGTTGAAAACTTGTACTCTGAAAACCGCTAACGTGTCAAACAGCTCAGCTTTTTTAAGACGCGGGACCAAAGTCTGCTCGCAATAGCATTCGTAACATATCGGTGTCTAAAATAATGCCACTGTAAAAAAATGAATATAGCCTATAACTTTTTATATTATACAATGGCAAGATGATTCGTAAACACTAGCCTAAGTGCTATTTGGATCCAGACTTCACACCTATATCTTAATCATTGGCAGCTCTGATCCATATGGATACCAAACAATTAAATTATTGAATGGATTTAGAAGTTTTCTTACTGTAACGTTGATAAAAGTGTTCTCGTGCAGGCTGAGCTACTATGTTTCTAAAGGCGCAGGCATATATCATGTTTCAAAAGTTCTAGGTTAGTAGCCTATGAGACAGGTAGCCTACGGACGCCTGATTTCAAATTCTACTGAAATAATCACCTTATCTTCCCAGACACGCAAGTCTAGAAGCCAAGGAAAACATAAATGCTAACCAAAATGTATTGCATTGTTGTCCCGTCACGAGCGAAATCGAATTAATCACACAGTGGACATAGCTCTAATGCAGTTCAGCGACAATGAAGTAGGCTATAAGGAGCATGCCTCACATGAGTGGGCGTATCTCCAAAGTCCAGCTATCAAGTTCTTAAATGTATGGATCACAGGTCAATGAGACCTCCTTCTAGGTCCAGTTAAGAGCTCTCATGCGACGGATGTAATTTAGGGTAGTAGCAACGCAATTTAAGTATTTAAAACACAGCATCAAGGGCATCACATGATTTGAGGGGGCGTATCTCTAAAGTCCAGCTATGGATTTCTTTCTTAATTTGATCACAGCTCAATGAGACCTCCTTCTAAGTCCAGTTTAAAGCTTTTATACGACGGATGTAATTTAGGGTAGTAGCAACACAATTAAAGTATTTGAAACACACGTTAACTAAGTTATTTATGACCGATCGGCGCCGTCGCTCAGTGTCAGTTCCCGAGAGAGGTTGTCTTCAAAACAAACCCAAGATTGATCGTTAATTAATATGGGAATTGCTCTGCATTTTTGCTTCAACACTAGGTGCGCACCAGTTTTCAGGTCCCGTTTTGGCCAGAATAAGAGAGATTCTAACGAAGTCCACTCTGAATGAATTACTTTATTAACGGTTGACATATGGAAAGATTTCATTTCAGTGGTTTAAGAATATGTGATTAAACCAGTTCATCAATAGTTTGACATTAAATAAAACATACGCATATATTTTTAACTGCTTAAAAGTTACGTCTTTTTTCAAGTAAGATCGAAGCCTACGCTTTTTGGAAGCTAACGATGAATTAGCAAGCGCTGTATGCAAATCAACACTAATATATGGTGAAAGTAGGTATTACTTTTGAATTACTTCAACATTGATTGGTGATTCAGACCAACAAAAACGTTACATTTGTGTCGAATTAAACAGTTTTAAAGCGCTACGCAGTCCAATTTTCTTCAGCGCTGAGCGTAGAAGCTTTCGTGTTGATTACGTCATTGGACAAATTGGATGCTCGGAACATAAAGGGCATCACATGATTTGAGGGGGAGTATATCTGAAGTCCAGCTATGGATTTTTTTAATTTTTGGAACAGAGCTCCTTCTAGGTCCAGTTAAAAGCTCTCATGCGACGGATGTAATTTAGGGTAGTAGCAATGCAATTGAAGTATTCAAAACACAGCATCAAGGGCACATGATTTGAGGGGGAATAACTCTAAAGTCCAGCTTTGGATTTTTTTAAATTTTGGATCAGAGCTCAATGAGACCTCCTTCTAAGTCCAGTTAAAAGCTCCTATGCGACGGCGTTAATTTAGGGTAGTAGCAACACAATTGAAGCATTTAAAACACATGGTAACCAAATTATTTATGACCCATCGGCGCCGTCGCTCAGTGTCAGGTCCCGAGAGGAGTTGTCTGCAAAATGAACCCAAGTTTGATTGTTAAATGTTATGGGAAGTGCCCTGCATTTTTGCTTAAACACTAGGTGCGCACCGTTTTTCAGGTCCCGCTTTGGCCAGAATAAGAGAGATTCTAACTAAGTCTGCTCTCGACCTCTGCGCTGTGGTGAGTTTTAGAGTGACAAAATTACTTTATTAACGGTAGACATATGGAAAGATTTAATTGTCAGTGGTTTAAGAATATATGTTTAAACCAGATGATCAATCGTTTGATAATAAATAAAACGTATATATTTTAAATAAACTGCTTAAAGTTAAGGCTTTTTTCAAGTAATAACAAAACCTACGCTCTTTGGAAGCTAACTATGAATTAGCAAGCGCTGTATGCATATCAACACTAATATATCGTGAAAGTAGGTATTACTTTTGAATGACATAAGTGATTCAGACCAACAAAAACGTTATATTTGTGTTCATTTAAACAGTTTTAAAACGCTACGCAGGGCAATTTTCTTCAGCGCTGAGCGTGGTAGCTCTCTTGACTACATTGGCGTTCGACTACATTGGCGGGCTGTCATGTGCCTTTTACTAAGGAGTGGCTTCCGTCTGGCCACTCTACCATAAAGGCATGATTGGTGGAGTGCTGCCTGGATGGTTGATCTTCTGAAAGGTTCTCCCATCTCCACAAAGATACGCTGGAGCTCTGTCAGAGTGACCCTCGGGTTCCTGCTCACCTCCCTGGCCAAGGCCCGTCTTCCCGGATTGCTCAGTTTGGCCGGGCGGAGAAGGTGGAGAAGGTGAAAGGGGTGTGCACTTTCCGGCTTGACTGTATATCTCAGCACCAAATCCCCCACCAACCCACCCCTGGCCCACATTGAATCGTGCCTCTCTGCTGTAACACTCTGGATGAAGAGCAACTTCCTGCAACTCAACAGTAATAAAACTGAACTCCTTCTCATCGGCTCAAAATCAACACTGAACAAAACCGGAAACCTCTCTCTCCCCCTCCCCACAGGCTCGCAACCTTGGTGTAATACTGGACACAACTCTCTCCTTGGCACGCCCACATCCGCAACACCGTCAAAACCTCTTTCTTCGACCTTCGCAATATTGCAAAAATAAGACCCTCCCTATCTCACACCGCCGTTGAAACCCTTATTCACTCCTTCATCTCTAGTCGACTTGACTACTGCCACTCACTCTTCCCTGGCATAGGGTCTCACTCACCCATAAACGCACCATCCCACAGTCAAAACTACAGAGCCTTGGGAACAGAGCATTCTCCACAGAGTGGCACCAAGGCTCTGGAACTCATTCCCCCCATTAGTCAGAGACGCAGACACCATTAACACCTTCAAGTCCTGTCTCAAAACCCACCTCTTCACCCTGGCATACAACTGAATTTGTATTTACTCTATAAATGACATTTGAAATATACACACTAAGACCTTGTGCTTGCATATGTGTCCATGATAATGTCTGTCAAATTTGATTTTAAATTGAAATGTCAAATGGTAACCGGTTACACTGTTTGACTCATATTACAAGCTTTTCTGTTAGTGGCCAATTTAGTCAAATATTAGAACTTTATGATGCTGATTGAAGGAGTAATAAGACCTAACTTACTATGTTTTTTACTGCGTTTACTATGTTTTTTTACTTTTTATGGCGTTTTTTGAGTTTGACAGTGGAACCCTGTGACTGCGTGACGTCAACCGCCGGAGCTCTATGGTTCAGGTTCCCAAGCTTTAAAATCAATAGTAACAATACATTATTCATTCAAAGTCTCAGAAGCATTCAGAATGAGTTTACAAATTCAACTCGACAAATTCATATTCAAAATCGTCTCTGCGATTATAGTGTCACCAGGATGAGTAGATGAACACGGATCCAATCAAACTCAGATGTAGCCAATCAGAATGTGGCATAGGAACAGCTGTGCTACCAGAGAGAACTACATGACTAGTCGTGACTCGTGGTAATTTGTGGGTAATCTGAGTATAGTCTACCTCGGAATGAACTGCCAAGTTGCACAAACCAAAGGACACAATTGACAACAAATGATTGGATCACCTTTCGTGCGTCAGCATACAGTTGAGGAGGAGACCCACTTAACCATCAAAACATACATTTTGGCAATACAGAAAGTTTACATAATTAGCAGGCTAACTAATGCTAGAACTGCAAAGTCATTTCTACCTGGCTAACATACGCTAGCAATACCTGATGACCTGCCAGGCATTCCCCAAAAGGAAGATTTCAAAATGGCTGATCTGACATGATCTATTGAGGCCCTAGATGCAGTGTACACAGTTTCATGAGGATTGGACTGAGTTTATAACTGAGTTTTAACCAATTTTGTGATAAGCCCCGCTCTTTCAAATTTCATTGACTTGTAGCGGCCACGTGTTTTTGCCAGGCAGTCTGGCTGATACACCATTGGTATATCATGGTCCAATGATGCTACATACCAAATTTGGTGCGGATTGGACAAACATATCAAAAGTTCTGTTCATATCAATGTTGTTCACAAAAATCTATATGGCGGAAACATTTCCCAGGTGCACCTTGAGGTCCCAAGAGGATTCATCATGTGGAGATGGACCTAGGAGCAAAATTTGGTGACTCTAAGTGATATGCTATAGGAGATATGGCCTGCCAATTTGACCTCTTGTTATAGCTCCACCATGTGTCATGGGTCAATGTGGGTCATGGTTGGTTTTGGAGTAGCGGTTACCGGTATGGACCAGCATGCAAAGTTTTAAGTCTGTAGCACAAAGCAGCTTACGGGAAATTGAGCGAATGCAGAAGAACTTAAATAATGCTGACGGAGAACAAAGCGGCACAATAACTTCGGGCTATGACCCTTAATAAACCTATAGAACTCCGGCGGATGACGTCATGCAGTCATAGCGTTCCACTGTCAAACTCAAAAAACGCCATATTGGCAGGAAAACTAGCCAAATTATCCTGTTGCAGTGAATATGGTGGGCAGCTGTTGTGTGCTGGGGTGCCAGAACAAACGTGGACAAGTAAAAGTGAGAGCATTTTATCGTATTCCTAAAGATCCTGAAAGAAGACCCAAATGGATTACTGCCATAAAACTTGCTAGAAGCAAACAGAGGAAAACGTAACGATGGGATGTACAAAGTAACGAATTCCGCTTGTGTAGGAGTTGCCACTTCATTTCAGATGACGTTATAAAATACAATGTTGATATCGTTTGATTTGTATCAATATGTTTCATTTTCATAAGTGGCCTTTATTACGGTTACTGTTACTGACGATATTATTATACAAAAAGCAAGTTCGAACCCTGAATTATTGCGTGGATTGTGTGGGGCTAGTAAAAGAAGTTACGCTAAAAATTATAAGGGTCACTAACGTTTAATCTATACATTTTTTCAACATATCGTTCAATATATTTAGGATTAAAGTGGGCGGTGTACTCGAACAGCTGGAAATTCATGCTGGCACCATTCATTTTCGTCAGTTTTTTACTGCCACAATGGCGGCATAAACAAAAGGAGTCACGTGACGTCCGGAGCGCTATTGTATGTCTATGGGGCAAAAACCCACTTCCGTTGCCAAAATGCGCATGCACATTTTTTATGACGTTTGCTGTAAAAGGGTCTATATTGACTCTGTTACATCTCTCTCCTTAAAACAGATTTCTTCCTCAGAACATGTACCCACCATTGATTTTTTCTCCTACTTCTCATTCCAAATAGTGATGAACATAGACTCAGGGGTGTGAGGAGATTTGATCCCCACGAGGCCCAGGTCGACATTGTCTCATGATGATGATGCATTATTGAGTGGTCCAGACCTGGCTAGCAGGTCTTGGTTGGCACACAAGGCCTACGGGAGTGCTTGGTTCTTCTCTAGCCAAATTCACTATTGTAGGTTTACGATCAGGGATATATAATTCTGCATGACTGTTTTACTCCAGATGTTGTACTTTAATGAGAAAATGTGATATAAGATGCAAATGTATTTTGGGGTATTTCTGTCAAAATACTTGGAATGTTTCTCCAACTGAGTTTTCTGGCATATATATATATATATATATATATATATATATATATATATATGTGTGTGTACAGTATACTGTATATATGAGAGAGAGAGAGGGAGAGAGAGAGAGAGAGAGAGAGAGAGAGAGAGAGAGAGAGAGAGAGAGAGAGAGAGAGAGAGCATAGTATAAAATTGAAATTATTTTACATTGTTTCCCAGCAAGAAGTACATGACGTAGCTCTGTTACTGTTTTTAGAATTTAGGATCAAAGACAGCTAATCGTGTAGGACTCTACCAATAATTGTGGAATATAAATGTGGAACTATGTAAGCTACAGATGATGCCAAGCATTGCTTCCTGAAAGATAAATACACATTTGCCAATCTAAATTTCTATGCCTATCTAATTGCTGATCTAATCTCTCTCATTTTGCATGGAAATGGTGGTTCAGGTTCAGAGACCACAAACAATAGCCAGATGAAGACGCGTTCATTCCTCTGTGTGTGTGTTATTGATTGATCATAATTGATCAGCTAAGCCTTATATGGTTTTCGATAGGTGGGTGTGTTCAATCTTTTATGCATATCAACAGTTCTGAATTGCGATTGGACAAGGTCCTTTTAAAATGGTATTGATGAAGCAATCAGAAAAATAAATCTTATTTCTGCTCTTCTGTTCTAGTCAACACATAAACCTGATTCAACATGTTACGTGAATGTGGTTGTCTCTGTGTGTCCATTGTGGCTTATCTTTGTCTTTTTGGCAAAGTTGATAAGTGACATTTTTAAGCGTCTAGGACACCCTCGAAACCCCGTCATGAGAATGTTTAATGCATGTCTACCATTTATTGTTCCCAGGCTCACCTGCCCTCTCTCTCACCTTGCGGAATAAACCGTACAGCTCATGCAGACATTACTGTTGGAAAATGTATGTGGTCTACATACAGGGGATAAAGAAGCCATACTATCTGAGGGTTAAGGCAGCTTTTTTTCTCTCTTTCTACTATCTCTGTTATTTTCTCTCTGGCTATTCCCCTCCCTTCCTCCCTCTCTATTCCTACCCATCTTTTTCTCTGGCCTGCCACCCCTCTCTCTATTTCCTCTGTCTTTCCATTTTCTGCATCCTTCTCTTAAACGCAGGCGCTCTGGGTCCGCTACTGCAGCGGTCTGGCTCATCCCTGCGGCCTACGAGTCTCGCCAAAAATAACCTCTCGCCCAACACGTGACGTTTTAGCATCTGTCTCTGTCCTATCAATCTTCCAACTCTCTCCTTCCCTACATCCCTCTCTCTATGGCTCCCTCCCTCTGTTTCTCCCTCCCTCCGTCTTTCTCTTTTTCGTTTGCACCCTCTCACCCCACCTCACTTTCATGGCTTTTTCTCTCCATTTTCACCCTAGCTCTTTTGCTCATGCATTTTTCATCAGGCTTGGGTCCTGATGCAGCACTTCCTCTCCTGGTGTACAAGCTAAGAGGAGTGTGATGTAATCACTGGTAGTGTGTGTGTGTGTGTGTGTGTGTGTTTGTACGTTCATGTTTAGTCCTGTCATTACCGATGTTCGTCTTATGTTATTTTTGCATATATATATATATATATATATATATATATATATATATATATATATATACACATATACACATATACATATATAATGTTTTATATCTTGAGAGGTTTTAGAAAGTGTGTGTGTGTGTGTGTGTGTGTGTGTGTGTTCTGCATTGTAGAGTAGTGGGTGTATTTTCAAACAACCATTGGCGTCTATGGGGATCGTTAGAGGACGACCAGTAATTCATAGCCTCTCCACCTTCGTGACGTTCCTCGGCGTGACGTGGCAGTGGGGAGGGAGGACCAGGCCGGGCTGTGAAGACTGGGAGATTTACTGTATTGATCAAGCAGACAGGGCTCTCTCATCCGTCACACCTCTCCCTGGGGGTGTAGAACAGAGGGGGATGGAAGCAGAGATGGGTCAAGATGAGCATATCATGTTATGCTGTTTCGCCCTTTTCAGAGCACAGACAATTTGGAATGGCAAATAATATGAGTTATGACAGTCTTTAGTATTGGCAGGGAATTTCAAAGTTGATTTGCTTTCTATATTTTACTATGAATCATCATAAGTAGGGTTCCGTGATGTGTCTCTGGACAGTAAGTAACATTAATCTCAGACGGCCACTATACAATAATGGCAGCTTTATGTAACTGCCGGAAGTAACTTTCCCACAGAGCTCTAATGTGCTGTAGCAAACTTCAACAGTTGTTATCAGCTGTAGTGAGAGCCTGGGAATTGTGGTCTACAGCTATTTCCTTGCACTGCCAAATTGTTACATGCAGTGCAAGACTGTTGCAATGTTTTTCTTGCTCGGTCGTGTCTAATGGACTCCTTGCTCATTTTGAATGGTAGATGTGGTTTGTTCTTTTTGCCGGTGGATCAATTGTGTCACCCGGACACCCGCCCATACTGCATTCCCTTAGTTTGACCAATAAGAGTCGTTAGCCATTGAAGACGCTCGCGTTGGAGAAACGGCAGCCATTCCAGCTCACGGCTGATTCCCCTCACATGTCTCCAAGCTAACCGCATTAGTAGCACAAAGTAAAGTAGCAACATGTGAGAGGCAGCTCCCAGGGCCAAAGACCATGAAATACCTTTTGTGTGTCACTGTGTATCCCTCTCTTCCCCATCCAGTTGAATTGAATCAGAGGGAGCTGGCTACCAGCCGGTCAACCTGTGCCTCTTGTGTTTTTTGTTTTATCAAATGTCCTCCGTAATGTATCGCTGACAGAACAGCGTGTGCTAGCCAGGAACAATGAGCGATTGTTCTCCAAACTACAGTTTGCTGGGATGGGTACTTATACTCGTACTTCAAGCTGGAATGGTTTAACCTTTCTCGTGTCAGAGGTTTTGGAGAACTATATGTAATATAATGGTGCCACAAAGGGCTTAGACTAAAGAGAGACTCGCTATCAAAATCTAGATGTACAGACGGACACCAACAATCACATATGTGTTTTCTGTATCTGAAGGACTTCCAAATCTCAGATAGCGGTCTTTCTCACAAGTCCAAAGTTTGGTCCATCCACCTCACAGGAGATGGTTATCAATGCGCTAACATTTCTGGAGATCCAGGAGAGAAGGACCAGGGGAAGGTTTGTTATAGCCCAGCCAGGGAGTCAGGGCACTGGGGTCGAATGCTGGTCAGGGTGGCCTGTCTTTGGTTCTGTCCAGTCTTCCTGGTCCTGCTGCTGTTGCTTGACCCTGCTTCCGACATGAGGTGGCATTTCTGAAGCAGCCGCTCGGACGTTGGGAGGTGAGGGAGGAAAAACAGACACATCTTGGGAGGTATGAAGAAATGGAGAAGTCATAAGGGGAAGGGAAAGATGTAAGGGAATTCAACTTTATCTGTCTACCCTGGATGGAGAATGCCTACACACACAAACACACACTCACCAGTTTACACGCACAATTGGCTTTAGTTTTTTGGAAACACCAACCAAGACACACACACACACACACACACACAGGCACAAAATAGTTTGGAGTCAGTTTATTTTCACCCAGCCCACGTTTAATCTATCTAATTTAATGTCCCTGCATTCTGGTTTGGGAGTCATGAGTCTAGGACTAACAGCTCAAAGAGCAGCATATGCATACTCCCACATAATAGCACACACGCATGCAAGGGAGCCGACGAGCAGAGAATGCAGATGCTGCTGTGGCACCTGAGGTCCAGTCTGACTGCTTCTCTCATGTGCCATCAAGATGAAGGCCGTGACGGCAACCTCTCCATGTAAAGTCTACTTTGACAAATGAGCCCTTCCACAACTAGAAAAGATGTCCTTCTCTCTTTATTTCTCTTTGGCATTGTGCTATTTGTTTTTGCTTCAATGTTCCCTTTTCCTGTTTTTGGTCTCTTTCTCTGCTTTTTTCCCACACGAATGAATAAACACATGCATTTGGTTGGGTGGGTGAATGCCTTAGTTTGTAGTTACTTTCCTGTTGTGCATAAGGAATGGAGAACAAGTCTAACCCGCTCGTATGGGATGCTTTTGTAGGACGTTGTTTGGATTTGGGAATGTGCTTCTCTGTGTTTGTGTGTGTGTGTGTGTCTGTGAGTGTATGTGTCCATGTGCGTTTGCGTCTGTGTCACTGTTTATACATCTCTTTCATTGAAATAGGCACTCGCGGTCCTTCCTCCCCTGCACCAGTGTCCAACAATTCTTGCTAAATATCACCTCTCACCGTGGACACACGTCACGGCCTCTGTCCCATTTGTCTCAATCTCTCTCCCTCCATCTCAATCTGTCTCTGCTTTTCTCACCCTTCCTCCATTCATGCAGCCTTTCTCTCCATTTTATCCCAATCCACATCTGTGCTTCACTCATTTGGAGTAATGCTTCATATAGTCAATGTCAGACATTCTTGGATGGGGGCTAGAGGGCGTTAGTGAGTCTAGATACTGTGATTGCATGGTCATGTTGGAATGTCCCCTCCATAAGATATGGTTTTGCTGGGCATAAGCTATAATTATACTGGGTTTGAAATGATACAAGATATCCCAGGTCACCAATGCCTCCTCTCATACATTAACTAATACGTGCAGTATGGCAGCATACATTCACAGCCATTCTGTGCACCAACTCTTGACACAAAACAAAATTCAATGCTCCCTGTTTTCAAGCATCAGTGGGTTTCTGTCATCGAGAATGACGTCCAGGGGAAAAGAGATGGTCTTGTTTTTGCTAGCCAACCCAGAAGAGACATGAAGCAGGAATCTGTTCATGTTGATACGCACGCTCAGGAAGGCCGTTGATGACTTTAATCAGCGTGATTTGATTGTGCATACCCATTCAGGGCTGTAATTGATTTGGCGCATGATGCTGGGCTGTGACTGAATGTGGGCCTTGGTGATTTAGCCGGCTCTGAGTAAACAGGATAACTCTGTAATTGGACTCAGCAACATTATTTTGCCCATTACAACATGTATCCCTTTTTCGTTTAGCTTTTCTTTTCTTTTCATTATCTCCCAGTCTATGGAGATTGACTGGTGTCAGTCCTTGAAGAGAGGATACAGGCTCCTTTCAGCCTTGAAGCTGCCTTAAGACACTCAAAGTCACAGTGCCACAACCACCAGCTCTGTGTATGGTGGCAAAGACAACTGGGACGAAAGAAGGAGAAATGGAAGAGAGGGTAAATGTGAAGCGAATACCATACTTTGGAGACAAAGTAGCCTTGTTTTAGGGATTCTAGGTAATAGAACATAGTGGGTTTTAGTGTTGTCTCACAGCCACTATTACGTGATCTTACAGAACGGAGTGGAGGGACGTATGGTATAAATCCCCTCCTATGTTCTTCAAATATGCTCCATGTGCAATCACAGAGAAAGACGGAGATACTGTATGTAGTTTCCTTGTTGGTATTGGATTAAGCTTCAAGATTAAGAGATGCAGCGTAGCTGTTCTCCATGTTGCTTTGTATGTTATGTCTGAAGAGAAAGTCCCTTTTTAAAGAAACATTTTGATGTCATGCCTCTTTGTGTGTGTATCTCTGCCATAAGCTCAGCACAGAAGAGTAGATCACACGCTACGCAGAGCACAACCACGATAAACCGGACCAAAAAAGCAGGTACCAAGCTAGGACAACACACTCACACGCAAACTCAAAACCACAAAGGTACATTGAGTCAGACAAAGAGCATGTACTTTATACTGTACTGGTATAGACATACAACAAACACTCTCTCTCTCTTTCTCTCATTTTTTCTCTCTCTCTTTCTCTTTCTCTGTTTTTCTCTGTCTATCTTTTTGAATCACACACACACACCTCTGTGCCACGTGAGAGCGACTACCTGAAGGGGAACAGGGGAGAGTGAAAGTGAGGTCGCCAAGGGTCTTGTCATGCTGTGATCCCAGGTATGTGCTGAATGTAAGGGTCAGGTCTAATAGACTAATAGTCTAATAGCCTTACAAGTGTAGGTTGAGAGACAAGAAGAAAGGAGGCAGGGGGGTCCCTCCTCTCCTCCTTCTATATTCCCAATTCATGTCTCCTTCATTCTTTTCGCCCTACCGTCTCTTCCATCTCTTTCCTTCGCTTTTTCCTGGAACAGCTCTCTCCTAATGTTCTCCCATCGCCATGTTTCATCCCATGCCCCTTCCTAATCTCTACAATCTCCTCTGCTCTGGGACTCCATTGTTACTCCGGAGGTCAAAGGGTGGGATGGTAACTGTTGTGAATGAACTACGGCCCCACATGGAGTTTTCAGACTCTTACACACTAGCCTGGCATATACTGTACTGTATGTGGTAAATCTGACTAACTTTTTGCAGTAATCATTTCAAATGTAGGCCTAGTGCTTGATCTAGCAGATCATGTAAGAGTTTTATTTTCCCTGAAACACTTGAAATTTGTACTTTATTTTTGTTTTTGTGACTGAAACCTTGTGCGTTTTATGTGTTTGAATCAGGAGGTTTGCCACACAGAAGCTCTATGGATATAAAATTCTCTGCTCAGTTTAATGGGGGGACTTGATGCCTGTTGGATTTTGAGTGCTGTCTCCAAACCGTCGTCAATAAATTGGTAATTAAACGGGAGCGCTCGCCAGACAGGGTGAAGGACAGTATACGACTCGCATTTTCTACTCCGTCATTATCATTGTGTGTTTTATCTGAGTTTTATTTCGGAATCCTTAATCGAAAACGGTTACAATATCCTTTCTTAAAGCATTGTTTCCTAGCATGTTCATTGTTTTTATTGCTCGGTTTAGCTTGAAGTTAGCATAGGGAAAGTTTGTTGCGAGCAGCTACAGTGGACCGTTTGCCCGTCATGTCATTGGCTGTATGAAAGGACAGGGTGGAGGGTTAGAAGGTGTAATTGGACAGCTGGGTCAGGCTGACCTCCTGCACCCCCTATGGGCTGTTTTAATTGTCTGCTTGAAAAGTATAAATCTTGGGGGGGTTGCAAAGTGATTTTGGAGACAACAGGGCCCCTGGCCTTGAGTCACGCAGTGGAGCTCTTGATTTAGCTGTTTGGAATGATGGAAAACAAAAGAGAAGAGTTTAGAGGGGGGATAATTAAATAAAAAGGGCTATGTGATGTGTCAGTAAATAAAAGGGGATGATGAGCTGGTGAGGCTTATGTGGGAGAACAATGCGTTGCTTTCTTCTCCCTCTGCTGCCAGTGTCTCAGAGCATTGTTGGTTCATTGGCAGGCACTGGCCATAAGCTGGGGTGCAATGCATGTGTCAACACTTGGGAAGTGAGTGTGAGAATGGGGTAGATATACTCAAAGACAAGTACTTTTTGCATGTAGTTCAGACGAGCGACGATGAGAAAAACAGCATTAGCCATGGAGTTCATTGTAAAGGCTAAGACACTGAACTTTGTTTGTCACACACATTATCACAGCAACAATTGCTTTAGAGTGTTTAGGCAAGAGTAACCGAAGAAGAGTGAGAGAAATCAGAGAGGGGTGTGACTTGTGTTGTGGGGCAGTGGAATGGAAAGATGAAGTGGCAAACAGGAGTTGTTTGCAAACAGCAACGCGAGCTGTTCGCAGGTGCTTGTGTCTGCTCCCTTTGAGTGTGCTCAGTAAACATATGGTTTATGAGGGCTACACAAGCATGCCACACAAAGACACACAGACACTGGCCTCATGTCACACCTAGCTGCCAACCCTCTGATCCGACGAAGGGCATCTGGCATCGGTCACTCCAAGCACACACACATGCGCGCACACATTAAGCAGTCCAAAAGCTAGATACTATGGCCTACTTTCATATTATCTCTTTGTGGCCAAATCACAGCTCCAATTTAATATTAAATTGGCCCCTAAAATAATTCAATTCTCGTGGGTTAAGGAAATGTATCCCTGTAATAGCGCTATCGCATTAGCCTCAAATTCACTTTCACATAAAAACAAAACAAAAATGCAGCTGGGTTTTTCCATTTAGCCATTTCAGATTTGGTAGAGGCTATGTGTCCTGTTTGTCTGTATATCTGTCTCTGAGTGAATGTCTGTCTTTATGTCTATCTCCCCAGCTGTACAGTTAGCTTGCCTGTGATAATGCCTTTTATTCTGTATATGTGGCCAATACAACTCAGCTGCGTCATTTCGGGCTCCTTGTTGCATCCGGCTGCAGAGTTTAAGAATATGCATCTGGCAGGGAATCATTGACAAACTCAGTGGTATTGCTTTGCAGCCATACAGACTTTAATAAAGGGAACCCATTGTGTATCAAACATCTAGTCAAAGAGATCAGATTTACTCGTGGTCTGCAGTTGGTTCTTGCGTAACCCGGAACTCCCAAGTGTTCCGATGTCACAGACTTCTGAGGCTGATTAAATGTCTGTGTGCTTAAAGAAATCCTTGAGTTAGTGAGCACATTCCCCTTCTCTTTCTGATAAATGTGTCAACGGTTTGAGTTGGATAAGGCCCCAGGACTGCCACTCCTGACCCCTTATCTAATGTACCCTAGATGTCTTCAAGGAGGCACCTCAGGACCTTGTATGTGTGTCTCTAAGTGGGAACTCCACCATGTAATTTCACGTGAGAGAAAAGAGTGCGATTGACTTTGCACAAGTGTGTACGTGTACGTGTAAGTAAATGCCATCCAAAATCCACTCTGCCCTTCTCATTCATACACAATCCCCCTTCCAAGCATCCCAGACATTTTAAGCACTCCTCCCATGTCTGTCTCCTGTCATTCGCGGCCCTGAGAGGCAGGGGAATTCCTCGCCTCAGGCCCTTTGTCTCTGTGAGGCGGGAAGGGAGCTAGGGTCGCGTAAAACCCAGGGGAAGGTTTGGCATTTTTGACTGGGACTTCAGGGGTCCAGAGGGGCAGGGGTGGATGTGGGACAACGGGTAGACGTGAGGTGAAGTGGGGGGTGGGGTGAGGGGGTTAGGAAAGAGGGGAGGGATGTGTGAGCGGGCCGGTGGTCTGGGTCGGACCCCTGATCTTTGGAATCTTTCTGGAGAGGGTGGGTAATGCGGGGAATGACGGGCGGTGATGAGGGCGGGGTCACTGAGGGGTGTCAAAGGTCATATGCAGCTGGCTCTCTCTCAAAGTTGATCCGAGAGCCCGGGGCGTTAACATGCTTTGCATTACACTACTATTCCCCTCTGTGCTTCTCTGTACGTGTGAGTGAGCGCTTGTGAGTGAGCGCTTGTGAGTGAGCGTGTGTGTGTGTGTGTGTGTGTGTGTGTGTGTGTGTCTGTGTGCATGCAGGCATGCATACGTTCACAGCCCTGTGTGGATTGAATTTTTGTTCTCACATCCCTTGATGATCTTCCACCTTGTTTATGGTTTCCTGTGAGGCGTTCCATATTAAACAGAGCTGGCACAGAAAAGGCTGGCTATCCTCAGTTTACCCCCTCCTTTTGCTCCCATCCAGCAGATTCCTCCGCTCCTCACTCATTTCAATTGACAAATTAAAGAGAGGGAGGACGTAGTGTTGTCTAGGGCCTCCTCAGTTCTATCACTGCCGATTTAACATGCGGCCACCCCCCAAACACACACTCTGTCTACTCCCCGTTTTGTTGCAAAGTTTCGTAGAAAGCATTGTGATCCTCTCCCGGCCCCCTATCTCTGTCTGGCTCGCCCTTCCTCTTCTCTCCCCCTCTTCCTCTCTCCCGCCATCCGTTTCCATCCCCTCCCTGAAAAGACCCGCTGTGGTGTCTCCTTTCAGGGCTGGCCTGGAGAAACCTGGGCCTTCTGGGGAAGAGGCATTGGGCGGTTCCATTAGCGAGATGAGTTCCTTTATGTGGAGCCTGTGTTTCGGCCCTAGCTGGTGTCCCCCCAGACCCAGGCAAACAAAGAGTCCGGCCCATCCCGTATTGTACAGCTGTCACCAGGGGCAGAACTCTGCCACGGAGCCCCCTCTGTTCTAGACAGAAGATCCACTGATAAGAGAAAGAGCGCTGAGGACAAGGTCTTGTGTGGCTGGTTTCATCGTTTGAAAAGCGTGGCAAATGTGTTGCCCTGTCCCTGTAACCCCCGGGTTTGCATGTTTATTTAGTTGATACCAGTAGTTCCTCAGTTAGATCCACATTAACCAAGTCCATCAATGTCGATATAATTTAAATGTGTTCTTTTTTTTACTGAGACAATTCCTGTTTATGGAGACTAAAGGGTTTGCGGTTTCAATCAGCAATCTAAATTGATTCTGGTTGGGCTGACAGAATTTGTTTTGTTCTTCCTCATTTTTAGGTATTGCAGAAGAACGGCCAGATTGCCAGCCTGACCAGTCTGAATGCCAAGACAGACGATCAGACTGACCTTAACAGACACTTGGAGGACAACACCCTTGCGGAAGGTATGCGTTTGTGCGTCTAGGCATGTGTGTGTGTGCCCTTTTTCTCTGGGCCGCTCTCTGTGCTGTCATGAAAGTGGCAAAATTGTTTATATGGGTTTGTGTCTGAGTATTGTTTCCTAGTGTGTGAGAGATCCTGTCTAACTAAAATGACTTGCCACCCTTCGTCCGCCCCTGGCTGTGTATGTATGTGATCTCCTGTTCTGACTACCTGAGATCCCCTTGATCCCCAAGCAATCCCTCTGTCAACACTAGAAACACACTTACATTTTCTTTTACCTTTGCAAAACCATACACATACAACACACACAAACAGACACACACAGACTCACAAACTCACACAAACCGAAGCAAATTGTACAGCATTCAATTGGAGAAGTTGTTAAAGTTAATCCATTGAAAGATTGTATCTACAGACACCAACCAATTTAGAAAAAGCCTTTTTGTCAACTTGTCTGAGCGGTCTTAAAACGAATCTCTTGTCAAATTCCTCGCTCTTAAAGAGGAGCTTATGTGCTTCTGTGAGAGATAGCGGAGGGACACAAAAAGGAGTGCATTCTTGGCAGTATAGTTGGATAATAAGTTGCCAAACACACCTTGCATCGGTCAGTTTTTAACCGTATCAGGTACATTTCCCCCATGGTTGCCATCGTAGCGAGCGGGGCTCCTGTTGGTGCAACCTGCCCCAGGCGTCTCCCGTAGCGACCTCCTATTTCCTGGCGTATGTTTGTTTATTTTCTTAAAGGTTCCTAAAGGGGTCTCCCTCCATCTGGGAGGCCTGCAAGGACCAGTTTCCCTCCATAAATATTTAGCAGGCCGTGACCTGTACCTGGCACAAAGCGACCTGCGCTGTGCAACCCAACACTACTTAAAACACCGAGATATGTCACATACCACGCTGTCAAAGAATCCCTCTTTAATAAGTGATTTAATGAAGCGACTCCGGACACTTTTAATAGAGTAACCTTATCCCCTTTCTGAAGATCGCACGCAGACAATGTAAGACACAATACACAGAAAATGATTGTGTCAAAAAGATTAACAGTACAGACAGGGAGAAAGAGGGAATGGAAACATGATAATGGGGAATTATCTTTCCCATGAAGGTTGATCCGATTAACATCGCGCACATTAAACGTCATGTAACTGCTCAGGAACTGTAACTGTCAACAATCATAAAATGAAGGAATGGTATATCTTAGTCTATCTTAATAATATATTTTTTAAGACAAATTAAACTTTAGATGTGGCTGAATGTTACTTGTCCCCTTTGGTCACGCCACTCAAGGCACTCAGACCTGCTGAGAAGGGAAGCTCTTTGTGTTGTTTCAGGTGTGACAGGGTCTGTTTGTAGTGTGGAAGCTTAAGAGTCTCTCCCAGCCTTCTGGTCTTCTTTTATCCTGACAAAACTCTGCTCTATTTCTCTCACTCTCTCTCTCTGTTCTCCCCTTGTCTGCATTCTGGATGTATTATGCATGTCTTGTGTGCAAGCTTTGCAAGTACGGTATATGAGTGTGTTTATTTTGTGTGATGCCAGTCAAAGTGTTTAAGTAGCTGATGTTTTGTTTCCCTGCTTGTAGCAAAGTTCATCGTTCTGTCTATTTATCCTGTTGTCTGCAGGGTCTGCTCCGGCCCACTCTGTTTATTTCTTACCTGAGGTCAGGGTTACACTAAAACACAGGAGAGAGAAAGGCCACATTCTATTTCAAAACCTGCGCTATTCCAATACTTCCCTGGTCATCTTCTTCATGTTATATGTAGAGGAATTTAATGGAACCTTGTCTTTGATACGGGTAAGACCCGGGTAGCAACTGGTCTTTTTTCTATAGCCACGGGTATTTTTTACAGACAAAATATAGAATTTTAGGAATTATGAGCTTATACAACCACTGAATCATTTGTCTCATATGTACACTGTATGTGCTTGTCTTGGCACCGGCACCAAGTACAGAGAGTGAATAGCAGATATATGTGTAAAGTCACAAGAAAACAAGTACAGCTAAATGTGTTCATGCAATCCCCCCCCCCAAAAATGGTCTGGAGGATGCTGGCATAGAACCCGCTGCTGGTGAGCACTCTGCGACTTGAGCTAATAATACAATTCATAAATCTCAGAGGGCAATAACTAAGGTGTATCTAAATATTATTAATGCAGCTACAGCACTTTAAGATAACTAGAAAGAGAGATGGATGATAAATAATGTATAGCTGGAGCCAACATTCCTCTGATAACAACAATCAGAGACCAAAGAGTAGACCACACATCAAAGATTCACAAAGACCTCCCACCACACACACATACACACACACACACACACACACACACACACACACACACACACACACACACACGCATTGTCAGGTAGAAAGACATACAGGGGTCTCAAGAGTATACCCGTCTGAGTTGGACTAATCCACATCAACCAATTTATAATAGTTCAAGCATGTTTATTGATTATCTGCACTCTGATCACAGCTGTTACTAGGCAAATTCTGAATCAGCCGAACAATAGAATAGATGATTCAGGTGCAGTAGCACAATATAAATGCAACCTACTTCAGATAAACACTTATTTTGTAGCCAGTCTACAATTCCTCTGTTCTATTCGATCTCAGGCGTCAGAGAGAGGTGGAAAGAGGAAGGGGACAGAGGAAGTTTGCAGGGAGCTGGAGTCTTCCTTCCTGTGTGGAGCCTGACCTCCATGCCCGGTGGGGGACCCCAGGCTGAAGACCAATGCTTACAACAGGTGGCAAGGTCACTACGGACAAATGTAGCCGGGTGCAGCTCATACACTGCAGCTGGTACACAGGGCTGTAAATGATGCAGCAGGGTTTATTGTCGGTGGCTGACTAATGTAGGAGCCAGCGGTGTTAAAGCCTGAACACACCGGCGAGTCACTTTGTCAGTCTGGAACACAGTGCCCCGACATAACATTTGGGAATATTGTCAGTCCAAATCAAAGCTGGGTGACATAACTATACATTTTGAATTGGCTGTTATGTTAATGTGGCAGCATCAAATACCATCCTTCTATTTTAAACTCACATTGGCTACTAACTTCCGCTATGTGAAAACATAATAGTGGCTCTGATTTGCTATGCGTTACCAAGCAACATGGGGGTCAAGACTTTGCAAGAATAAAATCACAGAATATAAATGGGCACTCTATTATAGATGTAAACATTTTGATCCATCAGGTGGATGTGTTTCTGCCTCTCTGGCGCTAACTTTCATATGCACACTCTTTTCTCTGTATGGGACTGTGGTGGAGAGTATAGAGAGTGTGCACGGTGCATGTGTGTACTTGTGTGTGTGTGTGTGTGTGTGTGTGTGTTCACACAGTATGCTGTTCCAAAGGCGTGGGTGCAAAAGGGGATCCAGAGGATGAGATCATATCTGATCTCATGCTCTGGCCCGAGTGTGTCCCGTCCCTCCCAGATGGCTAGATGGGACGTGGCCTGACAGACACGGGCTGCGCCTGTTCAGCAAAAATCTATTTCATGCATGGCGATGAGTTCAATATTTGTATTTATTGCATTTTTTGATTCTACTGTTCTAATATATGTCTAATATGTATGTCTGTCTGTATTTTTGTATGTATGTCTGTCTGACTGTCTGCTTGTCTGTATGATTTACTGTTATGACTCATTTTCTTCTCCTCATGTCTGCAAATGTGGCTTCACACCTCTCCGGCACCGTAATGCAGTCCAGCCGCTTGCCATTTGCTCTTGTCATTGTGCCCACATTTCCTATAAACGACAGAACTCATCACTGTCAAGATTTCTTTTTGTTCTGAATACATCTGTTTGTGTGACTGTTCTTTGTTGAAATAAGTTGCTTTGTGTCTGCCGACACCGTATCTATCAAATGCAACCGGCCATTCCAAAAAACGACTTATTACCCGTATTAAGGAGAGGAAGCTATCTCAAAGAAACTGTTAAGGGACCGTAAGCTCCTAGGTCCCCCGAGATACATCATTACACCTGCAAAGTAAAGTGCTTTTTACATCGCTTGTCATGCAGCGAAAGGAAACCAGATGGAAATCTTTAGTTCAGGGCAAATGAGGACAGCACAGAGAAGCGGAAGTTTGTGTTTTTCATACTGTAAAAGGCCATGTACAATTCAGAGTTATTATACAATAATGAAGGCCCTGGAGGTATCTGTCTGCTTAGCCACCGGTTGTCCCAGACCCCCCAGGACCTCTCCGTCTACCCCCTGTCCCCTCTCATCTTCCCGTCATTTGTGAACCCAATTTTTCCTCTTGGCCCCTAACCTGCCCCAGGACATAGATGGAGGGGCGGGTCGGGTGGGATAGGTGGGGTGATGTGGAGAGTGGGGGTGGGGTGGGGGTGGGGGGAGAGATTAACCCTGGAATGTGCCGGCCTGGAATCATCCCTCCCCTTTTGATAGCATGTTAACCGCCTGTTAACCGTCCCCTGTAACCGCCTGTATGACGTTAAGGGATCTCTACCTATAGGGAAGTTAAGACTGTACCATCCAGAATCTATAAGTAATCGGGGAGGTGGGGTGGGCCACGATTAAAGACAGGAGGATTACAGCATGGAGGACGTTTTTGGACGGCTAGCACAGAGGGCCGTGGAGATTGAGAGTCGTCTGGCTGAAGCAGACCGGGCCTAGATCGTAGGGGATTGCCCTCTCTTGAGTCTCTTTCAGGCTGTGAAAGACATGTGCATAGGGAATTCCACCCCTCGCATACTCACAAACACACACACACACACACACCACAGACCCCACCTCGTTCTTTAGATTGAGAACAGCTTTGGCCTGTGTGGTGGCCCGCATCTTGGTTTTTGGAAAAGCTGCAAACTAGGCCCCCCCTCCAGTACACAGAGAAACACTTGAACACATGCAGAGATAACAAGGTTTGCTGATCTTAGTGTCTTTTCTAGGCTTTTTGTGGAGAAAGAGTTAAGACAAGATTCCGAGGAGTTCACCCTTTCGCCGATTCTACTTTCACATCCCCTTTTTTCTTCACATCTGTCTTGGAAAACGTGGTATTATTTGGAAAAAAAGTTGTTTGCACAGAGATTTCTCTGATGAATCTGTGATTGGGAAGTAAATCGGAGAGGATTCCTAGCAATAAAATGAGTCTGACTTGGTGAAGTTGGCTCACTTGAAGCGCATTGTCACACTTCAATACATGTTTTATGATCTTGAGTATGTCAGATGATATCATGAACTTAAGGAAACCAAGCCCTTCTTGCGTCCGCACATTTTTTGGAACCAAGCGTACCCCGCCTTAAGTTACGTCTATATTGTTCTTATAAACAGTATTATTACTGCCAAACAAGGCAAAAAGATAGCTGCGATTGTGCGATATGGGATGAATCATGACGTCACTGCTACAGCCGTACGGTAATGTTCATCCGGTCACGCAAGCAAACTATTTCATTCCTGTAGGTCTCCTTAACGTAACACTCGCTCCTAACCCGAGTCACACTCTGAAAGAGTGACGGCACCGGTAGAATAAGGAAAAAAAGGGGTTCAAATAAGAGGGATTCCAGAAATCCTGAGAGTCAATCAAGAAGATAAAGTTGATAAAGACAATTCAAAAAGATGCATTCGTAGTGGAGCGGTATTGACCAGACTTTTCTCTGATCTTGGACAGATACACACACCCACACACACACATACACGTACACACGTACACACACTGCCCTCGTTTCCTTTTCCTGCCCCTTCCCCTGGTTTTAAAATGATAGTGTGTGTGTGTGTGTGGGGTGGGTGGGGGTCTGGCGGTGGGGTGGAGGGCTAGGGGGAAGGGGAGGGGGGCGTCCGTCCGATGATTTCACAGCCTTCATTGTGAGCAACAAAGCCCCCTCCGCCCAACCCCCATCCCTTTATTGAGGACCCCTCCTCAAAAATTGCTGCCTGAGAGTCCCTTGACATTCTTTCTCAACTTTGGGGAATCTGGGGTGTATTCAGTATCATCTTTGACAGTTAGTCTTTTGACAGAAACCCTGACCCTAACTAGTTAATGCCATTTTAATTGTTGAGGACAAGCTATGAAACCATTTAGTTACATGTATTTTATTTTGTTTGCCTCCCCAATTCGTAATAACCTTTCTAGCAACTGTGGATTGATTATGATAATATTTTCTATAATACTCATTGTAACCTTAGGCTGGGTTTTTGTCCAACCCAATGTGTCGGTGCAGGTGGAAGTCGTTGAATGCATTTGATGTGGGTGAGTCAGACTAGTGGACACACCAGGGGAGACAGGAAGAGAGGCGTAGCGCCCTATTGGAGGCACTCTCATAGTCAAATTTCTCTCCAGCTGACTCACTGTCCATTCAGCATAAATCACAGGAAATATATTGCATGGCACAGAGAGAAATATATGAGAAAGCTAGTCACTGTAGTAGAGGGCCTTTGTGGTGTGTCATAAATACATTTTTTAAGAATGACTGTGGGCAAAAATTCTCACAGTTGCTCAATAGGAATGTGATTTGATGTTTTACCAGAGTTCAATGGGAATCAACACTTATCAATTTTCAACAACAGCTATCTTTTTTATTGAATACATATAGAAGTACTCTGAGCATAAAATGTGGGGATGCAATTTATCGAATATACAGTATAACCAGAATATTTGTGGAAAAATAATCAAATAGGTTAACCAATATTCCACAGGACACAAGTATGTTTAAACAAGTATCACCGTGGCTAATACTTAGTACAAAGCAGGCTCCTCTCCTCAAAATCCCCTCACGACATTCAGACTAAATGAAGTTAACCCAGAGTAATAGAGGGGGGTGAGTGAATTTGTGCAGCAGAAACTCCCTCCCCCCTAACTCCTCTCCCCGTCCCTGATGAGTACCATGAAGCCTCCTATTCACAGCCTTGGGACTTTCATATTCACAGTTCACCAACCGAAGGAGTTCAAAGGCACAAACAGGAAATTACGTGGAAGGATGGGAGAACAAAATTACACGTTTTTGATTTAGTTTTCCCCCTCCTGGACCCTGTACTTCATTTGGTCCTTACATTCCTCTTCTGGCCCTTTATAAGCCCTCTGAGCTTGGTGTCACTTTAAATAACGAGTCTTAGCAAACCTGATTTGGGCTGGTCTTGAGCAACTACCGCAACCTCGAATCACAACGCTTAGAGTCATTGTACATTAGCCAGTAGCTAAAGTAGAAACCCTGGATGCTTTGTGATTAGGAAGGTGTAATGATGGCATCGGAGGGAATCAGCTAACCAGGTTCATGGCTCCCTTTGAACTGTGATTGTCCCCTTCTAAACAATGTGGCTTCATAATCACAGGACCCAATGCATGTAGAAGGACGGAACTCCAAGACGCCACTCCTTTAGGCTGTTATCAGCCATTTCGCTGCATTCCCGATGGAATTCACACGTTCCCTGGGGACAATGCCGAGGTGTGGGGGATCTAATTATGTCGCTATTTACCTGAGGAATTGTCTACATTCCTTCAGGCACTCGCCCACCACCCTAGACTCCCTCCAGACAAAAGCTGAATAAAGTGTGCCTTGATTATGTAGGGACGCATTAGCATTAATAGGGGGCAGGTGATGATGTGGACCCCCACCCTACTACTCCAGCCCCCAATAAAGTTTTAAGTTCCTCTGAGCCAACTTTGGCTCAACAAACAACCGAAATGACCCTCAATACCAACCAAAAGCATGCAGCACAAAGGAGCAATGTCGTGAAAAGAGGTGAAGTAAATCAGAGTTGTAGAGAGTATCACCCTCTGAAAGAGTCAACTCATGGCTGCCCCTAGCACGTTACAAGCCATCCCTCTCCACTCACTTTAGAAGCAGGCCCCAGTGTTCCCTGTGCGCAGAGCCTGTGTCAACATTCCTCTATGGCTGGTGACATGAGATAGAAAGGGGGGGTCCTGTTGACTCTCTTTAGCGAAAAGAGGCAGGGGCCCCCTGACTAGTTTCCATTCTCTTTGGGAAATTCTGAGAGGAATATTGTCTTTCTAGGGACAGAGGGCAGTTGGTAGAGGGCAGTTGGTGGAGGGCAGAGAGAGAGAGAGAGAGAGAGAGAGAGAGAGAGAGAGAGAGAGAGAGAGAGAGAGAGAGAGAGAGAGAGAGAGAGAGAGAGAGAGAGAGAGAGAGAGAGAGAGAGAGAGAGAGAGAGAGAGAGAGAGAGAGAGAGAGAGAGAGAGAGAGAGAGAGAGAGAGAGAGAGAGAGAGAGAGAGAGAGAGAGAGAGAGAGAGAGAGAGAGAGAGAGAGAGAGAGAGAGAGAGAGAGAGAGAGAGAGAGAGAGAGAGAGAGAGAGAGACCCCTTACACACCCTAAAGGGGTATGTCTTAAATAAGAATCATTATGAGCTTCCACCAACTTCAGCCAAAGCCTGAGCAGTGAAATGGGGGTTTTGATTTGGGTACTTAAAACTCTGGGGAGGATTGGGGTAAAAAGGGTTTTGGTGAGAAAGGGTTGAGACAGGGTGGGGAGGCTTGCCTAAAAGAACCCATGGCAAGTTTCAGCCATGCTGGTTGGAATAGGAGTAGTAGGAGGGAAAGGTGGAAGAGATATGAGGGAGATGAGAGAAGGTGGGAGGAGATGGAGGGAGGGGGGGGTAAAAAAAAACAACTCATTGAGAACAGCTGAAGAAAAGGGAAGGAGGAGACAGGCAGGGGTGGGCCTTCCATGACATGTGTGTCAGTGTGGGGCGTTTGTTGAAAAGTGTGTGTAGCCCACTTTTGTCTTCATACTAATAGAAGTGGGAGAGAGACACTGCTCCAACCCAGAAGAAGCTTGCAAGTAAGGAGGGAACCAACTTAAAAAAAAAAACAGCCCACACATCACCCTGTTAGAGTGCAAAAAGAAAAAAACTATTCACCAAGTGAGTTGAAGATTTCTTTTTTTTTTTTACACAAACTACTTCGAATCTTTTTGAGTTACATTTTTTTTTATATATATATTTTGGTGGAGAAAAGCATTTGAGAGAAGTTTTACCATGCTTGGAACAATTACTCTAACAGGTAAGGTCAACCTCTCAATTCATTTAATTCAATTTGTCCAATTTAATTTAGTCTCTGGACAAAGCCCTATCTTTCATACTGATTATACCAGTGTCGTTTCTGATCATCTTTTAACACAGGCTTATGAGCTGATGATTTTTTCTTGGTGTTTTACATTTTGTATATAATTAAGTGACACCAAAGTTTGTCTTAGAGGGACCAGGTATAGCCAATGACATTGTTGTCTTGAAGGTGTGGTTGGCATTGTTGTTTCAGGCAATCCTTTTAGTGATGTTTTGTCAAGCCATTGACATTATTCCAGCTCTGTAGCTATGCCAACAACCCTGTCATATTTACATTCCATGAGTTGGTAAAGTCCACGAGCTTCTCTAGCAAAAATAATTTCACACGACAACTGTCAGGTAAAGATATATGAAAGCGCTGTCTTTTAGCCCCCACACCCATCTCTTGTGTGAATTATTTCAATTAGTTGAAGTGGATCCTGTCTCACCATGGGGTTATTCAGCTTAACCTCAGTAGAGGGTGTGAAGGAGGAGGAGGATGGAGAAAGAGAAAGAGGGTATGTTATTAATTACTTGCCAAGACTGATTTGTCCTTAGAACTTAACTGGAGCGGTCTGGAATGTTTTATTTTATTTGTGACCTCATAGGCTATTGGCTTTCTCTGAAATATGATCATCCAGCATTGAAAGTTGTACTTTAACTTTGGATTAAAATATGCTTTTTATGCTGCGCTTGCCGTTTGACTTCAGAAAGAACGCCCCGAGGGACTGTGGACTGGTCGCTGATCAGATAAGGCAGGGAGCACATGGTGGCCAATAGCCAGCGTATCAAGCCACAGGGCCTGACTCTGACGTCTCGGCTGCGACGGGGAGGGGGTTTGTTATCAGTCTCCTGACCGTCTCTAAACTGTCTGCTATTGTTTGTTGGGTTTCTGTAATTAGAGCAGGGATTTGCATACATTTGTCTGGCAGAGTTTGTAAACACTGTCTGGGAGTAGGATCTCCTTCTGTCCACACACACTCACACACACACGCACAAGGGCTCATTATGGTAGTACAGCCAAGCCAACAAGCTTATCGGATTCCCTATCTCATTGGTGACACTCGGGGATAACGATACGTTTATAACAAGTGGTTGGTGGCTGCAGTAGACTGGGAATTGAACACGCACAAAGAGCCCATTTCCAGCCGTGAAAGGTTAAACTATGAGTGTGTGCCAGAGATCTGGAACACCCCAGGACTGAGAGCAAGTTAGGTATTTCCCCCTGGGGCAAGCATCAGCCATGCTCGCCCCCCCCCCCACACACCCCCACCCCCCGGGCTGTCTCTACTGTCCCTATGCATTCCTCCTGGTCCAGTCAGTAGCCAGAAACCTCTCTAGCCTCCCTCTCCATCAGACAGAGTAGAAACCCTGTAAACGTTTGCGTGTCTGTAAAGTAAAAAAAAAAAAACGGTCCAGAAAGCAGAGATCAAAACGCTGCAGAAACGCAGGTGCTCTGTTAAATCAATGTGGTTCCTGGGTTTTATGGTCGTCATGGGAGATACACATGGCCCTAGTCTGGCCATTTACTGCTCCGCCAGACGCTCCCTGCTTACATTCTAATACAGGTTTAGTGGAGACATCTTTGTGTATCCACACAGTAATGGTATTGAGACATTAGTATACAGCATTGTGTTGTACTGTAAGTAATTACAACTAGAGCTCTGGTTTAGTATCAATGTGTGGGGTGGGAGGGGGTGCTGTTTTTTTAGGTCCTTGTGGTTGCCGTTGACCTGACTTGTTTGTTTAACAATAGTGTGGCCTGACAAAGTAACAGCTATCCTAACAATAACAGCTAAGCGAGAGACCCCCTTCACGCACACAAACACCATTATTTTGCCCCACCCCTCCAACTATTGCCAATACCATGGAAAATGCAATTTATCCGTAGACCCTTTTCATAGATAAGTTTACTTTGAGGCTCTTGATGTTTTTTCTGGCAGGCTGCAGTGAGAGGGGAATTATTTCTTTGTTGATAAAAAACTCAATGGTCTCCTCCTCCCAGTCCCCACAAACTTCTCTTTTTCTCTCCGCGTATGAGAAATTGATTCCCTGAAATGGAAGGGTTGTGTCTTTGGGGATAGGGTGGGACGGGGTGGGGGTGAGGAGACATGCAAATAGATACATTTAGCACCCGCAATGATGTTTATTAAACCTGAAAGTAGTTACTGGTGAAGAAAATTTTGTTCGACCAAAAAGCACGTACTAATCAAATACACGCGTTATAAGATGACTGATCCTATTGTGGTGAGAAGGAGACGCAGGGAAAACCAAAGAATATGTCGAGAATGTGTTCATTCCGGCCATGTTCATTTTATGTAGACGTCTGAGGTTAAAATCATTCTCTCATATTGCCTATCCAGCAATGCCATTTTTGAGCTATTGAATCCATCATCCCCCGCTCCTTATGTGCCAACCTTTCATAATTGGCAAATTGTTCTTTTGTTCTGCACCTAAAATCTTACCATCTTCTCTAAATTTCATCTGTTGATCATTTTCTTTTCCCCATGGCATTTCTTTCTCACTGATTATCTCCCTTATGACATTTCTTTTTGTTTTATTTTTATTTCTTTGCTCTTGCTCAACAGCTTATTGGCCTCCTCCACTAGTACCTCTACTTCGAGGGGATCAAATTAGATTTTCCTTTAGCGGTCGTTCTGTTTCCCGTCCAAACAATCCATTGCTAGAATCACTTAACCCCTAATTTAAATATTGCGGTTTGCACCTGACGTCATTACGCAATTACTCTTAGTTAATCACCCACAAATGGGTTGCAATATTTACATGCAATCTGTTGGGGAAAACGCGCAATTTAGTATGTGCTATTTGGGATCTTAGTAAATCAGGCCCTCTGTGTATTTCCCAGAAATGCTAAAATACTGGCTAAATGGCAGAGTGCCTGTTGATGAGGTTCAACCGTTTAACGGGATACTTCACAGATTTTAGAAGACAATGTGGTTATTTATGCTTAATGAAGTAAGTATATGGAACAAGTTCCGGTAGAAGTATTAACGTAAGTGAAAGAACAGTATCTTTCTGACCATCGGCATTTAAATTGTGGATTCACTGTAAACCACAATGCCCATGGCTCATTGCGCGAATCAAGCACTCCCTTGATCCACAAAAGCTATGAGCCTGGCATCGCAGAATACTATGTGTCGCTGGTACTAGCAAACCTCATAAAAATTGCGTTATTGCTTTACAGGTACAAGAACAACATGGCAAGCTAACGTTACCCCGCCGATTTATACGAGCAAAAAATAGCTTACCGATTGAGACAAACTTAGGAGGAGCTGCAAGCTAATGTTCCATAACATCTAACGTTACAGCCTCCCACATCTAAATGTTTGTTATTCAACATGACATATTATATTAGCTTGCTAGCTACTTACTCAGCTGTATCTGCCTCCTTGGCCCAGCAGGTCTCGATTGTTTCTTCCAGATCATCTTCGATGTTCTAAAAGAAGGTCTACAGCCTTCCCCACTGTCATATGCACTGCAAAACTTTTCTGTCCATATTCTTGGCTGGAGAGTGTCATAGCCTACTTGACAGCAGAAATTGTGCCCTCTTGTTGCATTTCAGCATGTGCTGTTTTTCCCCGTATTGCCTTCGGTAAGTTATACACCAGTAGCTCGAGTCCAGCTGCTACGCCCCCACCTTCAGCCCTAGTGTAGCTGGTTTACCCACAGCCTGTAGCCTAACTGTTGTTGCATTTCTTTCTCTCTTCATGGAATGTCCTCCTCACTAAAATCTGTTTAAAATAAATACGTCTGGATTTCACTGTCCAACAAAATCTCCATATCCTAAACTCTTGATTAGGGTTTGATTGCAAAACAATATATGACAACACTATATGTTCAGTAAAGCACTGGTAGATTATGGAAAACATATCAAAAGATAGAAAATCGGGGAAGTATTCGTTTATTCATTTAACCCATAAGAGGTGGTTTTAATCCTTAAAGCTCTGATGTTCTGTGCATGCTAGGCCACTGTGTGAAGCCTTGCGTCTGTAATTTTACTGCAGGAAGTGGGAAGATTATATCTTACTCATGTGCAGGACAAGAACACTATCTTCTTTTATAGCTGGCTAGTTTAGGTAAAGGAATGCAAATATGGAAACATTTTAAAGAAGAAAAAACAACCCCCCCTTATTGGATGCTGAAATAGGAATACTGCTATTCAAATGAGATGATTTTTAATAGGGATTGTACAAATGTTTTATTTTGTTATTTTTGAGAAACTTTTGGTTCTCCACACTCTTCCACTCATTCTTGTATCATGAAAGGTAAGAAAGATATCATGTCAGAGGAAGGAAGCCCCACCCAACCCCAAACACGCGCGCACACGCACACACACACACACACACACACACACACACACACACACACACACACACAGTCTGTAAACCTAGCCCACCCGCTTGGCCCATACCTACACCTCCCTCCTGTCAAAACACAGATAGACATGGCAGGAATTTCAGGAATTGTGTATAAATATGGGTTTAAGTGTGTGTATCTGCGTGTATATGTATATGTGTATGTTTTGGGGTTTGTGGAGCAAGGTGGGGGTTGCTATGTTTTTGTACTTCAGCTGTCACTATCTTATATTTTTGTTAGAACTGAACACAAGCACAGATACGACAATGCAGTTTTGGAAAAAGAAACAAAACAGAGAAGCTGACAATACTCCCTTGTTTTGAGCTTTTAGACATGCTTACATTGTGTTTGCGGGACTAAATTACAGGGAATGGCAGAAAAGAATTTGGTTGTGAAACCAATGCTAGAAGGTTTCCTACAGTGCTTGCTGTGGGTTGTGTGAGTGCTCAAATTTGTTTTTGCCGTTCACTCACAGGAAAGGGATTAGATAGAGCGAGTTTACATCTGATTTCAATTAAGAAGTCATATGCTTGATTCAATCAACTGAAGGGTTTGGATGCTGCTGCCTGAATAAATCCTTTTTAGATATGATGTGATTACACATGTATAACCTGTAGGTTTCACTCATTCGATTGTTTTTGAGGATTTTTGATGATTCCATGATCCTAACGATCACTCTTTTTCTCTCTTCTTTCAGTTGGGGACGGTGTGTCCGTGTCCCAGAAGGAAGAGGTACCCGAAACCGTGGCAACGACCCAGGAAGAGCTGGATCCACAGGTTAATGGTGAGAAGGAGGAGAAAGCCTCCCCCGACGCCACCGACATCACCGCCTGCGAGGAGAAGGCTGCCGAGCAAATGCCGGGCGACGCCAATGAAGTGGGCTTCAAGAAGATCTTCCGTTTCGTGGGATTCAAGTTCACGCTGAAGAAGGATAAAGACGAGAAGACTGACCCTGTGCAGCTGCTGACGGTAAAGGAGAAGGAAGGAGAGGAGGCAAGCGGCTCAGAGGCAGCCGAAGATGTTAAAGAAGAAGGCTCTACTACAGAGGAGGAGGTCAAGTCAGACGAGAAGCAGGCCAAGACTGAGAGCGCCCCAGCCGAATCTGCCACAGCCGAGGACACCGTGGCTGTGGAGGCTCCCGCCGAGCCAGCAGATGTAGAGGCACCCGCTAAGGAGGAGGGTGCAGAGGAGTTGCAGACCAGCCCTGCCTCAGCGGAGGCTGGCCCATCCTCTTTCCGCAAGTTCTTCTCGCAGTTTAACCTGCGTAAGATGGCCAGCTTCAAGAAAGGAAAGGAGGGAGATTCAAAGGAGACAACCACCGATGAAGAAGAAGACAAGACTGAGGAGGCAACGATGGAGGAAGGAGACAAGGCTGAGACAGAGGGAGAAGCCAAGGTGGAGGATCTTGCGTCAATCCCAGTGGCAGAGGCCAAGCCCGACACCAAGCCTCAATTGGAGGCAACCCCCCCAGAAGAACCCAAAACGAATGCCAAAGCTGAAGCTGGGGTCAAGTTAGAGCTTACTGTTGAAACACGAGCTGCTGCTGCTGAAATTACGGAGGAGGCTAAGCTGACGGAGAAGGCGGAACATGCTATGGAGGGAGAGAAGGCCCCTGTGGACTTCACCACAGAGACCGAGTTACTCTCTTCTCAGGAGAAACTCAAGTCCCACGGAAGCCCGCTCAAAAAGCTCTTCACTGGAGCCGGGTTGAAGAAGCTCTCCACCAAGAAAAAGAACAAGAAAGACACCGAAGCCAAGCTGACGGAGTCTGGTGAGCAGGCAGCCGAGCTGCAGTCCTCTACCGAGCCCAGCGAGGTCCAAAAACCTGAGAGTGAGCCGTCCTCTCCTGAGGAATCTGGGGAGCATGTTGTCGGCGCTGAGGCCAGCCAAGAACCTGAGGGAGAGGCGATCACCTCGGATGAGGAGAAGAAAAAGGAAGGCATCCTACCCTGGTCCTCTTTCAAAAAGATGGTGACGCCCAAGAAGCGTGTCAAGAGGCCCTCTGAGAGTGATGAAGAGGCACCTGCTGACAAGCCCAAGTCGTCCACCCTGTCCTCCATTGAGAGCGCCATGTTGGTGGACAAACCCAGCGAGGAAGAGTCAAAACCTAGTGAGACTGAAAAACTAATTGAGGAGGACCCCAAAAATGAAAATGCTGAGAAGCTTGAGAGCAGCACCGAGGAGCCCAGAAGGAAGATGGACACTTCCGTCTCCTGGGAGGCGCTAATGTGCATGGGTGGAGCCAAGAAGCGGACCAGAAAGACCTCAGATTCAGATGATGAGACTAAGATTGAGGAGGAAGTGCTCGCTGTGCAAGCCACAGCAGAGCAGGAGCCAGCTGAGACTGCTGAATCCCCCATCCTCACCTCTCAGGAGGCCAACACCGAAGCTCCAACTATGTCCTCCCCCGAATTGGCCACCAGTCCACCAGAGAGAGAGTCGACCTGGGATACTCTAAAACGCCTGGTCAGCCGGAACAAGCCCAAAGGAGAGGAGAAGCTAGAGGAGAATGCTGAACCAGTCCTTTCAGATAGTGAAATTCCCAAGGAAGAGTCTTCATTCTCTCTGAGGAAACTCCTCCCTGGGCGCAGGAAGAAAAAACTTGGGAAGCAGCAGTCAACTGAACTGGGTTCTGGTGAGGAGGACTCTGACACCCCAGCAGTGGTCCCCCTTTCTGAGTATGATGCTGAGCCTAAAGAAGGGTCAGAGATTCCAACAATCACTGTGGAGAAGCCAGACATCCCCCAGATCAATGTGTCGACAGAAGATCGATCCCCCTCATGGATTTCAGTCACACCCGAGGTTGAAGTCAACACGGAGGAGAAACACGAGCCACTGAGCGACATCCCAGAAGAAGGAGAGCATGCTGCCACACCCAAGTCCGCCGACACGACCATCGCCGAAGATGACGAAAACAACGAAGACACCATTCTTAGTCCCATGGCCCCTCCAAAGAGGTTCAGCCGAAGGCTCTCCACGGCCGAGGTGGTCCCCCTGGCCCCAATCCCAGCATCGGGACAAACCACTCCTGTTCCTCAGGGACCCCAGTCCGAGACGGCTCAGCTGGTCTTAGAGAGCGCAGTCCCACTGGTCAACGAGATCCCCAGCCATACATCTGTGGCAGTGGAAGATGTGCCCCTAGAGCAGGCAACGGCAGAAATAGAGTATGTGCCCTCAGTTGAGAACGCTGAGGCACAAACCAAGACCATTCTGGAGGTTCACATCAGGGAAGAGGCCATGGCCATCTGTACCGGCCTGGGCACCAAGGAGATTGCAAAGGTGGCTTTGGAGAAGCCTGTGGTGTCCACTGTAGAGTGTGTGACCGTGGTTGTTGATGCCCTGGCCAGAGAGGTGGCCGTGAAGGGAATGGCCGAAAAATCTGAACAGGCTGTGGCTTCTGAAGATCTCGTGCTTGAGGCCCAAGTGCAGCAGGTTCAAGTCACCGAGCTCGAGCCCGAGACGGTAGACATGCCTAGTCTCGACATTCCTGAGCCCGAAACCGCCAGTGAGCAAAAAGAGCAGGAAATTGCACCGGTTGCCTCAATGGTATCCCTCTACAGGGAGGAGGAAGTAGTTCCGCCTTCGGAGCTCACCGAGAACTCCCCCAAAGTTGAGCTGGTTGAACCTATCACCCCGACTGTGGAAGAAACTATTTGCTGCGACAGTGTAGAGGTTGCTGAGCCGGCCATAGTGGAGATAAAGAGCGAGGATATCAAAGAGGTTGCTGTAGAGTTAGCCGTTAAAGGCGAGATCTCCCCCGTCGGTGAAATGGTCCGGGTTCTCACCGAGGAGATGAGCTCTGCCTTGTCTGAGGAAGATCAGTCCACCCTGGTTGAGGTCACTGAGCCAGCTATCCCTGTTGTGGCCCCCAACAAAGAGTATGCCATCGCCAAGGAGACAATCTGTCTCGTTGCACCACTACCAGAGAACATTGACCGGGTGGAAATCACGCAAGATGAAGGGATGGAAAAGGTCCCAATCTCCAAACCAGCAGGTGGAGAACCTATCCAAGTGCAAACCAAGGACATTACCTCAGCTATTGCCAATGCTGGGGTCGAGCCTGGCACCAAAGCCCACAGGTCCAAGGAAGACTCCATCGAGGTTCAGGGTCTTGCCATCCCTCAGGTGGTTCTCCAGAGTGCCATGGATGAAGTGTCAGAAGCCCTACCCGAGCCGGAGAAGCCCATCACCCCAACCGTCACCCCACCAGTCACCCCACCAGTTACCCCACTCGTCACTCCTCCCGCCACAAACGAAACTCCAACCCCAGTTCAGGCGGTGGCCACTGTTGAGCGAGAAGTTGAGCAAATGGCAGAGGAGAAACCTGTCATCACTGAAGCTCCTGTCATTCTGATGCACGTCCCAGCACCAGCAGAGACCCCTAAAGCCCCCAAAGTAGTCCATACAGCCGTCCAGATCGTTGAGTCCATCGCCGTTGAAGTCACTGAGTGCATCAACGGCACACCAGAAGACACTCCAACGGAGGCGGCAGTTGAAAAGAAGAAGCCAGAGTTAAAGCAAGCTGCGGAGGTAATCGTAAGTGAGGAAGAAGTGACCAAGGAAGAGATCAAAGCAGTGGGGAGAGACGAAAGTCAGCCAGAGGAAACAAAGGAGAAGAGCAAAGAAGATGTTTCTGCAGCAGAGGTTACAGACGTGAAGAAAGAGACAACGCCCGAGGTCCGGGTCCACACCCAAGTGGTCCTGCAGGCAGCACAGGTGATCGAGGAGCAGACCGACAAGGAGTTCAAGATCGAGGCCGTGGTGGAGTTTGACAGCAGCGGCAACGTGAAGGAAGAGGTCCCTGCTGCTGACGGCTCCGTCCTGGAGGTCCTGGTGGAAACGGATGTTGCAGACATCCCCATGTTGCAGGACAGCATGTCGAGAAAGCCCCAGACTGCGCTAGACGCCACCCACCACGAGGTCCCAGCCTGCAGCCCAGCAGAGACGGTGACAGAGAAGGTGGCAGCGGTGAAGTGCGCACAGGTAATGGCGCAGGTAATGGAGGTGATCGAGGAGGCGGTGAAGGAGATCGAGCCTGTCTCCACAGAGATCACAGCAGCGTCGTGAGCAGGTGAGACGTGTGGCTTGAGAGCTTATTACTTTTTTCACTAAAAACCCTTTTACGTTTTGAATTATTTTTAAGAATACATACATGGTTTCTCATGATTGTATTTTATAAGTATGTGAGGTTCAAAAATATGTCTTTACAAAGGCTTCTATCAAAGTTCTAATAAAATGGTGATAGAAAAGTGAAAGAGAAAAAAGGTTGTTATTTCCAGAATTCCTTTGTTGGCCTATCACCCAATCTTCTCATGGTGGCTTTTTCAAAACATCAATGGGGCCTGCTCTTATTATGGTGAGGAGGAGGGGATTGGCCGGCTGGTCAAATGAAAAAAGCTTTTGTTCAGGCTACGGGTAACCAGGGAACCTTTGATATCAAAGCAGGAATGCCGCTGTTGACCCCTGCTTTGTAGGCTGGGGTCTTAAAGGGAAGCGGTGTGTGAGGGGCAGATGAACTTGTGCTGACAGACTGATTATGATTCCTCCCCTTTCTCCTCCTTCCCCGTTGCCTAGTCAGTATAGAATTAAACAACCGCGATAGAATAGCCTACATCCTTTGATGCATTTAATAACAATACGGAAAAAATGTACTTTCATTCTGGTGGGACTATTGTTTAACCTTATCTAGTCCTATTAAATAGATTTTTTGGTTACCATCCAAATTTGTTGTCATACTGCAGTCAAACAGTTTAACAGGAGAGATGAACATGGATGAAGAATGGGTGTGGCTCGGTTAAATGTTTAATGAGCACTTACACAGACAGTACTGCAGCAAAAAGAGATGATGAGAACGGAGGAAGAGGGCATATACAGAGAGAGTGGAAGGATGGAGCCCAGTGGTACCGGTTCACCGGCCTGACTGCTGAGTCATAAAAAACAAGACAGAGTAGATAGACAGGCAGATAGGAAAGGATGGAGAATACAGATAATCAGATAATACGATAATAGTTTATATAGATTAAATATGAATATAGAATGTCGTGTAAAAAAACGTAGAAAGGGTAAAAAAAATACGTTGATAGCTTTTTCTGCATTGACAGCATAGCAGGGTGAGTCGGCATAAGTGCAGTCTAAAAAGAAGTTACACTTCCTGGTTAAGACTCTTCTGATATGCACAGAGAGTTTTCCTCAATGCTCTTAAGAACATGAATGCTATTATTAATGAATGTGTTAGTTAATGTGTTCTAATCTATCCATCGCCAATTTGTTCTTTCTCCTCAGATGAAGACGTGAGGTGGATGCCTGGGAGACAGAATGTTGGGACAAGGATGTGTGTGAGAAAGAGAGAGAGCGAGAGCGCGCGAGCGAGAGAGAGAGAGAGTGCTCTGTGGCAGGAAACACATTGAGACTGAGCTCTGCCCCACCCTGCCCAGAGCCACCAAGTGGCTGAGCGACAACTCCAACTCTCTCTCCTTCCCACCAACCCCCGCCCCAAACCCCCCTACCCCTTCGCCCTGCCCCTGCAGCACCAGTCCTGTCCCACAGTGGGTGCCACTGGCTAGGGACGAGCTTGACCAGCACCACCATTGTACACGTGACATACACTTACACACTCACACACACACACGAGCGTCATCCTGACTTCACTGCACCTTGGAAGTGTCCCAGCTGGCTTGTAATCAATGTGATGTATGTTTTTCCTGTCTTATTGACCTTCCATTGCCCTTGCTTTGATGGCAGGGGGCTGCTGTCTGATGGAGTGTGCATGTGAGAGAAAGTGTGTGGGAGTATGTAGATGTGAATGAACAAACAGTGTTTGTGTGTTTGGTCAAAGAGTTGGAGGATCCTTATCTTGTATATTGTATTTATATGTTAAGTATTCTTTTAGCCCCGTCACCATTTATTTTTTTCTATTTCCGGTTGTATGGACTACTATTCGATGTTTGGTCGGGTTTAGCTCAGATTATCACAAAAAAGGTACAGATTGTATTTCAATCCCGGAGTCTTTTATCAACAATTCCAGACATTGACTAAATGTGAATGGGCAAAGTAAGAGGTGATATCCATAAGAGGTGCAACACGTTAATTTGACCTTTTACACATTTGGGTCTCAATGTACTTCCCCCAATCGGTTCAGCATTCTAATATGTTATCAGCTCCTTATAGATAAACCCCCCATTTCACTGCCTGATTGTGGGAAAGCATTGTTACCTCTGAAGTATAACTTTGTCTCTGAATTTTTATGTAAAGATACAATAAAACACTATCATTTCACTCTGGTGTAATCATATGCGAAAGCTGAACAGTGACAAACAAGGCGTTTGATATGTGACACAGAAAACATCCAATGGTGACCTTGAGGCATGACCATGCTTAGGGAGCAATGGATTGCACGTTTTGCACAATGTTAAATGGTCTTGGATACGAAATAGTATGTGTAGTTGATATACCACACTGCCCATTAGTAGTAACAGCTTGGTCACAGCAGTACATGTATAAAATGAGTGTAAAGACTGTAGTATGTTAGCGCCCTCTGCTGCCTAATATGAGTAACGCGTAATCTTAATTTTCATCACATCAATTTCATCACTGCCTGAGGAGTCGGTGCTTTTATTCTCAACTTTGCTATATGGATTCACAATGTTTGAATATTTTTCTGAAGTCTGTTTCATTCAAGATTGATTGAGACTCTCTCCAGCTACTGTAGCAGTTCATACACGTGATGGACCTAGCTGATGTGACGGTTAATGAATCACACTTAGCTGCGAGGTAAAGGAACACAAAACTGGCCTAGCACCAGGGACAAAGTTCAAATGGAGAACATCACTCAGATATCATGTGGTGCCAGACAAAAAGACATGCTTATTCTGCAGCTCAAATTAAAGCCAAATTAAGTTAGGGCAGGTAATCATGGGCGCTCACATGATGGGACATGTGAGGGACCCAATTACACTCCAGCCATTGACTTCAAGTCCACACAACTTGTTTTCCAATTAACCCTTGTATAAGATGAGGTTGGTGCTGTTGGGAGGGTGAGCAAAGTTAGTCCAGCTTACCAGCTCACTTTCTGAGAGACAACGCCAAACCCCAGTTTTAAGGCCCCAGCTTTGAATAGGGATTTGGGGTTGCACTTACTGTAGTGATGTTTAAGACCAGCATCCATATCACATGTGCTAATAACATGATACAATTTTTAAATTCAGTCAAAAAACCCTCAGTTTTAAACACCCACCTTGACCAAATATGGACTGTAAATTATTCTGACATCATGCATAACCACTTGAACCCTCCCTTTCGATTTTAGATGTCAAAATGGTGGTTTAGATCCGCTTCGTACTTACAGAAAGCTGCGAGACCACTATGGCTGGTCCCTGCTTTACTTCTGTGCTTTATGGGTGCGTCATGCCATAACGTTTGCTTTATGTAAGATAGGTTCAACAGAATGAAATATAAAAAAAGCTATTTCTCTTGCTGCTTAATCTATTGCATTTGTTTGAACAGCCCCCACCTGAGTTTTTTTAACACAATAACTGTGAACACTGTAACATTTGTGAAAAAAAGTGTATACCAATTTCCTTTCAAAAATTTTACTCTAATAAAAAGTAACCTATATAAGCATGTACTTAGCATGGTCTTAGATTCTGTCTTTTATAATTTTTCAAGCTGTTAATAGTATGGGGACAGAAACATGTCTATATTTCATCCAAAAATAAAGCTAGCAATATAAAATAATGAAGTTTGGTTGTCTTTTTATCTAGCTTCTAGTAACTATAGTATTAAAAAGGGGAATTTGCATAGTTCACATCAAGAATGACACTGTAATTACTGAGATGTACAGAGATTTACAGAATAAATTCAGATCAAAGTCCAATATGCTTTGGCAAAAGGTGATATCTTTCGTGATTTTTGTTCTAGTAATCCAGGGAAAAGATGTTCCATCAACACATTCGATAAGAAACAAGTTTCCCTAAAACATTCCAAACAGCATTTTTCTTTTAAAACATGGTTCAAAAGATACGTGTAAATATGGCTTTCATGTAACTTGTAACAGCTGTAAATATCTATTAATATCACTGCTGTCATCTGTAAAGCAAGGTGAACGAGTGTAACCAATATTATGCAAAAACATTGTTTTTATTGTTCTATCTTCATTTTGAATATTCAAGACACTTTTTGTAATTATTATTTACACAGAAGACTCCCGTTCCTGAGAACATAGAGATATCACAGTAGATGTTGACTCCACTTTGAGTGGTGGGGGACATTGTGCATGATCAAATATCAAGGAGTGGGGTGGGGGGCTTCCTTGTCAGCCCTTTCCTTCTTCCTAGTCAGGTCTGACAAGAGGGTTACAATAAACATAAGGCAACCACATAAAATATACCAACACACTTTTTTCCCCCTACACAGCAATTCACATATTCAGCCATGTGGATGAAGAGTCCATTGAGCTTTGTAAGTAACTTCAGTAGTAAATTATTTTATCAAAAGAAAATAAAAGCAAATCACTTTGAGTCAATACAAACATGCAATTTGTTGGGTTTTGGCAACACAATTTGACCTTTTTGATTTGCACTCAACAGAGCAACGCTTTAATGTGGCCAAAAGGGGCCAAGTTCCACAATGAGAACTATTCTTTTCAGTTTGTAGCAAGGTTGGGGGAAATAAAGTAAGTAAAGTGAGTTATGGCTCCACCTAGCTTACCAACCAGCTAGATGCATTCCACTTTTCAGCCTTATTTGATATTTAAGCTTTGAAGTAGAAACGTTTCAGAAACTGAATGAAAACTGGGCTACATCCTCACTATTAGAAATATATAAATGTATATTAAGGCGTAGTTGCCATACAGTAACACCTAAGGCCATGAATGGCAAAAGATTTAAAACAGATATTGACGTAGACCTTCACTACACTAAATATTTCAATGTCTACGTCAAAAGCAATTGGTAATATACAACCTTTGCAATATAAAATATTCTTTGTAAATATAGCACTGTATATATAAAATTAGAAAGGTATTTCAACAAAAATAAGGGCTTTGAGAACAAGCAAATGATCAGCACTGGCATGACATATATGATTGTACAGTGTTGAGAACTCCCTTCAAGTTATGCAAACATCAACATGTTATTAGGAACACAAACACGTTAAACAATAAAAATAATGAAACAAAGGTAAAAATAAAAAAATCCTACAGTGATTGTTCTTGCTTTTAGGTTTCTGTTGTCACAGACACAAAGTGGGAACCAACACTGCCCACGTTTCATATTTGGCAATTGTGCTTTTCATAAGGAGATCTCTATACCTACTACTCACAGTTGGCACATGTAAGAAAAAAGGCTGCAAAATAGTTGCTTCACACAAAGAAAATACACCAAATAGCCATGGAATGAGAACATTTAAATGGTGTGTATTCTCTGCTCCTGTCAGCTGGCAAACGGAAGACGTGGATTGCCTTCAATATGTATTGGAAACCGAGCCACCATGGTCTAAGGCTGATGATGAGAATGAGCGTGCATGCATCACGCAGCGGAATATAATACTGATTGACACGAGGTATCTAGGTTTGTAACGAGGGCAAGACAATAGCCAGTGCAGCGTGTCATGATGCAACCATAGGACCAAATGGGCTAATACTGCAAACGCTAGGGGTGGACCTCTCGACAAGTTGGGGACCTTCAGCGACATCTACCCTGACTGCAGTCTTGGAGCCCTTCGGAACTCTGTGTTCGCTTCCTGTTCCTGTCGAGCTAACAGTCTGTGCAGTGCTGCCACACTCAAAGCTGGCTTTAAATAGCCCAACAGAAAACCTGTGCGCTTGAGCTGCATTGGAGCCGAATACAAAGACAGAGCGTGTCGAGTGAAACCAGAGTAAGACCCGACTTAAAAAACGCTGCACAGTCAGATCAACTTTTCGTAGATGTGAGCTGAACTTCTGACTGTAGTCATTAATACCATAGGAGCCCGAAAAAGACCTTGAGTCGCTTGTGTCACAGTCGACAGAGTTTGTATTCATGCTCTATTGGAGGCTTAATCAGTAGATATAAAGAACCTCCAAACACTCCCATGCCCTGACTACCACTCCTTTAGCTTACCTACTGACCTTAATTGAAACAACAAATGTTTAAAGAAAAAAACATTTAAAAAATAACATAACTACATGTTTGCTCTGCTACTCTACGAGGATTTCCTCCGTTTTGATGCCGGCTAATGCGGGGCCAGCACCTGAGGAATCCGAGCCCTCGTCTTTGGAAAAATCCTGGGTGCCCGGGAGCAGATCGGTCCCTGTCTGGCCCTGCAGCCCCGCCAGCACCCCCTGGCTGAAGCACAGGTGCTTGATGACCTCGTTGGGGCTGGAGAAGGTGGTCTCGCACATGTTGCACTTGTAGGGCCGTGCCGAGCCCATGAAGAGCGCCTCCAGTTGGCTGCTGTCGTCCCCGGCGGCACACAGCTCCATACTCTGCCTGTCCACCATGGTATAGGCATCGGCACCTCCGTTCAGGCACACATGGCGCGCCGCTTGGTTAGCCCGGCAGAAGCTTTTGCCGCAGGCGCTGCACTTGTAGGGCTTGCCAGTGTGGATGTACATGTGCTCGCGCCAGTGACTCTTCTGGATGAACTTGCGGCCGCACGTGGAGCACTCGTACTTGCGTCGTTTGACCTCGCGGTCCAGGTCGCCGCCTTCCAGGTTGTCGATGTCAGCGATGTCTGATGGTGGCGGCGTGTCGGCCTGTGAGAGGGTTGCCCCCGTGCCCCAGCCGGTCACCTCCGCCCTGGGAGAGTCCATGTTGTGTCCTGGTGGGGGTGCTTGCTCGCAGTCGCTGACCATATCCACAGACATGGCCGCTGCCAATTGAGCTGCTACACCCCCGCTGGCCCTCATGATCTCGTCCACCTCCAGCAAAGACGCAGGGGTCGATCCTCGGGGGGCGGCTGGGGAGGGAGGCGCGGCGCAGGGCTCGGAATGGGGAAGCATGGCATGGGCGTGCTGGAGGAGGTGCTCTCGTAGGAGGCTCCGCTGGTTGAAGCGGGTCCGGCACAAGTGACAAGAGTAGTGCTTCCTGAACGAAGCACTCCTCTTCATGATACTGGGCTTCACGTTAAGGATTGCATTGACTGAGGAGGGGCCCTCCCCGGGCAGAGTGTCCGCAATCGGCTCCTCAAACTGGGACTGGTGACCGCCGGCCGAGGCCTCCGCTTCCAAGGGCGGCGTCAACTTTGACGAGGTTGTGTACGCTGCGGCGGAGGCCGATGTGGACCTGGCATCGGGCTTTTTCTCCACTTCAACAGGCGGGGAAATTTGGCGTCGAGCCGGCGGCCTGGGGGAGGGCGCCGCCCGCTGCTGGTCAGAGATCTGGATGCCGTAGAGGGAAGAGGTGGAGAGGAGCGGCAGGGACGGGTCGCCATGGGAGTATACCGACTGGCTGGGCAGGCTGGCCTCCTGTAAGAGTGGGTAGGCATGCAGGAACTTAACTCCCTGCTCCAGGCGCGCCGGGTCAATCAGCTGGGGCGCCAGCTTGCCCGTGTACATAAGGTTGAGGAGGTAGCTGAATATGTCGGGCTGGATGTCAGCTGCCTTCAGGCGAACACAATCACTGCAAAACAAGAAAATAGGACAAATTCAGTAAGCTCCAAGTAAACAACTGGTTAATTTGCTGTCAATGCAAAAAAAAAGTATACCAAATAGTAGTCTTATATCCACAAGCGGTAAGCACATTCTTTTATATAGGTATTGGTCACAAATAGATAGGCCTATGGTAAGAAACTGTACTGAGGAATAGTCTTTGTCCCTCAGCCCAACAAAGATTAGTGGGAAAGGAAAACATACGGTTAAACTGAGGTGGCTTTGTAATGTCACTTGGCTTGGGTTTCATGGAACTTTCGCAGCCCATAGCCGGATACAATATTGAGACGGCTAGCTACCTGTCCTGGTGAATGAAGAGCATCCGGAAGTAGTTGGAGAAGGCAGCTAACACAGCCTTATGGGCTTTGAAGAAGACGTCTCCAATGGCCACGGTGCAGTCGCACAGGAAGCCAAACTCCCTCTGAGCGTTGAGCTGCTGCAGGAGGATAAGACCATGGTTGGCCAAATCCATTCTTCAATCTGCACAATGGCAAAAGAGCAGAGGCAACAGTCAATTTCCTGTCAAAAAGAAGAGAGACCCCAGCAAAGCTAGGCCGGCTGGCCACAGAAAAGCTAGATTAAAACCGACCAGTTCTTGATGAAGACCCATAGTCCAGGTTAGATTGAAATAATTAAAGCCCATTCACATGAATGACATTACAAGACTTAAAGACCAAAAGAGCAGGGAGTTTACATTCCGAGCACCTGACATAAGAGCATGCTGTGGTCCTTTTTCATACAGTCACTGAAGAAGGAGGCTACACTGGTTGGTGTGAGAGTCTAGCTAGGCAGACCGTAATTTAAGCACAGTATCTTAAGCATTAAGTTTAGTTAATAGTTGCGCAATGAACGAGTCTGTAATGGTCACATCGGTAATTTTGGAAAAATATGCCCTTTAAAAAGAATACATAGAAAATTGCTGTACCATTTATTGATGGGAGTTATATTTACGTCATAGAAACAATATCCCCAAACGTGTTTTTTACATTTACGCCTATTTCAACATGTGTTCTATCTTTAAACTATTGTTGAATGATCACCCAAGACTGCAAACAAATCTATTTTGTTCCATATCACTTTCAATTACCCCCAACTTATTGATAAACATTTGGGAAAATATATGTACAAAAATAAACATACGCTCTTGACAACGTATCTTAATCCTTTCCAAATTCATAAAATAACACTGAAATAATCACTGGACATATAAATAACACTTAAAGTTTTACTTTTGTGATTGGCAGTCTACTTTTCAGTAACATGCAATTATAATCAGATTGGTTAAATCAAGTCAGTACTCCAAAATATCAACCTTAAGAAAAAATGTGGTAATTATTAATATTTTTTTTTTTATCTAGTTAACATTCTTAACCTACATTGATTTTATGTATTTTGCCAAGAAATGCAGAATTAACTTGAAATATATGTTGCTAATTTATGTTAAATATGCACAACTGTTGTTAATGAAGTTGGTAATGCTAATTGGCACAACCAAACCATATGTGTACAAGTGGGCACAGTCCAACTGAACAAGCTAAGCTAATTGGGGCCATTTTTTTTTCACTTGTCCAACTAAATATTATAATACATCTGGCAGTAGCAAACAATTTTCTCCAACATTCTTTAAACTCCACCTTTGATCCAGAACTTAGTACTTTCACAGTAGGAGAGTTACTAATGGCAATCAAATTTATGAAAGCGACTGCAGGAGCAAATGTGCTGACCAATTCTGTTTTGTTTCATAGATGGGATTCGAGATTGCATGGCCTGGTTCTGATCAATGTCGTGACCTCTGACCCATACTCCAGAGTGGTTTGAGCCATTCACGGGGCCTTTACCAAACCACCCCCTACACTCTCCCTACCCACCTCCCCTCCGTTTGCGCAGGGGTACGCCATATTAAGTGCCATCCCAAACCAAGTAGGGTGGAGTGTAGAGTGGGCCATTAAGCCCTTCACAGCGAGTCTGCATCGATGCGTGCAACGCCATATGCCGTGTGTCATGGAAGACGCTTACTGCATCTGCACAAACTAATACATGCATTTAATATTGTCATACAGCGATTAACAACTTATCTGTTACATTGTATTTAGGATCAAATATGTCCCTCTCTAGACTAGAAAACTCTAGACATAATCATTTGATTGTGTTGAAGTGTTGTATTTACAGAGACTGTTGCAAATACAATGCAGCTGATTAAGATAATAATGAAGAACAAATGTTCACCAAAAAAATATATATAAATGCCACTAAAGAAGGGAGGCTTTGGAGTAATATATATACTTTATTCAAGGTCACTGTTACTCATGTAGCCTATTATTAATGATGTTGGTGTATAAGAGATGTTTCTGACCAAAATATTTTCTTCAATATTCTTGCGGACAAGCATTAATAAGGAAGGAGACCTTGAGGGTAGCTATGCTATTATATCACCCAAACAAGCCTAAATAATGTGAGAACGTAAGGAAAGAACTACAAGGACAATTTGTTGTCACATAATGAACATACTAGGATATTGTTATTTTCGTCACTGACTCCCCGTGTCGGGAATGGATAATTATACGGTCTAGATGCTGCGGTGAAATTTCTACTCTCAACAACAGCTGGTGGATCATGACAAAAATTGCTGCAGTTAACGAAAGTTGTTAATATGAAACTATGGTGACAAAAAGTTACGACACAGTTCCTGTTTCCGCCGGAGAGAGGGTATGCGTCCCGAAGCTTGCCGCTGTATTTACTCCCTACACAATCATGAAGGGGGATTGGCATACAGACTTGCACTCCGTTACGGAGAGGTAGTGTGTAGGGGTGGAGGGTTCGGTTTGGGAAAGGCCCCCTCCTCCGGTCAGAGAGGACTGCTGCTCTGGCCCGTGGAAGAAGTCCCTATGGTACTTAAGGCTTGGGGGCGTCACATGACCACGTTAATGGGCTGCTAACACACATTCTTAAAGTACGACCGGTTCCACCCCCTCCACCGACTGAGATTTAGAACGTAGCCTGTGGCAGGGTGAGTCTCTTCTTACACACAGCCTACTATCTCTCTCACACCCACATCGATACAGCATTCGAATCGCAAAGAATGTTATACTGTCCCAGAACTGCGCATCATAATCACTTTGGTTGCCAGACACAGGTTTATTAAAATAGTATTGTGATGGCATGGGCTACTTAGAGCTTACTGGGCTACTATCCTAAGTTACCACTTAGACCTTACCAATAAAAATTGCAATTGGCAAAACCCAGGCCTATAACCCATGTGTTCATAGTAGCTTGTTTGTAAGAAAGCGCCGCCCCTAAAATTAGACACGTGGAACGGTCAGATCTCCCTCAAGTCTTGTAGCACTTCCGTAGTGCTCTTTCGTTTAAAACAGAAAATGACTGCTTGAAAACCCATGAACGCCTATGCAAATACCAGTCGCAAGCAACCAGCCCATACCACCAACAGATTAACATATTTCTGATTCAATGGAAGCATACAGCTAACATACAATGGACTTTTCTTAACAGGCATCTAGTCTAGCTCATTGCCCGAATCCAACGGGTGGAACGAGAATAAACGAAGCCTCATGAAAATGGACACACAAGGGGGAAGGGCTGGTCACCTAATATCCTACGTTTGTTTGCTAACTTCAAAGTGACAGATATAGTAGAGTCATATTTAAAACGTCAGAATCTGTTGGTTGTAAAAAGGCAACGCAAACAAAGTATGAGTAACCTTACCTCTATACCCCTCTTTGATTCGTGGAGTTTGACGTGTTGTTGTTTGTTACCGGGGCACTTGTCCGTTGGGCTCGCAGCAACTGTATGTTCCTCGGAAACGTAGCATTGGCGGCGGCAATGGTCGGTGTTTTCCGGTTGGGTTACGTTACGATCACATGACCGGGTAAAAGCAGTTAAAACAGCGGTTGAACGGGGAGCCTGGTAATTTCCCGGGAGCATAACCGTTGTACGTGTCACTCACATTCAGTGAATTGTGCCTCTGGCAACAAGCAAGTAACGTTTTGTGAAGACCACGATCACTGTATGGTAATTTATTCAGTCTCCGGTTAGAGCACTTTAACCCAGGGGTGCCGTCACAGTGTAAAAGTAGTATTGCCAAACTTTCTCGCCAAGCACAATATGGTGTATGCATTCGATAAAGAACTCATAAAGCTAGCAATTTTTTAACATGATATTGCATGTTTAATGTGAAATATTTTAACTAACAATATAATTAGGGATATTATCATCGGATAATAGTTTCCCACAGATATTTTTCCTATGGTTGATGAACCCAAAGACCATTAAGACAATAATAACATCAATATCTGTTTATATCATGAATTAAGTCTCAGCAGCAGCTGACAGCTAGGCCTACACAACTGAGTCAATCAATCCAGGTTTCTTGTTTACAAATAGTACACGGTGCGCGCGCATTCTAGGGGCAAAGCTGCAATGGTGCGAAAGATCAACAGTTGTAATCAACGTACATTTCGTATGATTTGTAAATCCTTGTTGACTCTTAATAAAATGCCATTTCAGAGTTGCATCGGTTTGTTTGTCGTTCATTTCATATTACTATATTGTGTAAAATGTTAGCAAATGTTAAGAAATATTTACGACAAGGTTATTTACAGGCCGCCAAATTTGAATGGAATTTTACAGCTACTGTAAACATACTGGACATGAGACTTGTGACAGCTAGCTAAAGACAGTGAGGAAATGGCTAGCACCGATTACATTAGAAGCCTAAGTACCTCGGATCGCGCCGATAATATGATCAGTTCTCAGTAATGGTGAGAAACTACCAGATCCCTACGCCATCTCTGAAGACGAGTGGATTTTAGATATGTCCAAGTGGCCAGCAATCATATGGCCCGATATAGATTCAAGATTCAAAGATTCAAGATTTTTATTTTCATATACACAACAGTTACGTGAAGCAGTCTTTGGCAATGAAATTCTGCCAGTGCACTGTAAAAATATGTAATTTGTAATAAAAATATATAAGAATCACAAAATATGTAAGAAGACATTTTTAACTAAACAATAGTGCAGCAAGACATAAAATATGAAATAAAAAATAGTGCAATAATGTAATAAAAATAGAAATATGAAGAAAAAAAAATATAAAGTAGAATACTGAGGTAGGCAGGTATAATGGTAGAATGTATAAACTGGGTGTAAACAGGTTGCACAGTAATAAATATATATGCATATATATACAGAGTGGTTAATAAACCAGTAAAGTGTCATAGTGATGAGCTTGAGAACTCAAGAGTTCAACAGTCTTATGGCCTGTGGGATGAAGCTGTCCCTGAGCCAGGTGGTGCGGGACCGGATGCTGCGGGTACCGTCTGCCAGACGTCAGCAGGCAGAACAGTTTGTGGCTGGGGTGATTGGGGTCTCTGATAATCCTGTTGGCCATCTTCCTGCACCGCTGGGTGTAGAGGTCCTCCATGGATGGCAGCGCCGACTTGGTGATGTGCTGTGCAGTTTTAACCACCCTCTGTAGAGCCCTATGGTTGAGGGGGTGCAACTGCCATACCAGGCGGTGATGCAGCCAGTCAGGATACTATCTATGGTGCACCTGTAGAAGTTGCAGAGTATGAAGTCCATGTTGAGCCTCCTCAGCCTGCGGAGGAAGAAGAGCCGTTGTCTGGCTGTCTTTGTGATGGTGTTGGTGTAGTGTCAGGTTGGTCAGGTTCTCGCTGATGTGGACCCCGAGGAACCTGAAGCTGCTGACTCGATGGGGGCCTGTCGCTTCCTATAGTCCACAATCAGCTCACAATCAGCTCCTTAGTTTTGCTGACGTTGAGATGGAGGTGTTATGTCCTGGCACCAAGATGTCAGGGCTCTGACCTCTCTGTATATATATATATATATATATATACACACCTATCTCATACAGAAGCCCAGTGTTTACACAAAGGAAAATCTGCGTGCATACAAATCCTTAGATGCGTATAATTATGTACTTTGTGGTCATGTGCAAGAGATAAAGTTTTATGACACAGGATCAGAGTTTTGCATTTTGAGGGCAGGTGTTCTACCTAGCCAAAGACAAGGCCTAAAGACTAAATCTTATGATGTCTGGGTTTATGTCCATAAGGACTTTGGGTACATCCTAACAGCTAACTGCACATGCATGGCAGGGTAAGCATCACACAGCAGACCATTTCAGATCAAGATTTCACTCACTTCTACTAATGACTTATCAATCACTTCAGCCTCGCTTCTTGTTGCAGTCATGCTGCAGCCATCATGTGTCAAGTTGAGCTGTCGGGGAGGACACGTACCGAGGAGGAGGTTGCCGGCACGTCTAAACCAAATCAGTGGAAGGATATGTCCAGAAAAAATGTTGAGCCACAAAAACTGAAGAAGATGAACTTCAGCCGACCAAAGAGACATCTCACAGACTTGTCCCGATCCCATCACGCAATAACACCCCAAAATATACCAGGTAAATAAGAGCAAGAACACTGACTGCAGACTGTCAACTATTATTAACGAGACGATAATGTTACTCGGGGAGGGACGATTTGGTTAGTGATCCAATAAGAACTCTCTCTCTCATCTTCTACCGCTTATCCTGTTTTACAGGGTCGCGGGGGGGCTGGAGCCTATCCCAGCCAACACAGGGCGTAAGGCAGGGTACACCCTGGACAGGACGCCAGTCCAATAAGAACTAATCTCTTAAATTACATTACATTCAAATGTAATTTGTTATTAATTTTACCGAACAGCAACTCCTGGTCATCTTGTAGTCTGTGTTAATGTGTTGTGTTAATGTGTAACGTGCTTTCTGCCCCCTGGTTGCGCGTGCATCTCTGTGATGACGTTGCACTGAAACCCGTCTATAGGCTACTTGTCTAAGCACATGCAAACTCCACTTAATGCACAAATGTATTCAATGATTATATTGAAATTAATGAATACACATGTGCATTCTTGATAAGTTATTTACAATTAGAGGGAGTTATCAGAGCCGGATCGAGTGGGACTCATTTTCAGTTTGGGGGTTTCATGCCACACTTTTGTCCACAAGCTATTAGTAAATTATAGCTTTGTAAGTCTGCTATAGTGCACTCATATGCGGCAGGTGACTCTGAGGAATTGGGAAGGTTAATATTTGCACAACTATCCTACTTGTTTCAATGACCACGGAGCAGGGACGTATCGGTTACTGGGCCTAAGATTCGGACTTTGCGACAGAGAGGCTGTTTTTGCGAGCAGGTGCGAGCAGATTGTGGGTTTTTTTGCCGTCATTTACCACCAATAAAGTTTGGGTGGTTCGGGAATCTTCACAAAGTTCCCGATGGCCAATTGCCCCCTGCCATTGAGGACACAATATACTGTCAATGGGAGGACAACTTGTTCACAACAGCAATCGCAAAATAACGCACAGATGTCTAGGTGGCGGGTGGTTGCATGGGTTTCAACAATTCCACACATTTAAACACAAGCCTAGGTTACGTTAGCCAATGCCAATTAAAGTCTCCGTTACAAAATGCAATTTATGTCAATAATATTTTGAAATATTAAAACAAATGTAATATTATTTACAAAATGTGGGAAAGGCTTATTGTATAGCCTAAATTACCCGTCGCCGATTGTACTATTCTGTACCTTGTTATTCACGGTGGATTTTTGCTGGAGATCATAGTTTCTCAACGTTCACTGCAGTGCAGAGACTACAAGAGACAACAATGTGTACCACACTTGACTTGGTTGGTGACATAGCCTACCATTTGGCATTTGCAAAGCACTTATTCGTATCGTCTACGTTAGGCAAACCTATATGCCATAACGCCACAGAATTCCTTGACACTGACTGGAGGAATTGTTTACAATTCATGTTGTTTGGGGGCTCCTATTTTGTGAAACCATTGTAGGGGAATTCCAAACCCTCTAAGGTTGGTACAGGGACATGCATTTAACATTGAAATGCATCAATCTGGTGCACTTTAAGAGATCCGTGGAAAATATATGCATATAATTGTTTTCACTCCGGTTGGTTACCAATCATATTAATTTATGGAGGAAAAAAATACTAAAATGACAGCTTGTGGGGCCCTAGTTGCTTCGGGGAAACTATGCAAAAGCATAGTCCGAATATACTGTAGCAAGAAATAGCTCTGAGCACTTGCAATCAGATTCTCCAATCTCCATTATATCAAATTAGATTTGGAAGACAGGTAAAGTGAAATAAAAGCTATATGGTCTGCGAAAAAGTAGTATTGCCGGGGAATGCTTGTTTCAGAAGTAGTATTGCCATGGCAATACTGGCAATACTGACGGCGTCAGTACTATGACTATGACTACTATGCGTTTACCATAAACCGATTGGAAGGCAAATTGCCGTAGGTCACCCCCCATACCCCGCATAAAGACGTTGCCCCCATGATAGTTGGTATTTTGGTTGAGCAGCGTAGTACTCTTTATAAACTAAAACCATGATGAGTTTCAAATAAAATTAAGTTCACTAGGCCAACTTTAATTCTCTCATGCAGACAAACTCCATAATTAAGTAAAATAATCTATTTGAAAGGTTTTAGCAGAAAATCATTATATATATATATATATATTGCTCAGTCTGTGGATCTATTATATTCCACTTAAGTCTGTTATTTATTACATATTTCAGGAGCAGTTATGAGTCATAACTGATGACAGAATATTTACAATTGCATAGCTCTTTTTGTAGGGTGTTCTTCGGAAGCACATTATATGCCATCATCAACTTCATTTTATTTGCATTTATTACTATTCATTACTTGCAAATCCCATCCGACCGATGTTACTTTTAAATGCTGTATTTGCTGCCTTTTTTGTGAGGTCTCCCTTGAAAAATAGATTATAGCTCAATGGCTCAACCTGGTAAAGTCAAGGTTAAATAAAATAAAACACACACACACATTGAGTATATGTGCTATATAAATAAACTTGACTTGGCACAGACACACATGGAAGATAATGTTGTCACAAGACACACAGACCCATGGGGAAGTGTGACCCTGGGAGTGGATGGATGTTGTCCCTGTGTAAATAATTCAGTGACTCACCTGTCGTAGGGTTGACACATCTTAATAATTAGACCGATATTCAGATCTGACATGACCAGAATTGCCATAAGGTCTATTTATATTTGTATAGATGTGGTTACATTTGGTGATTTATTTATGGAAAAGGAGAAGTGGAAAGAAAGTGGGATGGTAATGGAATAGGGAGGATTCTTTTGGGTCTGAATTATTTCACAATGTTGGCCCCATTGCTTCTGGCATCTTCTGCAACAGTATGTATGATGCTTATTTGTGGCATTTGCCAATACAGCACAGATAAAACAGAGGTCTGGTAAAGGAACAGGGTGTCTCTTAACAAACCAACAAAGCAATCCTATCACTGACTGGAGCCCCTGGTTAGTGTGGTGGAGGAGCCTAAGAGGTAAAGATAGCTAAACATGGTAAACAGGTAAAAATTGCTAAAGCATGCTAATATCTCAACAGTTTCAACATATCTATCTAAACCTTATGAGTTACATCATGTGCTGTGAATTGTCAATACGATTTTAACCAGAACAAAGTGCAGGGGGAAACAAACAAACATGAACAAACACACACTTTCATTAAACAAACACTGGACTCTCACGTGAATGCCACCACAACTAACATTTAGACTTACACTACCTAAACACCCTATTTGTTTTATCCTTGACTTAATGGATTTAGCTTGTTTAGTCTGAAGTCTTCAATCTATACTTAAAGCATTTCAAACTTCTTCGTTCAGTGAGACCAACTTCAAAGCTTGCAGGAAGCGAAGCACAGTCCGCTCCCTAATATACCAATTGTAAATCAAATAATACATTAACACTAACACTATTCCGTTCCTTTGGTTCAGTAACTATGTGGACTCTGGTGAACAGAAACACCTGTTTAAACACAGTCTTTCATGTTAAACCCTCTGGCCCTTGCCTGTTTTGAAACCGGAGTGGTGAGTTGCACCACCATCCCCCCTCCACTGCCCCTCTCCGGTTCAGGAAAAACAGATCCTGACCGGGGCCGAGTGGGGGAAGGGACTAAACTAAAAACCGGAGATTGACACAGCTGGAAAACCCTCTCAAGAACATGGGAGTCCACATCCTGCCTAGGGGCTACCAGGTTCCCATGGCGACCTTTTAGTCCAAAGCAGCAAAGCATTTTATCGTGAAGTGTTTTGACTATGTCATTCCCCCACTTTACATTATTGTTGTGTCCTGTCAATTGTAATATTTGGGAAGACAGAATGAATATGGATACAAGGCAAGACACAATGGCTGCACTGCAGGACCTTGGGAATATTTGAGATATTATTGTAGACATAGTGTTGTATTATCATACTCATTCACAATGTACGTATTCGTAAGCCATTGAAAAATATTTCCATTGTTATTCAGTTTGATTGAGCACAAATTAAACAATTTTAAAGGTGCCTAATTCAATTTCCATTGGCCCCTATAGACCATCCGAACCCTCTCCAGTCCCGCCCAAAGTCTTTGGGGTCTGTGCTTTTTTCATAGGGTGGCTTAATGTCTCCATGGGAACTGTTACTGTGAACTACAGAAGATGCCCAAAAGGATGCCCTCACATTCAAGTCAACTGTGGGTTCAAAACCAGCTAATGCTGCTCTTCTGGCCATTCCACAAGTGAAAATTCATGCAGCCTTGTTTTTGACCTTCTCTCTTCTTTTTTTCTTCTTTTTTTTAATGATTATACCAATAATACCCACATGCCTACCTAGTTCCTACCTACCTTTGACCTCAAATATACATACAGTAATACATGACGATAAAAAATAATGAAGCCTATCATCATTTCAATTGCCAGCAATTATATTAAATTGTGTAAATTAAGAGACACATATCTAGAAATAGGCCTACAGAAAAACCTTCACACGGGCATTCCCCGCTAGAGAGCAGTATTGTGTAATACTGTAGAATAAACGACGAACTCAGTGTATTATCTACAAACTATATTTATATCTAACTTGTATAACAGGTGGTATTATAATCAATGTCAAACTAGGCGCGTTTAAAGTTGTCGAAAGAAATATGACATTTTATGGGGAATTTGTTCTGCATTCAATGCTTTCAATGCAAAGACGCGAGTATATTAAAATATAAGACAAAACAAATGTGCTAAACGTGAGGCTAGTGAATTTTTACAAAAATATTAAGGCAAAAAAATGAAATGTTAAATTGGTGTATCGGTATAGCAGATAAACTGTATGTCTTTCGTGACTGGGCGTGACTTTGGCTCCAACAACGTTTCTTTTTAATGATGGCGGCAGATCAGTCCATAACAGTTCAGGGAGTCCCAACCTCCTTGTCAGCAAAAGTGGTGGGGTATGTTGACATTTTGATAATTATGATGTTATGTTAAGCTTTACTCGGACTGAAAATAAACGTAACGCTTAACGTAATGCGTTAGCATTAATCTATATGGGCAGGTACTACGCACAGCGACAGTGTGCTAGTAATGTTGGTTAATTTGCTACCTTGCTAGTTCTTGTTTTGTGTGGGTCGGTTTGCTTTCGGCTAACGCAGGCTTGCTGTTTAAGAAACGTCGATAATGTTTGTCTTGTAGGGTTATCATTGGTGCATATATTTGAAATGATCGAATGTTTTATATGGTACTGCTTGGTTATCAATGAATATAGCTTACTTTATTTATCGATGCCTCCTGACTTGCTACTTGTAACGTCACAGCTAAGGCTATGCTAAATAAGCGAACCTTACTGCAGTAACTTATCACCCCTTCTCCAGGTCATTTGCGTACTTGACAGTGAGAGATAGAATGCCTACCATCTTGACTAGAGTCATTGACACGATCCATCGCAGTAAAAACAAATTCTTTGAGGAATTTGGAGAGGTAAGGATAATTTCCTCATCAGAGTGACTTTCAAATCGATCTGGTGAGTTACAACCATGCATTGAATCCCCACTTTTAAATCTGAACTTGCATAGGAGGGTATCCAGGCAGAAAAAAGAGCCATTTCCTTCCTGTCCAAGCTGAGGAATGAAATGCTGACAGACAAGCCTGTGCTGACCCTGGAGGATGGCCTCGAGGACACCCACTCCTGGAACCAGTACCTGCAGAGACACCAGGGCCTACAGGGAGACCAAGAGCCGGTCAGCTGGTATAGGTCCCCATGGCTTTACGTAGAGTGCTACATGTACCGTAGGATACAGGAGGCCCTATGGTTCAAGTGAGGAGTTGTTTCAATTGTTAAAATATGAATACATTATCTTTCCTTTTAAAGCTATTTTATGAAAGAAGCAATAGAACAAACGAAGTTAATGCAACAGCATGTCTGCTCATAGGAGTCATTAGCTAAATGAGAAAGATTTCTACTTCATGTTTCTGATGGCTTTTCTCGTTCAATTTTCATTTCAGTTCTCCCATCAGTAACTTTGATCCCTTTTGTGAGATGAAGATACAGAGTTTCATTGACTCCCAACAGGCAGTGATGGCCCTTTGCACATACCTTCAGGGCCTCAACAAGAACATGGACGAGCTCTCCGAGCCACAGTTACTGGAACAGTTCCTCAAACTATTACAGGTAAACTCACGGGAACCATGTCAGCATATGCAGCGCATTGCCTCATAATTTGTTCCAGTACTCGTTCTGGCATGTTTTTGCTAGTTCAACTAGTTCAATGAGGTGATTTTTGCTAATATTTCCTAAAAACTAAACCCTTGAATATTCCTCAGGTGTCTTTGTGGGGGAACAGGTGTGACTTGTCCATCTCGACGGGCCAGGAGAACTCTCAGAAGGCCAGTCCCATTGATTCTTTGGCAGACTTGAAGCCCTTCATCCTGGTAGACCACTCGAACATGGTGTGGTCTGCCCTGACCTCTGCCCGGAGACCAGGGGAATCAGGCCAAACCCTCCCTGGGCGTGTGGACATAGTCCTGGACAATGCTGGCTTTGAGCTACTGACGGACCTGGTGCTGGCCGATTTCATGGTTACCTCGGGCCTGGCCCGTGAGGTCCACTTCCATGGCAAATCCATGCCCTGGTTTGTCTCAGACGTCACGACTCACGACTTCCAATGGACTGTCCGCCAGACCCTGGCTTCAAATCACAAGTGGGTGTCTAAATGTGGAGTCCAATGGCAGAGCTACATGCAGAAAGGGGTGTGGTTTTACCACGACCACCCGTTCTGGACCTTACCTCATGAGTTCTGCGACATGGCGGCAGATGCGCCCGACCTCTACACAACCTTACGGGAGTCGGACCTGTTGCTGTTCAAAGGGGACCTCAACTACAGGAAGCTGACGGGGGATCGGGAGTGGGAGTACACGGTGGGCTTCAGCAAGGCGCTGCGTGGGTTTGGGCCAGCCCCTCTATGCAGCCTGAGGACTCTGAAGGCCAATGTGCAGGTGGGGCTGCAGCCGGGCCAGGGCGAGAAGCTCAGCACCCTGGACCCCAGCTGGATGACAAGCGGCAAGTATGCCGTGGTCCAGTTCTACAGTCCAGTCGAGCAGCAACAACACTCAAAACCATAGGACTGCCCACTTTGATTTCCTGGAGTATTAGACTAACCTATTCATTTAGAGGTTTTATGGAGACTTGCTAAATGTGCTGGGACAGTAAATAAGTAGAATGTGTGTCTACTAGACCTGAGTTGAATAGTATTTGAATTCAGTTTTATGGGGCGATTGCTTGAGACTGGCCAGCAAGGTTTTTACTGTTAGAGGTAATTTGGTTGGTTCCTTTATGTCAAGCAAAACCAATCCTTCATCACAATGTAACTATATTTCATACTAATTCTATGTTGGTCCTTTCTAACAAAGCAATTTTTCATAAAGAAAGATTGTGGAACAGATGAAGTTATAGTGCCACTTTGAAATTGTCCTCGTGTAAAGCGATGTGTTTCTCCGATATGATATTAAGTATTCAGACCATCAAAAGTTTTTCAAAAATTTTATACAAAGAACCCCCACCCATGTTAATATGAGATGATGATTAGGAGGGACAAAAAGCCGGTGCACTTGTTGTAGGTTTTGTCAAGTGTTTATTGATAAGTTAGACCTGGTGTTTACATAACCAGTAGATTTTATTTAAACGTAATATTCTTAAGTTATGCTAAACGTGTGCTAAGACCCATCAATTTGGTAAGATAATGGTTACATTTTCGCGCGTGTTCATTCAAACTGGATACTGAAAATATGCACATTTTTATTCAGGTATTTATGGCTGTCTATATGTATATAAGGATGTGTATACAATGCATGAACTCTCTCTTATTACTGTACGTTTGCACAGGGTCCTCGTGGTTTACATTTTCCCAGTGAAGTTCTGCCATAATGTTATTTCTGAGTTTTATCAAATCTAAACTATGATAAAGATTACTATCAATGGGGTTTCAGTTGGCTACTAAAACAGACAGTGCCTCACTACTACTGTCCTGTCAGATTATTAGAATGGACGTCTCAGCTAAATGCAGTTCGGTGACCCCTATATAAATAAATCAAATAATATGGTTAGCCATCCAGTGCCCTGTACCTTTTTGGATGGTAATTTAGTGAATTATTTCATTGCTATAGGAAGAAAATTGCATTTTATTCATCACAATTGACTGTAATAAAGAACTAATATAATGTCACTTTTTTCCCTCACTGTTTCTTTTAGCCTGTAGCATACAATCATGACCGACGCATCTAAATTACTGTGTGAAGTGAGGTACCAGCCCGTGACCCATTTTACAGTAGTTTCTCTCCCTCTTATTTTCCTGTTTTTAACATCATTATTCTCTATTCATTTTGTCCTAGGAAATTGAAAAAAAGACCTTATCTCTAGTGCTACTTGTTGACTACTTGACCTGACATGTCCAAAACAGTCTTGTTTACTGTAGAATAACATCATACAGATATGAAGGATTGTGTCATTACAGAGCCAAATATTCAGAGGTTCAGGTCAAAGACTAATTCTGTTATGAACATGAATAGTTGGAATAGCCCTTTATATACAAGATAACAGGTTTGTTTACGTTAACAATTTGTCAGGAAAATCTGAAACTGTCCAAAGGTAATTTCTCATAGGTTAGGATATGTTGTTTAGTATCTTGCAGTTAGTCATTTGGATATAAAGGGTCGCAGATGTGCAGTTGGGTTCAGCGAGCACGATGATTACCTATTTATATCCAGTGACTGTTAGGAATTTTACTATAGCAACAAACTCAAGAGTGCTAGATTGGAACTACATACAATGTAGTTATGTCTAGCTTGCTTTTATAAAGCAGCATGCTATTTAAATTCATCCCAACCACATAGTTGCAATCAAAATCACAACGAACATGAACAAGTGTTGCATACTCAATTTAAATGGCAAGAGCTTAACAAATGCCCCTTGTGTTTAAAAAAATAAGCAAATGAACATCTATTCTTTTTTAGTTGATGTGTGGTCTTAAAGGAGTATCTCATAGGCCTGTAAATAACTTTGCCATTATAGTAAGACACTTTTTTCTTTGCTGTTTTATCATTTTCATTATCTTTATTGAAAAACAAACGTGTGGGTTATCTCCTTTAGTGTTCATATAGTGGTCTATTTAATCTTTGCTACCATTAATTTAACTGACTGATATAATTCGCTTTAGAGTAAATTCTCATTAGAAACTAATTAAGAGTATATCCTGCTTAAACTGTTAAAAGTAATTTCCTCTTATTCCATACTCTTTTGTACTGATTGACTTTCAGGTATGCCATTGGATACCGCATTTGACATAAAACAGATTGCTACTTCTGATTGCAAGGGTACTCATTGATACCCAATTTTTTGATTTCATAGTCCAGCTGGCAGAAGGACTAAAGAGTTGACCTGAGGTTGTGTTTGTTGTGTTATGGCGACCTGGCTCATAGATGTACCATCACTATCGATCCAACTGCATCTTTAATTTGTTTATCCTATTCCAAACTATCCCTTTTCCTTTTGTGGCCAACTAGAGAAACTGGCTGTCTGAGAGTGAGAGGAACAACGGGTGAGGAGAGAGAGGGACGGTGTTTCAGTTCCAGTGTTATCCTGATTAGCTGAGGAGGCACAAGGAAAAAACTGAGGATAACGCCATCAAGCACAAAGGTAAGAGAATAATGCCACTGAAGGTTTAAGTTTCAGTTGTTCCCCCCTGTTTTGCTGTAGATGGATTTATCAGATTTGTTGATGTGATTCAATTTAAGTCTAAGTAGATTGGATTGTGTGACTCATTCTCACTCAGAAATCTAGAAGGATTCTGAGTTCTGTGGCGAATCCCAGCAAAATTAGTCATAAGTATTCAGGGAGGAGGAATACACCAGGGCCGAAACCATTCTCTAAGGACACCAGCTGCTCATGCTAAAAGCTTTCCGGGGAAACGGAAAGGTAGCTTTTTTTAAGAGAGGGAGTTGTTTGGGCAGCTCTCTCCCTCTCCTTTATCTTTTCCTTCTCACTTGCACTCTTTCTTTCCCCCGTTACTTACCTCTCTCCCACATGTCAGTGTAGAGATATATTAGACTGAAATGCACTACTTTAAATGAGATTACCCTATAGGCTGGGAGGAGGTTTTGCACTTGAAATCTGTGCGGAAGCAATGAGGGAAGGAGTGAAGGCTCAAGAAAATGAAGTTCGGTCAGGGGCGGAATTAAAGAAGTGAGAAAATGGATAACTCTCTTTCTCTCCAGGCTTCATCTGCTCCACATGTGGTGAGTAGTTATTCAGGGTAGCAGCAACCGAGGAAGGACAGAAAAACGAGAGAGAGAGAGAGAGAGAGAGAGAGAGAGAGAGAGAGAGAGAGAGAGAGAGAGAGAGAGAGAGAGAGCGCGAGCGAGAGAGCGCGAGCGAGCAAGAGAAAGAAGCCCTTCCCACACTTTTTTTATTTTGTATTTTTCAACAAGCTTGTCTAAATCAACCTGTTATCAATACTGTTGGGCTATGATGCTGCTCAGGAAGAGCCCAGTGGCGTTCAGCACCGGCAGCAGCAGGCAGCTGCTACTCTGTGAGGGCCTCCAAGCACCCCCACCACCCAGCAGGACTAGCCCACCTGCCACAACGCTGGAGACCCACGTCCTCTCCCCCCCGAGACTCTCACCCACGCAGCGGCCCTCCCTCACAGACAACATGTTCCCGGAAGGGAGCCGGGGGGACAGGGCCGGAGGGGAAGCCGCAGTGGACTACCTGGAGTACAACTATGCTGCCCCGGCCCCCCTCTACAGCCCCCCAGTCTCAGGGTACTACTCAGCCCCCCTGGACGCTCATGGACAGCCTTCGGACGGCAGCCTGCAGTCCTTGGGCAGCGGACCCACCAGCCCCCTGGTGTTTGTGCCGTCCAACTCTCAGCTCAGCCCCTTCCTGCACCCCCCCAGCCACCAAGGGCTGCCCAGCCAGCCTTACTATCTGGAGACAGCCTCCAGCCCAGCCTACAGGTATTAACCTCCTCTGTTCTATAGAGTTAATAGGTAAGGTTTTATTCTATTTGTTTTCCGGTATACTTTATGTCTGATCAAGTTTTGATTATCCTGTTGCTTGGATTGGTTTTGAAATATAGATATAGTATCCAGTCTATCAGTGTTAACCAAAACAATAGGTAAACCTATTTTATATGATGTTTGTATTTTTGCACTTTTCCATATTGGTCTATGTTAAAGGCTACCCAACAAACAATAGCCAGAGGTATGTCATTTGGATTACAGAAAATGATGTCCTATCCTATCCTTTTATCAGAACTATTGCTATGAGCCTAAAAAATATTGACTATTTGTTCCAGTCAGGAATATTGTGTCAGACACAATATGGGTACATCCAAACTGAACTATCACTCCTGAATTATGTTTTGTCCTCCAAATGGAAAGTACATTGTAGAATTATGTAACAAAATATCTCTGCTTAAAGCTATCTCCATTAAGAGATAAAACAGGAGCTCTATCTAAATGGAAAGGCTCGGGCTGTGGTCATGTCTCCTAATTCCTGAGATTAAGGACTTTGTGGAAGACCTTGGTACGAGAACAACACACCAGAACAACAGAAGCACATCCACAGACACACTGTCCATATCCTGATAGAGTTAAAATGATAGGAAGGGGAGAGAGGAGCCCATTCCATGCTGCCCCTGGCCTCAATCACATTTAACTCATCATCCACTCGATCTCCTCCCCCAGGAGTTGTGTTCAAGAAGTCCAATCGTTTCGTTTTCTTGTCATACCTGGCTTTTACAACAAGCCCGTAAAGCTTTGGGATTGATTTGTTTATTGAAAACCTAATCTAATCAACAGTTTTTTTAGAGTGGCCAAATTGATCGGAACTCCCTGTACTATATACCTTCAAACTGGGTTAGCGGATGTTTATGTGACCCAAACATAATCTAAAGGTGGACTGCAACTTAGCCAAGACCTTTAAACGTAAATGAATTTTTCTCTCGAGTGTGAACAAGTACATATGTATTTTAAACCCTTTTTGAAAGATAAAATCTTCAATTATATGGTTCTTGCCCTTCCACCA